>CM029014.1:160678248-161278248 GCA_016801055.1 Panax notoginseng
CATAATTTCCAGACTGGATGTGCTCAACAATAGCTTTAAGGGCAGTTAGGTCTTGAATCTTTCCTGACTTCAATCCCATCTCAGCCATCTCCCCATGTTTGATCATTTCAAAAAATGGTTTACCGATGCCGGCCAACACTCTTTCGTAGAAAGGAGCTTCTTGTATGTCTATGAAGGTCATGACCATTTCTGATTCTGTAATGGAAGGAATAACTTGGGCAGCCAGGCGTCTCCACCTTTGAGCATACTCTCTGAAAGATTCATTAGATTGTTTCTTGAGCTTGGTAATCTGATACCGGTCAGGAGCCATTTGAGACCGAAAGCTATATTGAGTGAGGAAGGCGTGTGCTAGCTCTTCCCAGATATGGATCTTGGAGTTGTCTAATCTGGTATACCATAAATGGGCTTCTCCAGTCAGACTTTTCTGGAAATACTGTATTCTAAGCTTCTCGTCCTCTGCATAAGATCCAAGTTCTCCAATAAATACCTTCAAATGGGTGTAAGGATCTCCTAACCCGTCATATTTTTCGAAGTCAGGAGTTTTAATAATGAACACCAGGGAATATACAAAGGTCAGCATATGAAATACTCTCATGTGCTCCAATTCCTTTGATAGCGCGAAGGGTCTCTTCCATCTGAAGAACTTTCTTTTTGATGTCACCGGTGTTTGGATCTCTTATGAGATGGGTGTCATCATGAATTTTGTTGGTCGTATCCAACTACAGTTCAGGTATTGTAACGACCTGGAACCCCCCTTATGTAGAGGATTCAGTATGTACGGGTATTTTTGGACCCTGCATAGATTGCTGTAGTTCTTTAAGTAGAACATCCAAATCTGTAGTTTGTTTGCTTAATCCGTCGAATTCCTTATGAGAAACCCTTGAAAGCATTGTACTCTTTCTTTATCAGATTATTGTTGCGGAGAATGTTAGAACAATTGATATTGATTTCTATATCTTTATTGTATGTCTTAACTTGCGGGGCAAACTTGTTGCTCACCCTTGCTATAAATAAAACATTTCAGCTAGGAATAAAGAGGCCAGCGGGTCAAAGAAGAACAAAGGCAAAGGCAAGATGCCGGATTAGTATAATGAACAGTATCATTGTTATGTTATATTGTAAACCCTTTTTGTTTATCTAAGGGGTATGTTTGTAATGTTAAGGTTCGTGGACCTAGGACTTATGTATTAACAATATATGTTAATGACTTATGTAATCCTATTTATATATGAATGGGTAGTTAAATGGCATTATATTGTGGATCGTGAACACCAAACTCGGGTGGTCAGGTAACCCGGATTTGGGGGTGTCACAGGTTGGTATCAGAGCTGTAGTGGCCAAGGTGTCACCAGTTAGTAGAAGAGCTGTAGGTTATAAACTTTAAGTGGGGTGGGGGAAAACCCTAGGAATATAACCATACGTGAGATAGAGAAAACTCATTTAGAGTTCTAAGTGAGAGTTTGCCGAAGTATATCAATAGTGAGATAAGTGGTCACATAGTGTGAGAATTTTGTATTGGTGAAGTACTAATCAGGCTATTTAAACTGATTGTAGGATGTCTAGAGAAGATCAAAAGAGTGCAGAGATGCTAGCGGCTGTTGCACCGGTGCCAGAAGCCGAGGTGCCAGCGCAAAGCGAATCAGTGGAGAAGGTGGGAGAAGGTGAACCAATGGTCAATCTGGGAAGCGATCGTGACGATTATCCTGAGATGTATCTGAGTGGAGATGAGGAGGAAGAGTCTGAGCCAGCTAAGGTAGAGTTAAGGAATAAGATCAAAGTTGGAGAACAAGATCAGCTATCTACAGAAGTCCAGGAACTCTGAAGTAAAGTGTTTCTTTTAGAGGAGTTGTGGAAGACGGAGCGAGCATTACTCGAAATGACTGAAGAACGGAATGAGCTCAAGGTGCAGGTGGACAGAATGAAGGCTGGTGGTGGATCATCTGAAGGAACCAGTAAAAAGGACAAGAAAAAGACAAAGAGGGACAACGACAGCCCTAATACTGAAAAGTCAAGCCCGAAGAAGAAGCAAGCCTGTACCAAGTGTGGAAAGACTCATACGGGAGAATGCATGATGTGGAAGAATGTGTGCTTTAACTGCAAGCAGGAAGGACATATTTCTCTGCATTGTCCTAAGCCGAATTTGAGGAAGTGTTTTTCATGTGGGCAGACGGGTCATGGATTCAGCAAGTGTCCCATCAAGAAGAAGACTGGTGAAGGGAGTGGTCGGTAGATAACTTAGATATATGTAATAGTATCTTTAGGGTAGAAGTCTATGATATTAAGTGTTGTAATATCGAGAACGATATTAAGCATATGTAAATATATATATATATATATATATATATATATATATATATATGTTTGCATGAATGAAATCCTTATTTTCTATATGAATATAAGATTAAGATTAATTTGTGTTCTTAAAACTCATACCTATGGTAAGTTAATGACTCATAATTATATGAAATGTTTTGAACCCCTCAGCGAATGGACGTCAAAGGTCTGACTAGGATAAGTTCATACACTAATATAATTGTGGCAAGTTCCTGAACTCATAAGTGTGGAAAGTTTGACGAACTGGTAATAACTATATGTGAATGGAGAAGTACAACTTTTTGTGTAAAGTTGTGTTATTAATCCTGATATGATTTAAAAAGGAATAGTAATATGTGTTAAGTATTATGTGCTATTTGAATAAATAATCAATTATATGAGAATTTTGTATTGAATTCTTATTGTGTTAAGAATTTGTGTAAAGAAAGAGAATTAATATAAGATTTTTATTTAAATCAGATCATGCCGCCTAGACGATAGAATCGAAACCAACAGGAAGAGCAATCGATAAATAATGAAGGAGGTCAAGCTGACCCATTGCAAAACTTTGTGGATATAATAGGCGAAGCTATAGAAAATAGGGCTCCAGCAAGAGGAAGAGCGAGAGAACAGCTAGCTAATAGATTGGCTAACTTCAAGGATTTTAAAGCGGTAGGACCGCCAGAATTTAAGGGAACCACGGATCCGATTGAAGCCCAAACGTGGGTGAAGGAGATGGAGAAAGCATTCGTCATTACGCGAGTGGCGGAAGAGCAAAAGACGGCTTTTGCAACTTATCTGATGAAGGGAGAAGCTAATTACTGGTGGGAGACGAACCAAGCAAGAGCTGGTACAGAGGTGGTGTTGTGGACAAGATTCAAGGAGTTGTTATTTGAGAATTACTTTTCGTCGAGTATGCAATCCAGGATGGAAGTCAAATTTTTAGAACTTAAGCAGGAGAATATGTCGGTATCTGAATATGCTGCCAAATTCAATGAGCTAGCAAGATTTGCACCTCATCAGGTGGACATAGAGACGAGAAAGGCAAGAAGATTTGAGAACGGACTGAAGTCGGGGATATTCAACAAGGTAGCGGTATTGCAGATCAATACGTTCGCGGCTTTGATGGAGAAAGCGTTAATTGCCGAAGGAGGGAGCGAAGCTGTGTCTCGATTTCATCAAGAGAAGAAGAAGAAGATAAATGATGGTGGAAGCAGTGGTGGTAGTAATCCAAATAAGAGAAAGTGGAGTGAGAATACCAATTCAGGAGGCAAGACAGAAGATAAAAGGAAAGGGAGGGAGCCATGTGCAAATTGTGGGAAGAATCATGCTGGAGTTTGCCTGAAGAAAAAGGGAGTCTGCTATACCTGCGGACAAGAGGGGCAAATGTCGCCCAATTGTCCCAGTCCAAAGAAAATTCAAGGTTGCTTTGTATGCGGATCGACTGATCATTTGGTTCGGAACTGTCCGAAGAAGAATGCGGAGAAAGAAAGTGGCAACAAGGGACCCAGTAGCGGAACCTTGGCAATTCGAGGACCTGCACAGCCAGGAAGACCAACAGCCCGTACATTCAACATGACGGCGCAGGACACTGTGGCTACCCAGGAGGTGGCAGCAGGTAATGATTTCGTTTAGAATTTAATTACGCGAGTAATATGAGTTAGATATTCTTGTGAACTGTTTTCTTTTAAAGATTCAAGTCACAACTTAGAATTGGAAACAAAATTTAATATTGTGTTGATAAAAAAATAAATTGATGATACAACTTTAAAAGATTGTAGAAAATAAGAAAGCGGTGATTCCGAGGACAGAATCCTTTTAAGGAGGGGTGAATGTGATAACCCGAGATTTCGAATAATCAAAATTTGCAAATAATTTTTTTTATTAATATTAATATTAATTATCAATTATGTGACAAGTATTGGTGATACGTGTATCGAGAAGGTCAATTTGTGTATTGACTAATAAAGTTAGAGTAGAGTTGTGCTTAACAGCTTTAGAAACCCTAACCCTAATTTCTGGAAAGGGATTCGATAGAAAATATAATTAAAATAATTATATTAATGAGTACGTGTTTGTACTGTATAGAGATTTTGATCAATGATTGATCGGATAAGGTTTAAAATTTATAAACCCTAATAAGGGATTAGAAACACTAATATCAGATTTAGAAAACCAATTGTACGGTTAAAAACCCTAATTGTACGACGAGAAACCCTAATTTTATATTCGGGAATCCTAAACCCTAAATTAGGAAACCCTAATCCTAATTGGCAAGCCTTATGTGTGTATTAAACTTAAATATGATTAGAAAACTTTAATTATATTTTAGTATCTTAATTTCTATTTTACAAACCCTAATTGTAATTTAGAAAATTTATTTTTCTAATTAAAACTCTAATTCGTGGGTTATAAACCCTAATGACCATTTTGACTCTAATTGCTAAATTAAGCAATTTTAATTAGGAATATTAATCATAATTAGTAAGATTGAATTTTATGATTAGGAAATATTAATATAATTATTGAATCGTAATTATAATTTTATTAATTTTCTATTTTGAAAACCAAAAATTGAAAATCTTAGAAAGTAAATTGAAAACCTAGGGTTCAAACCTTAAACCCTAAAGGGTTTAAACCCCAACCTAAACCCTAAACCCTAAGGGTTTGATTGTTGTCCAATTTGTCATTAAAAATATTTAGAGAAAGACCAAAATGTCCTTTTGTTTATTTTAGTAAGTTAACTTGCAAAATTGGCAAAAACTTTAGTTGTTTACCAACTATTTTGACTTGCATGACTGATATCTCAGCCATTTAATGTTCAATTGACAGCTACAACATATCATTCATTGCAACTTGAGGCTATATAAGAGAATTAGAGAGAGAAAGTCTAGTATTTGGTTTATATTATACACAAGCTCTCACTAACTCTCACTTCTCTCTCAACCTTCGAAATTGGCTAGCATATCAGTCCCAAATTCAGTCCTTAGATCACCCAATATCATTTAGGAAGATCAAGCTCAAGATCTAGCAAGAAGAGGTATAAACCCTAGTTAACTTTTGATCTTGTATGCTTGGGCAAAATTTTTGTTTTTGTGTTTTTATAAGTAATATATATAATGTTTTTAGTTGGTCTATGATGATCCATGATGGATCTATAGCATCAAATGACTTAAAAATGAGTTTTACAAAAATTTGTTCTTGAGCATTCTTAGTGGTCTGACAAGTAATGTCAGTCGCCACGGATCCTTGCTCGTTTATGTTTTCGGATGTTTTAAAGTTGTTACATGTAGCTTGGTATGTGGTCTTTAGTCTGCAAAAAAAAAAAACAAAGTCATTAAATGTCTAGGATGTGAGTTATAATCGGTCAAAGTCGGTTGACCGACCATGACCAAGAGAAATCCTGGGTAACCCAGAAATAGATTTCAGCGTCTGACAACAATTTCAAGCTCCCAGATCTATTCGTTGTTTTGCGTTTTGATGTTTTTGTTGTAACAAGTTTATACCCTGCTATATGGTCTGTAAATAAATGTCTTTAGATCACTTAAATCATCAGTAAATCGAACGTGGTAAGTGGTCAAACCATGTCACTTGATCACAGTTTAAATTCTGGAAAACCTAGAAATGGGATGAACTTGTTTTCTGACAACATTTAACCGGATTAGATCTGGCTGTTGTCTTGTTGTTGGTTTGATATATTGCTTTGTATATGTTCCTTGACACAAGGAGTACATATTAGAACCATGAGATCATATAAATCATGACTGGAACACTTAGGTAATCGAACCACAAAGTGGTACCTCACAACTGTTTGGGTTTCTGGGTTACCCAAAAAACCCAGATTAAGTCTGGCAGTGATTTGGCATCGCTAGATCTTCGTGGTATGTTATGATATGACTCATTTAATGATTAATAGTTGTAGTGTTACATAAACACTACACAATCACGGTTCAAAGTTAGCCCAGAAACGTATTACATCGAGAATCAAAGGCAGTCAAACGAGCTAACTTGAACACTGACTTTGTCAGTGTTCTTGAGCCAAGAACACCTAAGGCTACAGAATGTGTCGCTAAAGGCCTATAGCGACGGTTTATTTCATTTTATTTTCCTAATTTCCAAAAAATGATTAAAAATAGAAAATAAATGCTAAAAATTACTAAAAATGGTTTTAAAAATCATTTTAAATTCTGAAAAATAACTTTTATTTATTTGGGACATTTTTCTTTAATATTTATAATTATTTAAATATTAAAAGTATTTAATTTACTTAATTAGTATATTAAATAAATTAGAGAAAAATGATTTAATATTATGAAAAATTATTTTAAATAAGAATAATGTATTTAAAAATATTTTAAGTTATATAATGTGACTTTTAATATTTTTGGAGAATTCTCATTAATAAATTAATATTAATGATATTAGATTATTTATTTATTAAATTAAATAAAGGAATTAAAAATGATTTTATTGATTTAAAAATGAGAAAAATGTTTTAAAAGTATTTTAAGTTATAATTAATGACTTTTAATATTTTGATAATAATTACATTAATATTTAAATATTAATGGTGATGATTTAAAAATAATTTTAATTACTTTAAAAATCATTTAAGTAGAATATTGATGATTTAAAAATATTTAAGTTATTAATAATAACTTTAATATTTTGACAAGTATGTTATTAATATTTTTAAATATTAATAATGATAAGATTATTTGATATTTAAATCATTTAAAAATGATTTAAGTGTTTAAAAAATTATTATAAATTATAGTAATTGATTATAAATTATTAAAAGCTTCCGAAAAATATTATAAACGATATTTGATATATCTAAAATAATATTGAAGCTTAGAGACCAAGTTTAATTGGCAATCAATGTGTTAATTGTCGGATAGGGTGACCAGAACACCTAGAATGGACCGAAATCTAACCAGACCGAACTAGTTAGACTTGTTAAGTGTTTATATAGGTTATAAACACTGATGTGACTATGTGGTAGTGTGCTTAGGAGAAGTTTGACTGTAAAATACAGTGTTACGTGTTATAAATGATTATGCTAATTATGAAACCGACATTGTTGATTATAGGTCTTACGAACGTAGTTAATTATATTGTGTAGCTGTAATCAACGCGAAAGGCAAGTTTCCTAACTCAACCTTGAGTTATATTTATTAAATTATTTTAATGGTTAATTATTGATAATTATACGATGTCCAGGAAATTTATTGTTGATTATTCGCAGTTAGTGCATGATTAATAATTCAAACTAAATTACAGATTCAGAAAAATATATATTCGTAGAATTACTGTTGTTGGATATTTATATCTGTAGAAACTAATTTTGACAGTACCGATAATTATTGTTTATTGTCAAATTGTGTTGAGAAATGTCTTAGCTAATTATTATGGCTAGACGAACATTTGTTAGAACTTGATAAATACGAGAAGAGAAATCAATTGTTATTGATAGATCGATGCCAATTATTTCGGCTAGATCAATAAGTAGATAGAATTTGAAATCACAGTATTTCGTTGTTAAATCAAAAATCTTGATTCTGAGACTGAGAAGAATAACCTTTTATATAGAGGGAACATTTTGGGTCGTATATTCGACCATTACGCGCTGTTAAGTATTACCAATAATATAGGGTACAAGGAGTTGGTCGACTCTAAGTACTTGCAGAGGGGTATGATTTAATCTTTATTGTTGCCTGATAATCCTGTGTATGTATCAAACTAAATCTTTGATAGATACCCGAGAAAATAAGTTCTAAGATCTGGTGGGATCACTCAGCATAAATCTGGAAAATATTCCACTTTGCTATTTTGTAGAATTAATTCTTGATTATTCATTGAATATCGTAGAAAACCTTGAAAGTGTTGTACTCTTTCTTTATCAGATTGTTGTTGCGGAGAATGTTAGAACAATTGATATTGATTTCTATATCTTTATTGTATGTCTTAACTTGCGGGGCAAACTTGTTGCTCACCATTGCTATAAATAAAATATTTCAGCTAGGAACGAAGAGGCCAGCGGGTTAAAGAAGAACAAAGGTAAAGGCAAGATGCCAGAGTAGTATAATGAACAGTATCATTATTATGTTGTATTATAAATCCTTTTTGTTTATCTAAGGGGTATGTTAGTAATGTTAAGGTTAGTGGACCTAGGACTTATGTATTAACAATATATGTTAATGACTTATGTAATCCTATTTATATATGAATGGGTAGTTAAATGGTATTATATTGTGGATCGTGAATACCAAACTCGGGAGTTAGTTAATTCAGATTTGGGGGTATTACAGGTCGGATGACGACATAATTGGCAGTAGGCCCGCGGCCTTTTTGGATTTTGACCGGGTAGTAGGTCTGATGGATTCCCGGCGAAAGACTCACATAGTTTAGTCTTTAGGGAATGTAAATTAACATGCTATGTGATGTGTTCGTTTTAGGATTTTATCCTGCAAACGGATGTTAGCTATTTGTAATAGCATGTCAATTTTAAACATGTGTGTATACACATTTCTTCATATCTCTCACTACATGGAGATGAATACGGCATGAATATCATAAGTAATGCAAAAGCATGAAGAGACTTTCCTCCGTGTTGGGTTTATCAGAGGCTGACCTATCTTAGGTTACTCTCGCGGCTTTTTGGTATGAAGGTTCCCAAATCATCGCAATTTACTCGACGGGAATTAAATCCGGTCTTTCAACTGGAGCGAATTTGGGTGGTGCCTTTCGTGAGCCTCGTGGAATTAGTCTTCCTACGAGTCCAGTAATCAAACACCGACGGGATAGCCTCCTGATGGAGGGACCACACAACATACATTCATATACATCGCGTCTCACCGTATGAAAATGATGACATATGCGAAGCACTAATATCACAAACAGATATGGTGCGAAGCACTAAGTGCAATAAGGAAATGCATTCGTACACATTCATCATAAATATAAATGTAACATCCACACACAAGCAGATAATTGTTTTGATAAGATTGTAGTAGCGGCTTAAGTCCTCTTACTGGAGTCCCCAGCAGAGTTGCCACTTGTCGACGTCGAGATTTTTATTTATCCCTTTTCGTTACTTGTTCTTTTGTGTTCTCATTTTATGTGAGATTTGTTTGAAAAAATAAGTGAAAAAGGTCCGACATGTGTAATGTCGACGATTGGACTATAAGAGTCGCCAGTTGGTTTTTTAACTGGTTGTACCAACACAACCGAGAAAAGATTTGCAAATTAACCCAGTGATGTGACACTGCTAAACGGGTCGGTGAAACCGAGATTCAATTAGGGTTCAGGGACTTCCTTATGCGGAGGGAAGGTGTTAGGCACCCCCCGACATCCGTGTTGCCACGGTGACTATGACTTTTCAAGAAACTATTATCTGAATGTGTGTGTGTGTATGGGTCAATGTGATATTATTTGGAAGTAGTGCTATGCCTCGTTTGCACCTATATACAAAGGGTTTGAATTTATGTAAAAATTTAGTTTTAAAAAAGATATAGCAGTGATGTTTTATAAAAGAGATTTTTTCAAACCCTTGTGCTTAATAGTAATTGAGGCCTTTGATACTTCCATTTTATTCCGTATTCGGCTGGATTGATTTTATTTTACAGATGCGAGGCATCTGTATGAAAATAATGTACAAAAGGTGCTGAACTCCTCGTGGGTATGAAAACCATCTGAGGTAATTCAGACATCGCAGATAAATTTACAAGCTACTTACAGCTGAAAAGGTCCATCACGGGAACCGAATCTAGATTCAGTGGACTAAATCTGTGATCATATGATTCCTAGGCTCACATGATACCGCAATTGATATAAACGCAGTAAGCATGTATATGTATATATATATATATATATATATATATATATATACATACATACAAGATCACCAACCACGAAGCACCTCCATGGGGGATTAGTAGCGGCTTAAGTCCTCTTACTGGAGTCCCCAGTAGAGTTGTCACCTGTCGACGTCAAGATTTTTATTTATCCCTTTTCGTTACTTGTTCTTTTGTGTTCTCATTTTATGTGAGATTTGTTTGAAAAAATAAGTGAAAAAGGTACGACATGTGTAATGTCGACGATTGGACTATAAGAGTCGCCAGTTGGTTTTTTAACTGGTTGTACCAACACAACCGAGAAAAGATTTGCAAATTAACCCAGTGATGTGACACTGCTAAACGGGTCGGTGAAACCGAGATTCAATTAGGGTTCAGGGACTTCCTTATGCAGAGGGAAGGTGTTAGGCACCCCCCGACATCCGTGTTGCCACGGTGACTATGACTTTTCAAGAAACTATTATCTGAATGTGTGTGTGTGTATGGGTCAATGTGATATTATTTGGAAGTAGTGCTATGCCTCGTTTGCACCTATATACAAAGGGTTTGAATTTATGTAAAAATTTAGTTTTAAAAAAGATATAGCAGTGATGTTTTATAAAAGAGATTTTTTCAAACCCTTGTGCTTAATAGTAATTGAGGCCTTTGATACTTCCATTTTATTCCGTATTCGGCTGGATTGATTTTATTTTATAGATGCGAGGCATCTGTATGAAAATAATGTACAAAAGGTGCTGAACTCCTCGTGGGTATGAAAACCATCTGAGGTAATTCAGACATCGCAGATAAATTTACAAGCTACTTACAGCTGAAAAGGTCCATCACGGGAACCGAATCTAGATTCAGTGGACTGAATCTGTGATCACATGATTCCTAAGCTCACATGATACCGCAATTGATATAAACGCAGTAAGCATGTATATATATATATATATATATATATATATAAAAGCCGTAAATATATATATACATACAAGATCACCAACCACGAAGCACCTCCACGGGGGATCAGAAATGTAAATAAAGCTGTAAAAGCTATCAATCACAACAGAGGAAACTCCAGGCGGGACAAAATGTATAGAAAGCAGTAAAAGCCACGAAGTAAACTCCAGATGGGACGGAATGTATATATATATATATATATATATATATATATATATATATATATATATATATTAAAGCATTAAACGCTCCAGACCAAAGTCTAAGCTCATCGAACAGTGTTCGACACACAATTCATATATATAAAAGTATATATATAACAAAGCAAGTAAACGCTCCAGACCGAAGTCGAGGCTCAATCGAGGGATAACTCGATAATGTTAGTCCATATATATATATATATATATATATATATATATATATATATATATGTATATACAAACTGAAATAAAACCACGGACCGAAGTCCAGGCAAACAAACGCAAGACAACTCTCAGCTTAAAGAAGGGTGTGTGAAAAGACGGAGAGAAAAACTTTAAAGTGTGTAAGAAGGCTTACAGTGGGCTGCCAAAGAAGACTTCTATATCTTTAAAGTAGATAAACACTAGCTTTTGTAGGTACAAAAATAGCTATATGTGAGCTCACAGGTGTTTAAAATGGGAAAGCACTCAGTATATTGCAAGTATGGAGCAAATTGGACAGGGCTTTGTCGCTCTTTCTCTTCTTAAAATGGCCACCCCAAGCCCTCTATTTATAGAGGGTGGAGCCGCAGGTGTACCAGAGGCTACCTGGGTTGCCCCGGGTTTTGCGGGTCGTGACGTCTCGTAGTACGTGCACGCGGGTAACGTGATGTCCACTCTAACTTTCAAAATTACAATCCGGGCATCCGACTGAGGTATATAGGACCTATTTTGGACCGCCGTTGTCAAGAGTTACGCAATGACATGGGATTAGAGGTTGTACGAAGTCATGAAGATGAGACAATGCCCTCTAGTCTTCAGCTTCAAATTCTATCCGTTATCTTGCACAATAGTCACTTGGGATTGGTTCTTCTGAGCTTTTGTGGGATATTTCTGTGTAGAAATGTATGTCTAAAATATTGAGAAGACGTGATGTGGCGTCATGGTGGCGAGATGATGACTTAGCCCCTCACCGGGGTTATCTCCGGTTTGGGCTGATAAAGCAGACGTTGCTCAGGGTTATCTCTGAGATTGAACTGCTACAATGGTTGAAGGTCCTCAGTGTCATCTCTGAGGTGTGCCTGTCCTCCCGGTGTTTTATCCAGGTTGGTACTGAGTATCTCATTTTGAGTGCCGAGATTGAAGTTGCTTGAATTTGAAACAAGAATTTCCGAGGTTATCACCGGAACTGCATTCCTTTGGGTTATCGCCAAGGTTGGTAGCTATTTCCACGGTTGGGACTGAGACTGGATACCTCAGGGTTATCTCCGAGGTTAGATTTGTTACTCCCAGTGTGTACTCTGGGGTTGATGCTGAACTTCCGGTAGTATCCGGGCTGGACATGAACTGTCTTCTAGGGTTCCCTCTTGAAAGACGAATCTGTCCTCCTACAATGTTAGTGACAGTTGTACAGAAAATTTTGAGTGCTTACAAAAGTCGTAGTATTATAACAGATTGCAAAATAGAAGCTCAAAACTAAATTTTCAGCAACCGACGCAGCTGCGCTGCGCCTCAGTATCAATACGGCGTAGCTGCGCCACGCCTGGTTCGAGCCAGGAACAGTTTGCTTCGGCAACTGTTTAGTCCAAACACAGAATTTACCCACGAATTTGATTTTAAGCACTCACGTATCAGTCTAAACATGCTTATAAGGCCATAAAACAACTATATGAACATTACCCACCCTCATTAACATTCAATCCTACAAAATCAAGAATTTGAATTTTAAGAATTCAAAGCTCTGTTTAACATAAACTGAAAATAGAAAGCATAGAATGAAATTATACCTCTGCAATATGAATGAAACTTGCTCCTAATGAACTCTCAAGCTCCTAGATCACTTATGCTCTCAACCTTCTACTTAAAAATTCTTAGACAACTCCAAGCCACACCACTGAGATTTTAGTATGCTATTTAAAGGAGGAGGATGGACTGGACATTGATGTTACACAAAACTTGAATCCAAGATGCAATGCAATGAAATGATGGTTGCTCAAGGGTTGGCCAACCACCCTCAAGCTCAGCCATCATCACCTAGAGCTAGCCTTGTGGAAGAAGACGTATTATAGCTTTGAGTTACTTTTCATTGTACTTGATGACACTAATTATGGGACAAGAGAGAAAATCCTAGCATTTCATGTTATCTCGGCTTGGTTTGGTTTATTTAATTCCCATACTATAATCTCAATGTACAATTGTTACCATATTAGGAATTTATGGATTAAATGTATACTCACATCATATAATCTATGCACATCAAATATACGCAATAAAATACTGCAGTCAGGTATTATTGTCCAGGTAGTTCCATAATTATTTCTACTACTCATATAACCATATTTTAAATGTCTACTCACATTCATATTGTTACATACACATTTCATGATATATTTATACCATATAGTTTCAATAAACCTTAATATATGGTTACTATATATAGCCACAAAAATGTTACACTACACTATATAATATAGTTGTATTACTGCTCACATGCACATAACCGTTAATCTAATATTATTATATTAATAACTTATTTACTTATGTCAATTAAATAAATTATTCACTTCCTTGAGTAATTAACACCAAAATTGAATACTCTAATCATCATCGGTTAATGTATTTATGGATCTCTATAATTATTAATTATCTATATAATTTTTATTATATTTATAGATATATTGCAAATAATAGTAATCACTTTTTATTAATTAATTACCAAGTAATCAATATTCTACCATAATTAATTAATATTAATTAATGGTTTACTTAATATTTCCTTCGTCAAACATAACGCACTTCATTTCATGGTTTACCAATGTTACATATATAACAAAATGTTCCATTTTATTTCTAAAGAAGAAAAAAAATAATTTTATCCAACTGTCCACTTGCGCAGCTGCGCCAGTTTGTACTGTTGGGACGTCGCAGCTGCGCCGTGCCCTGACAGTGCCAAGACTGGTTTAGCTTAAGCCAGTGTCAATTTTCATTGCTAAACTCGTTTTATACGACATGAATTGATGTCCACAAAAGTGATATTACAAGACTAAGAGTGTATTTATTACTTATTCTAAAAATCATATATTCACGAAAAATAAATAATAACTGTTTTTATTACAAAAATTCATTATAAGAATATACTCTTTAATGATCAATGGTAATAATTTTTATTTATCTCATATGTAAATACACTTTACTTTGCACATAATCTCCCCTTTATAAATATATAAAAAAAATTAACTGCAAAAATTTATTATTTAATTGTATTAAAAATATTGGGTTATTACAGATGATATAAAATTCATTTTAATATTTCAAATCAACTTCTATCTAGCCGAAACAATTAGCATAGACATACCTAGAATAGCTCTTTTAAAATCCATTGGTTCCAAAAATTAAACCAAGTCTTTCCTTTTTAAAACACACATACAAGCACGATTTCAATAAACTTCGAAATCTAGCATAACTAGATGACTTGGAATATCCTATTTCTCCATCTTCCTTTATTGTCTTACTTGTGACAATAGCTAATCTTCTCTAGCACCTTTAATGCTAAGCGTACTAAAAATACTTCGTCTTCCGTCTAAACCTTCATATACCTTAGTATAGTCCATCAACTTACCACACTTTATGTGTTTAGGAACTTTCCACAACCATATGTGTTTAAGAACTTATCTTCGCAATATGTAATCCAAGAACAAATCAAGGACTATCCATATGTTTAGGGCTAAGAAACATAGCATATACCTATGAGTCATAAACTTTTCATAAGTATGAGTTTCAAGAATTCGCACCTATCTTAACATTCTCTACCTATCATATATATATATGAGAAAAGATTCACCTTCTCGTCATATACACATTAATAGAGCAATATACTATTCCAATGATTATCACTGTAATAAGCTAAGCAGTTGTTACACCAAAGCACAAACTTCTGTCCATACAAAGGTTCATACAACTCAGCTATTACACGAGTCCTCAATCAAAATATTAGAACTTCTAGATTTCTCTTTACTTAATACAAATTTTCTTTAACTCATATGCTAACCTTTACAACTCAATCTGAGTTCTTCTTCCCGTACTAATTTATAGTACCATTCATCTATAGCATTAGCTATAAATCATTCATCGTTTAACATAACAGCTGTTATTACGATTCAATATGATCACATAATGATCTTCTTCCTTAATCGTTTAGCTCAACGATCTTCTTATCATTCTCTCTACGATTATAGTCTTAGGTACTCATAACTAAGATTTATAACCTATCAGCTCTGATGCCATAATGTAATGCCCCGAAATCAGGACTATTTCCACACCCAGATTCCGTACATCACGATTCCATCTCCTTCCTAACATACATCATTACATAGCTAAATATAACAACATACATTCTCAAATCCCAGGTTCTAAGACCTTATAATCTCTTTCATTACAAATAATGATAATTACATTATTATTTACATCTTACAAGAGTGACTTTTATCTGCCACCAAGGATACATATCAGTTCATTAAACCAATCTATATTTCAATTAAACTATTCTACAGTACAAGTCTTCGCTTGATCTTTACGCACATTCACATACTGAATGGCACTTCGTCTGGATACCGATCAACTTGATCTTTACGGGATCCTTAAGTTTTTCTAACATCGTTCGCTGAAAATGTTTTTATTCAAAGCAAGTGTGAGCATTCAATTGCCCAGCAAGTCATAGCAGTTCAACAAACCACTTCAAGAATTTAAACATTCTTTTAAGACTTCAATAATTGAACAAAGGTTATGAAGCAGCTTGAACAATAGGAATAATCATGATTCCTATCATTTTAAAACATTCGTCACATAGTCTTTGCACTACTTTCATTCTTCTACCTTTTTTCATACATATCCTGTCTGGCTGGAATCATCAGCACAGACTTAACAACAACAGTTCATGTATACACATAACATACTCATATTGAATAATTCAATCACAGAACAGTTCATCTCATAGAAACACCGAAGTGTTCAAATTGTGGCACAAGGCCTCATACATATTACCACCTTGTACATATATCGCACGTATGCACATAGACAAAACTTCTCAAGTTCAACATCTGATAAGTTTAAGAAACTAGCATTCGTGTAATATGAATGAAGTTAGGAAACTTGCCTTACGCACAGCTACATTTTATGTTGAACTGCTTATTCCAATCCCTATATAACACATAAGGAATTATCACATACACCAATTAGTCATATACTTGACTTACGCATTGGTTTACTTAACTTTACTTCTTAAGGTTCGCGTGCTTGTAATCTAAGTTATGCGACTAACTTTCTTTACCGGTTTACTGCTTCATCACATACGGAGATGTCTTACTCATACGATCATCATCTTTGATGATTTATATTCTTATCTTCTTCTTAAAACCTTTCTAAGACTCAGCACACATCGCATCTCTGCGAGTAGTCCATATGGTACTCTAAGTGGTTTCTCACAAACAACCAACAAATAAGTTCCCATCTCGTCTACACTATCTTTCATAGTAAGTTAGATCGGTTGTCAGTTTCGTATATACCTCCGCTCTCTGAAGGAATTTTTTAGCCCAGCTCCCATATATCAACCATCAAAGATTACGATTATACTACAACCTAACTTATCTTAACCTACCTGAACCATTACACTATAATGTTCGTTAAGTCAATTCTTATTCCTTATGGCTTTTTGGCAACTAAATGCTATACCTCAGGATTTATTCTTTATCGTCTAAGTCATACAGTCTTTTGTATACTCAGAACGATCATTCATTGTCAATACTATGCGTTCATAGCGTTAAACATTTTATATTAACTTATTCATATCTTACAACATTTGGTTAATTTGACTCGAAACGTTATCCAAGTTATAATTAATAACTCGGCTTCTTAACGTTATACAACATTGTCTTTAATTCACATTCTTCACCGTTCATAGGTTTAATCATCATTCTTCATTACCTTACAGTCAAACCATACACGGGGTGTAGGTTCTACCTGTTTAATATTCACGTACACTCAACCCTTACGTCGGCTAAAGTGTTTAACACTTACTTCATTTTAACATTCTCTATCCGACTTACCTTCGGACATTCCTTATCTTATTACCATTTGTTACGGCTTTCTTGATAAATTCATATATTGCTTACTACTTTCATCAACGTCTAAGTAATACAACCAATGTATACTTAGAACGTCCGTCCGACGCGAATACGATTCACGAGAATCGTTTACGTGTTCAGCGTTCACGTTTCTCATCTCTTAATCTCTCATTCAACCTTTACTTAAGGTTTTAATCGTTATACATTCCATTAACCCCATATTCATTATTCCTTCTTAATGTCGAAGTCATATTGTTCGTTGTATGCTAAGACCGATCGCTCATCACAACTACGTTGTATTTACAACGTCTATATGCTTTACACTTAACTCTCATCATAACATTGAAATGTTATACATCATAATCATCACTCAACATCTAAGGAATCACAATCATAGCAATCCCCCACGTTCGTTTTACCGCGATTACAGTCCCCGGATATTGGTTACGTAATCTAGCATTTACATTCTTCGTCTTTTAATCTTGTTAAATCTTTCTGTTCAACCTTTACTAAAGGTTTAGATCACTTGGTCAAGTGTTACATTATGTGAATTACATATTCATTATCTATCCGTACACTTTCCCCAGGAATTGAGCAATAAAAAGCTCATTTTTGGGCCTCGCCCTGTACCGGTGCTGCGGCGCCAGTTCCTCCTCTTCCTCTCGTGCTGCTGTGCCACTCAGCAGTAGCTGATGGCCCGGGTTGGCGCTGCGGCACCGCCTCCTAAGGCACAGCTGGCACTGCAGCGCCAAGAATGAAATTTCTAGATTTTTTATTCTAAGTCTAGAAATTGTTTGAGACTCTTACTTTGTAATCTCATAACGTCTTCGTTATAACTCTGAACGAGGTCATTCCACAACCATTCTCTTCCTTATCTTACATACTTCAACTTCCCTCAAACAAAAATTTATTCTAAATATGTTAACATGCCATTCAATTGGCTTAAATTTTATCCTTCGTTTATTTTACGTTATTAACGTTCTTCGTCCGTTCGTCCGTAATTCGGTCATCCGAACTCAGAACTCGTTCGTTCTTGAGTCTATGACTCACGTTTTCTACGTTCTCTTACATTCTATGAAACCCTACTCATTCGAGTTTATTTACATACTTTCCACTTCTCGCTCGTCTTTTACGAAATTTCGCCATAACTTCGGTATAGATAAGTTTAATCCATTCTTCATGAACGTTTCTACCGTTCCTAACCAAGCAATAAGCAACTAACTTATATGCGATGGTTTTAAACTTGTCCAACAATAACAAATTATACTACAATGGTTTTAAATTTGTCCATCAACAATGTTATTCGTGTTCTTCGCGTTCTTCGTTCGTTCTTCATTTTAAATCCATACTTTGATTATGATTTCACTTTTCCTTGAAATTTGATGTTATAAAACACTATTCCTTACTAATATCACCGAATCGTTCATGTGATTCATTCGGATCATTCAAATTCATTATAAAACTTATACTTCCATAAGAAATTTATAAACTAAACTTCTAATTCTGATTTATTCGTTTCTTCATGATTTCAACCATATGACATCATTCTTAACATATTTTACTTCTTATTCTCATTAAGCTATGTTTTTAACATAGAAAATTTAAAGAAAATTTACTTAGGGTTAGGTTTCGGATTACCTGTCTTCTTTAATCTTCCTCCGTTGGACAAAGCGTGCACTCGAGCTAGCTTTTCCACTTCCTTCTCCTCTTCATCCGAACTCTCTCCTACTCTCTCAAGTGTTGGAAAATTTTTCATTAACCAACAAATGAGCTTAAGCTATCTTTTTATAGATTTTCAAGGCTAGGGGCAAAATATTCATTTCTCCCCAAATCTCCTTACTATTCACACCTCCTTACTCCACCTCCTTACTATTCGTGTAGCTTCTCTTGGAAGCTTCGTGCTTCCATCTTGCGAAATATGTCTGACAGTTCGAAAAACTGTGATTCTCGGAATTTAAATATTTTTGGATATTTCGTCTTTCCTCTACAGTTTAACTTTTACGCATTTTTTGGAACTCCAAAAAACTGAAAAATACTTTTTTATGTTAAGCATTTTCCTTCACGTTTTCCCCTAACGTAGTTAAACGAATGAAAAGTACATAACAATACTTTTCGTCATTTTTATTTCGTCCGATTTTTGCACGTTTTTCGAGAAAAACTTTTATCAGCTTACTTAACTTTTCACGATATTTTATCGTCAAATCTTTCAATGGAATGTCATTTCGACATACCAAACTCTCGGAACGGCTTAATTTATTCAAACCCTAACCCAGGTTTCGTAGGGTAAATAGTCCATATTTCGTCTTTTTTCCCGAAATTATTTTTGTTACTAGAAAAATTTTATTTTCGTCTTGAAAATTCTTACTCGTTCAGTCTAGCTCGTAGCGAGAATCCTCCCGACTTATCATCCTAGGTTCTAGAACGATTAATAAACACATAGCACAGAATAGTATTAATAAAAATTCATTTTATTAATAACTAATTCTTTAATTTAAATTCTGGACAATCCGGTTTTACTCGGGTTTTCACAATTAACATTATCTCTTTTCCTTTTTTTAGTTTGTTCAATTTGAAGTATATTTTCATGTACGTCAAATATATAAAGTCCATTTTGCAAATTACCAACACCATATAAAACATTATCATTATAAATAGAACAACTGTTGTTCTTTATTATAATGTTAAAACCATCCATATCCAATACAGAGATAGAAATAACGTTTCTAATGATATTTGGAATAAAATAACAATTATTTAAATTAATGAACTTGCCCATAGGCAGTGCTAAATAATAAGTCCATACAACTAATGCAGCAACCTTTGCTCTATTTTCCACTCGTAGGACGACCTCATCCTTGCTCAGCCTTCTACTTCTGACCAGTCCCTGCATATTATTACATATGTGAGAACCACAGCCAGTATCCAATACCCAAGTAGAAGATTGAGTTTCAAAAAAATTAATTTCAATCATAAACAAACCTTGATTAGAAATCGATGCTTCTCTAAGCTTCTTCTGCTTTTATTCCGCAAGATAATCCATGCAGTTCCTCTTCCAGTGACCCGACTTGTTACAATGGAAGCAAATTCCTTTGCTATCTGGATCAGGTTTCTTTTGATCCTTCGGCTTAAATTTCTTCCTTTTAGAAGATACCTTGAGACTCTTCCTTTTCTTGGAAGAATCATCCACCAATAAGACATGGTTCTTCTTGGATGGGAAGTGACTTTCCGCAGTTTTCAACATGTTAAGTAACTCAGGCAAGCTGACGTCCAAATTATTCATGTGAAAATTTACAACAAATTGTGAGGTGTCAGGGAGTAACTGCAAGATTAAATCTTGACTTAACTCTCCATCCATGACGAACCCCAAGCTGTCCAAGACGTTCAATCAGATTGATCATCTTTAAGACATGAGTCTCAACGGTAGTACCCTCGATTATTTAAGATCGAAAGAGCTCTTTAGATATTTCATATCTAGAAGTCCTACTTTGCTTACCATACAGATCTTGCAAGTGCAATAGCATAGTAGGAGTATCCATGGTTTTATGCTGACGCTGAAGCTCGTTACTCATGGATGCGAGCATGATGCATTGAGCCACATAAGCATCATCTTGCCACATTTCAAAAGTAGCAATCTCTTCCTCAGAGGCTGTCTCTACAACTTT
This sequence comes from Panax notoginseng, assembly GCA_016801055.1. Lineage (NCBI taxonomy): Eukaryota > Viridiplantae > Streptophyta > Magnoliopsida > Apiales > Araliaceae > Panax > Panax notoginseng. The sequence goes on from CM029014.1 coordinate 160,699,320, forward strand.
TGCAGGTACGGGTGAATTTAGGACATAAGAAATCTTTTCAGCAGTGAGAACAATTCTCAGATTCCTTAACCAGTCCGTGTAATTCAGTCCGGTCAGTTTGTTAGCATCAAGTATGCTACGCAGTGAAATTATTGAATATGACATTTCCAAATTCTACATGTAAAAAGACAATATTTTAGTAAACATTTATTTAATTAATTACCAAAATAAATTAAGTCTTATTTTAAATCGGTATCTCCCACTATTTTCTTCAAACTATATTACCCTCATTATATAATTATGCAATATCTAATTAAAGATTTGCTAGTGAGGATAAAGATCTCATTTCAAATGTATATAGCCTTGTGGTGACACAACAAACTATATATGTAAGACCCCAACTTTTATAAATAAAGATGTATTTTCTATAAATATCATTTTTGAATATTATGGAATGAAATTGATATACCGTTATAGTTGTGGGTAATATTTATAAATTTTGCAAAGTACGCAAGTTGATATATAATATTCGATTGGTCCGGGAATATTCGTTTTAACAGGGAATATTCGTACGACGACACAATCATTGGTAGACCCCACAACGGAATTATTGTCAGATTGAGAAAACGACAAAAATACTTTATGAAAATAACGGTGAAAGTTTTACCATTAATACTGTTGAACTAGTCGGTAGTAAAAGTACAGTAATGCGCGTAGTTGCATAGTAGCACACGGTATTGATTATTGATGCTTACGTGATAAGTCACTCAGTTTTGTTTTATTGGTATTATTAATGTAATAAAACAGAAAAGCTTTAAATATAAAACAAAATACTTTTATAAAGTTATTCGTTTTATTAGGCTAATAGTAATTTTTTATATAAAACAGAATACTTTTATAAAGTTATCTGTTTAATTAGATAATAATTAGAATATATTATATTTTATTATGCATAGTATTTGCATAGTGTCTGCATAGTGTTTTCATAGTAAAATCTTTTATAAAGTTATTCGTTTTATTAGATTATAAATAGAATATATTATATTTTATTTAAAAGATTTTGCTTTAAATATGGACCGTCAGATTAAAGTAAATCTGTGACGCCCCCAAAATTAGGTATACATCACCCATCTTGGGTCGTCAGATACATGGTACAGAATACAAATACAACTTACTAATACAACTGTCGTGTACAATACGACAAAACATAACTGTGAGTTTGAATACAATTATTGCCTACTAGAGACTGTACACACTCAAAAGGAGTCATCATTACAATTATTGTCACACTATTTAATAGAATAGTAAGGACTACTAATACTATCATCTGGTCCATCACTCCGTTTCCCGACTCGTCCCAGCTATATTCTCATTTCCTGAAGAGAACAGTGAAAGAAAGGGTGAGCTCAACTAGCCCAGTAAGAAATATTATGACTAAGATAATATAGAATAAATTATCATTAGCCTTCAACAGTTTTAAACTGATAAAATATAACGAACATCAAGTTTAACTGCAGCGGAACAAGCAATCCATTAAAAGAGTCAAGTCGAGAATAAAATCTACTATCTTCTATGATTTAAAAGGTTTTTCAACACTGTTATCGCTGGGACTCAGCTTAATAAAATAATCCACATCATCGAATCACCCCTGCACTACGGCCAAGGATATTCGTGTATTCATTAATGGTCATGATCATGCCAACAACTGTCCATCAATGCACTACGGGCCAATGAGGACTTTTACCACATCATTTGTAACATTACGGTCATGATTACACCGAATAATCCCTGGTTATAATCATATCAAGTCCATCTATGCATTACATTCCATAGATGACTTTTAACATTTTATAAGTATGAGGATGATGACAATGATATAAGAATTCAATAAAACAAGTTCAAGAATTAATTTATCCAATAATTAACAACGTCCAAATTGTCAACATGATACTGCTTTGTGGAGTAAAATTCAAGATTTCTTAGAAGAATATTTTCATAAAAAGATACTGGATGAAACACAATTATCAAGGATATTCCACTAATTTCATGGAGTATAGAAGTTAAAACTTAACCAACTGAGTATAATAAAGAATAGAATAACAAAAGAAATCACCCGGCATGCGGTAGACCGCACAGACAGTTTATTCTAACAAAATAATAAATAATAGAACCATGTTCAGCGTAAACGCATAGACAGGATATTTCGACATAATAATAAATAATGGAACCAGGTCCGGCGTAAACACACAAACAAGATATTCTGACAGAATAATAAATAATGAAACCAGGTCCGGCGTAAACGCACAGACAGGATATTCCGACAGAATAATAAATAATAGAACCAGGACCGGCATAAATGCACAGACAGGATGTTCCAACAGAATAATAACAAGACGGAACCAGGTCCAGTGTAAAACACACAGACATGATGTTCTAACAGAATAATAATAAAAACGGAACCAGGTTCGGTGTAAAACGCACAGACAGGATGTTCCAACAGAATAACAGAAGAATGTCACCAAGTATAGGGTAGACCGCGTATACAGGTTATTCCAACAGAATAATAAGAAATGGAATAACAATAGTTCTCTTCATGAATAAGAAAGAATAACACCCCTTACCATTTTAAAGAAGAACTAAAATAAGGAAGTAGTTAAGTAGCAGAATACTTTTCTTCTCTCTCTCTCTCTATAGTTTCTCTCTATAGTTTCTCTCTCTAGAGTTCAGTGAATTCGTAAGAAATAATGAAGGAATGAGCTGCTATTTATAGAAAAATGGAATGCATAGTAACTAATCCATGAATGGTCCAAATTGATTACTTTAATCTGACGGTTCATATTTAAAGAAAAATCTTTTAAATAAAATATAATATATTCTATTTATAGAATAACTTTAATAAAGTATTCTGTTTTATATAAAAAAAATTTATGTTTTATTACGTTAATAATACGAATAAAACAAAACTTCATTATCGCTAAATAATTCATATTATTAACTGACAATAATTGAATCAAACTAAGTGACTTCTCACATAAGCATTAATAATCAATACCGTGCTACTATGCAACCACACGTATTACTGTACTTTTACTACCGAGTAGTTCAACAATATCAATGGTAAAACTTCTGCCGTTATTTTTAATAAAATATTTTTGTCGTTTTCTCAATCTGACAATAATTCCGTTGTGGGGTCCACCAATGATTGTGCCGTTGTACGAATATTCTCTGTTAAAACGAATATTTCCCGACCAATCGAATATTATATAACAACTTACGTACTTTGCAAAATTTATAAATATTACCCACAACTATAACATTATATCAAATTAACTCCATAATATTCAAAAATGATATTTATAGAAAATTCATCTTTATTTATAAAAATTGGTGTCTTACAACCTCCCCTTCTTATGAAATTTCACCCTCGAAATTAGGGTACGTACCTGGTATGTCGAAGAGGTAAGGATACCTTGATTTTATTTCAGATTCTAACTCCCAAGTCATTTCCTCAACATCGTGGTTTCTCCACAAAGCTTTAACTTGAGGTAAAACTTTAGAGCGTAGAATATGTTCCTTCTTATCCAAGATTTGAAAAGGAACTTCTTCATACGTCAAATCTTCTGCTATTTCGTCCGGTTCTAACTCAATAATGTGGTTCGGGTCTTCCACATATTTACGTAACATGGATATGTGAAAAATGTTATGAACACGAGACATACTTGGCGGTAAAGCGAGTCTATAAGCCACAGTTCATACTCGATCGAGGATTAAAAATGGACCGATGAATCGAGGATTGAGCTTTCTTCTCTTTCCAAATCTCGTAACTCCTTTCCATGGAGCAACACGTAAGAACACATGATCTCCTATATCAAATTTCACGTCCTTTCGATGAAGATCAGCATAACTCTTTTGTCGATCTTGTGAGGTTTTTATACGTTGTCGGATCGTTTGAATCTTTTCTGTAGTCATACGTACCAACTCCGGTCCCAACAACGTTGCTTCACCCACCTCATCCCAGCATACTGGAGAATGACATTTTCTTCCATACAATGCTTCGAATGGAGCCATGCCAATACTTGCTTGATAACTGTTATTGTAGAAAAACTCCACCAATGGTAAGAACTTGTCCCAACTTCCCTTAATGTCAAGGACACAGAGTCTTAATAAATCTTCTAGAGTTTGAATAGTCCTCTCTGATTGTCCGTCCGTCTGAGGATGATATGCCGAACTATATCGTAAATCCGTGCCTATAGCTTTTTATAAACTAACCCAAAATCGTGAAGTGAATCTTAGGTCTCGATCAGAAACTATGGATAATGGCATACCTTGCAGTCTTATAATCTCGTTTATGTACATACGAGCAAGACATTCAAGTGTATAAGTTTCTCGTATCGGTAAGAAATGAGCAGACTTGGTCAATCTATCAACAATGACCCAAATCGCATCTATACCTTGAGAAACCTTAGGAAGACCGATAACGAAATCCATAGTAATGTGCTCCCACTTCCATTCTGGAATTTCAAGTGGTTGCAATGGACCTTTTGGTACTTGATGCTCCGCTTTGACTCGTTGACAAGTTAGACACCTTGAGATAAACATCGCTATCTCTCTCTTCATATTGCTCCACCAAAATGTATGATGAAGATCATGATACATTTTGGTACTTCCAGGATGGATTGTAAACGGTGTGTTGTGTGCCTCCATCATGATTTCATACTTTAAATCAAGGTTGTTAGGAATATAAAGTCTGGAGTTGACTCGAAGTATTCCTTCTTCATCGATTCTTGCTTCCGGCATAGCACCTTCTTGCACTTTCTTCCTCATATGCATCAGCTCCAGGTCTGTAGCTTGAGCAGCTTTAACTTTATCGATTAAAGTTAGTTCTACTCGTATATTCGCCATCATCACATGGGTCCCTGGAGTCTTTAACTCTATTTCCATCCTTTGCAAGTCACACAAAATGGGCCTTTGTGTTGACAATATCACACTTGTACTTACATAAGATCTTCTACTCAATGCGTCAGCTACAACGTTCGCTTTTCCAGGATGGTATTGAATGGTATGATCATAATCCTTCAACAGTTCAAGCCAACGTCGTTGTCGAATGTTGAGTTCCTTTTGAGTGAAAAAATATTTGAGGCTTTTATGATCGGTAAAGATCTCCACCTTCTCCCCATACAAGTAATGCCTCCAAATTTTAAGTGCAAAGACAGCAGCTGCCAACTCTAGATCATGAGTAGGATATTTCCTCTCATATTCCTTGAGTTGTATTGATGCATAGTCTATGACTTTTCCATGTTGCATGAGAACGCATCCCAAACCTTTGCTCGAAGCATCACTGTAGATGACAAATCCCTCCGAGCCAGATGGTATTATTAGAACAGGTGCTGAAATGAGTCTCCTCTTGAGTTCTTGAAAACTCTTCTCAATTCTTCGCTCCAACTGAACTTTGTATCTTTCCGAGTCAGCTGAGTTAATGGAGTAGCGATTCGAGAAAATCCTTCCACGAATCTCCGATAGTAACCAGCTAAACCAAGAAAGCTACGTACTTCGGTCACTGATTTAGGTTGCTCCCAGCTTTGAATAGCTTCAATCTTTGTCGGGTCAATCAATATTCCATGACTTGATACTACGTGCCCAAGGAATGCTACCTCCTCCAGCCAGAACTCGCATTTCTTCAACTTGTCATAAAGCTTGTATTCACGAAGCTTTTGGAGTACCAGCCTCAAGTGTTGCTCATGATCTTCACGGCTTTTGAAATAAATAAGGATGTCATCAATAAAGTAGACCACAAAGTGATCCAAATATTCCTTGAATACCGGGTTCATCATATCCATGAAGGCAACAAGAGCATTAGTCAATCCAAAGGACATGACTAGGAATTCATAATGCCCGTACCGAGTTCTGAAAGCCGTCTTTGGAATATCCTCAGTTCTAACCTTCAGCTGATGATATCCAGAACGAAGATCGATCTTTGAAAAGAATTGTGCTCCTTGCAACTGGTCAAACAGGTCATCAATACGTGGCAATGGGTACCTGTTTCTGATGGTGACATGATTCAACTCCTGATAATCAATACAAAGTCGCATACTTTCATCTTTCTTCTTCATGAATAGCACAGGAGCACCCCAAGGAGAAGTACTAGGACGGATAAAGCCAATGTCTAACAATTCCTGTAGTTGGATCATTAACTCCTGAAGTTCAATAGGAGCCATTTGATATGGGGCTTTGGAAAAATGGGTTTTGTACCGGGTTCAAAGTCGATACAAAATTTAATTTCATGCTCTGGGGGTAGGCCAGGAAGTTCTTCAGGGAATAGGTCAGGGAATTTATTAACAATAGAAATATCATTCAAAACTGACGTATTTTTGTTTAGATCCGTGACATGAGCTAAGAAAGCTTGACATCCATTTTTCAATAAACGAATAGCTTTATGGCTTGAGATGGCAGCTATTGATTTTAATGGTTTGGTTGCTTGAATTCGCATAATAGGTCGATTAGGAATATGAAAGCTAACAACCTTACGAAAATAATCAATTTTTGTGTGATGAGTAGTTAACCAATCAATCCCTAGAATCACGTCAAATGCAAGTATTTTTAATGAAATAAGATCGACATGTAATGTGTGGGTACCAACTTGAACCAAACAAGACTTATAAACTGTGGATGTAATAAAGGTTTCTCCTAATGGAGTTTCAACAGATAAGTCAAAGTCTAATTTTTACGGAGTCAAATTTAATCGATGAGCGCAAGTAGGAGAAATAAAAGAATGGGTAGAACCGGTATCAAATAAAGTATAGACTTCGTTAAAGTTTATGATAAGCTTACCCGTGATAACCTCATTCGGGTTCCTTGCTTTCTGGGAGGTCACAACAAACGCTCTCCCTTGCACTGTCGGTTTTGACTTTTCTGGGACGGCCTTTGGTGTCTCCATCTTGGTTGAACTTGTTTTTGGTAAACGACAAAATCGAGCTAAATGACCTTCTCTTCCACAATTATAACATGCTTTAGATGGCATCGCGCAGTTTGGACTGATGTGCCCCTCCCCTCCGCATTTGAAACATATGATAGGTGGTCGTTCTCCTTCCTTAACAACGGGTTCTGGTGCTGACGTCTTTCCATCATTGTTGAATCGCCTCTTCTTGAAATGACCATTCTTATTATTTTGGCCCTGATTACCACCGAAGTGGTTACCATTTCTGGCCTGTTGATTCCCTCCACGCTTGTTGTCACCGCTTCGATGACTACTCTCACTAGTATTATCATTTTACCGACTGCTCTCTTTTGGTTGCGTTGACTCGTTATCGCACTCCACTAACTGAGCCCTATTCACAACATCTGAATATAAACATATTTTATGAGAAATAAGATGTTGACGTATCTCAGGTTTCAAACCTCGCAAAAATATTCGCGTCATTCGCTCTTCATTATCCACCAAGTGGGACGCAAATCGGGATAACTCAGTAAATTTAACCTCATACTGCGACACGGTCATATTATTCTTTTCCAATTTGATGAACTCCACCTCCTTCATGTGACAAACACTTTCGAGAAAGTATTTGTCATTGAACAGCTCTTGGAACTTCTCCCAAGACATCTTCAGTGCGGCAGGTTGAGTACGCTTAATCGATTCCCACCAGTAATCTGCCTCTCCTCGCAACATAAAGGCGGCAAAGGGAACCTTTTCCTCCTCGGAGCATCCCAAGATATCAAATATCTTGGTGATCTACTTTATCCATGTTTCCGCTATAAGTGGTTTTGGCTCTCCCTTAAACTCCGGTGGTCCCAGCTCCTTGAACTGTTTAGCGGTGACCGTCCGAGAGTTTTCAGTGTTTCCACCTATATTTTGGACATGAGCCACTCTCGCCTGCTGTTTCATGAACTGCATAAAGCTTCTGAATATTCCATCATTTATCATCTGGTCAGTGTTGTTGTTTGCATGAGGATTGTCACCTTCCTGATGCACATTATCCTGATTATTGATATGTGGTGAATCAACAGTCGCCTGTGCTCCATTGCTATTCTCAACATTCTCAGATGCCATTTTCAGATACTGCCATAAAAGTTAATTGATATGTCATATATTATCCTTACATTATGACCGACCAATTAAATACCATGCAAATAAACTTAGGTAGGTCATACTAGCGAAGGAATTCCTGCCTCTCCCCTCCTAGTTCTATTCTCACATCTTAGCCAGGGATCATATCCCTAAGCTCTGATACCAACTGTGACGCCCCCAAAATTAGGTATACATCACCCATCTTGGGTCGTCAGATACATGGTACAGAATACAAATACAACTGTCGTGTACAATACGACAACACATAACTGTGAGTTTGAATACAATTATTGTCTACTACAGACTATATAAACTCAAAAGGAGTCCTCATTACAATTATTGTCACACTATTTAATAGAATAGTGAGGACTACTAATACTATCATCTGGTCCATCACTCCGTTCCCCGACTCGTCCCAGCTATATTCTCATTTCCTGAAGAGAACAGTGAAAGAAAGGGTGAGCTCAACTACCCCAGTAAGAAATATTATGACTAAGATAATGCAGAATAAATTATCATTAGCCTTCAACAGTGTTAAACAGATAAAATATAACGAACATCAAGTTTAACTGCAGCGGAACAAGCAATCCATTAAAAGAGTCAAGTAGAGAATAAAATCTACTATCTTTTATGATTTAAAAGGTTTTTCAACACTGTTATCGCTGGGACTCAGTTTAATAAAATAATTCACATCATCGAATCACCCCTGCACTACGGCCAAGGATATTCGTGTATTCATTAATGGTCATGATCATGCCAACAACTGTCCATCAATGCACTACGGGCCAATGAGGACTTTTACCACATCATTTGTAACATTACGATCATGATTACACCGAATAATCCCTAGTTATAATCATACCAAGTCCATCTATGCATTACATGCCATAGATGACTTTCAACATTTTATAAACATGAGGATGATGACAATGATATAAGAATTCAATAAAACAAGTTTAAGAATTAATTTATCCAAGAATTAACAACGTCCAAATTGTCAACATGATATTGCTTTGTGGAGTAAAATTCAAGAATGCTTAGAAGAATATTTTCATGAAAAGATACTGGATGAACCACAATTATCAAGGATATTCCACTAATTTCATGGAGTATAGAAGTTAAAACTTAACCAACTGAGTATAATAAAGAATGGAATAACAAAAGAAATCACCCGGCATGCGATAGACCGCACAGACAGGTTATTCTAACAGAATAATAAATAATGGAACCAGGTCCGTCGTAAATGCATAGACATGATATTCCGACAGAATAATAAATAATGGAACCAGGTCCGGCGTAAATGCACAGACAAGATATTCCGACAGAATAATAAATAATGGAACCAGGTCCGGCATAAATGCACAGACAGGATATTCCGACAGAATAATAAATAATGGAACCAGGTCTGGTGTAAACGCATAGACAGGATGTTCCAACAGAATAATAACAAGATGGAACCAGGTCCGGTGTAAAACACACAGACAGGATGTTCCAACAGAATAATAATAAAAACGGAACCAGGTCCGGTGTAAAACACACAGACAGGATGTTCTAACAGAATAATAGAAGAATGTCACCAAGTATAGGATAGACCGCGTATACAGGTTATTCTAACAGAATAATAAGAAATTGAATAACAACAGTTCTCTTCATGAATAAGAAAGAATAACACCCCTTACCGTTTTAAAGAAGAACTGAAATAAGGAAGTAGTTAAGTAGCAGAATACTTTTCTTCTCTCTCTCTATAGTTTCTCTCTCTAAAGTTCAGTGAATTCGTAAGAAATAATGAAGGAATGAGCTGCTATTTATAGAAAAATAGAATGCATAGTAACTAATCCATGAACGGTCCAAATTGATTACTTTAATCTGACGGTCCATATTTAAAGAAAAATCTTTTAAATAAAATATAATATATTTTATTTATAGAATAACTTTAATAAAGTATTCTATTTTATATAAAAAGATGTTTCTGTTTTATTACGTTAATAATACGAATAAAACAAAACTTCATTATCGCTAAATAATTCATATTATTAACAGGCAATAATTGAATCAAAGTGAGTGACTTCTCACATAAGCATTAATAATCAATACCGTGCTACTATGCAACCACATGTATTATTGTATTTTTACTACCGAGTAGTTCAACAGTATCAATGGTAAAACTTTCGTCGTTATTTTTAATAAAATATTTTTGTCGTTTTCTCAATCCGACAATAATTTCGTTGTGGGGTCCACCAATGATTGTGTCGTTGTACGAATATTCCCTGTTAAAATGAATATTCTCCGACCAATTGAATATTATATAACAACTTGCGTACTTTGTAAAATTTATAAATATTACGCACAACTATAACATTATATCAAATTAACTCCATAATATTCAAAAATGATATTTATAGAAAATTCATCTTTATTTATAAAAATTGGGGTCTTACAAAATCAATCTAGACCGTTCATGAGTTAGTTACTATGCAGTCTATTTTTCTATAAATAGAAGCTCATTCCTTCATTATTTTCTTACGAATTCAATGAAACTCTAGAGAGAGAAATTATAGAGAGAAAGAAGAAAAGTATTCTGCTACTTCACTACTCCGATATCTAGTTTCTTTTATGGTAAGGGGTATTATTTGTTGTACTCAGTATTCTTTCTTTCTTATTCATGAAGAGAACTTTTGTTATTCCATTCTTTATTATTCTGTTGGAATAACCTGTATACGCGGGCTACCCTATACTTGGTGAAATTCTTCTGTTATTACAATTTTATTATTCTGTTGGAACATCATGTATGTGCTTTACGCCGGACCTGGTTCCATTATTTATTATTCTGTCAGAATATCCTGTCTGTGCTTTACGCCAGACCTAGTTTTATTATTTATTATTCTGTCGGAATATCCTGTCGGTGCGTTTACGCATGGCCTGGTTCCATTATTTATTTTCCTGTTAGAATAACCTGTTTGTGCGGTCTATCGTGTGCATGGTGATTTCTTTTGTTATTCCATTCTTTATTATATTCAGTTGGTTAAGGATTTGACTTTTATACTCCATGAAATTAGTGGAATATCTTTGATATTTGCGCTTCATCCAGTATCTTTTCATGAAAATATTCTTCCGAGCATTCTTAAATTTTACTCCACAAAGCAGTATCATGTTGACAATTTGGACGTTATTGGTTCCTGGATAAATTAATTCTTGAACTTGTTTTATTGAATTCTTATATCATTGTCATCATCCTCATGTTTATATTATATGAAAGTCATTTGTGGCCTGTAGTGCATAGATGGACTTGGTATGATTATGACCAGGAATTATTCGGTATAATCATGACCTTAATGTTACAAATGATGTGGTAAAAGTCCTCATTAGCCCGTAGTGCATTGATGGACAGTGGTTGGTATGATCATGACCATTGATGAATACACGAATATCCTCGGCTGTGATGCATGGATAATTTGTGATTGTGATACTAATGAATATCCTTGGCCGTAGTGCAGGGTGGATTATTTAGTAAGCTGAGTCTCAGCGATAAAAGTCATGAAAAACCTTTTAAATCATAAAAGATAGTAGATTTTATTCTCTACTTGACTCTTTTAATGGATTGCTTGATTCGCTGCAGTTAAACTTGATGTTTGTTATATTGTATCAGTTTAACACTATTTAAGGCTAATGATAATTTATTCTATATTATCTTAGTCATAATATTTCTTACTGGGCTAGTTGAGCTCACCCTTTCTTTCATTGTTCTCTTCGGGAAATGAGAATATAGCTGGGGCAAGTCGGGGAACGGAGTGATGGACCAGATGATAGTATTAGTAGTCCTCACTATTTTGTTAAATAGTGTGACAATAAATATAACGAGGACTTATTCTGAGAGTGGATATTGTCTAGAAGACAGTATTTGTATTAAAACTCACAGCTCTCTTGCTGTATATTAACGATTGTATTTGTATTCTGCACCATATATTTGGCGACTCAGAATAGGTGATGTATACCTATTTTGGAGGCGTCACAGTTGGTATCAGAGCTTAGGGATATGATCCCTAGCTAAGATGTGAGACTAGAACTAGGAGGGGAGAGACGGAGAATTCCTTCGCCAGTATGACCTACCTAAGTTTATTTGTTATTTAATTGGTCGGTCAGAGTATAGAGATAATATGTGATATGTTATTTAACCTTTATTTTGTAGCAGTATTTGAAAATGACATCCAAGAATGTTGAGAATATCAATGGAGCACATGCGTCCGTTGATTCACCACATATCAATAATCAGGATAATGTGCGTTAGGAAGGCGATAATCCTCATACAAACAACAACACTAACCAAATGACGAATGATGGAATGTTCAGAGGCTTTATGCAATTCATGCAACAGCAGGCGAGAGCGGTTCCTGTCCAAAATGTAGGTGGAAACACTGAAAACTCTCGGACGGTCACCGCTAAACAGTTCAAGGAGCTGGGACCACCGGAGTTTATTGGAGAACCAAAACCACTTAATGCGGAAACGTGGATAAAGCAGATCACCGAGATATTTGATGTCTTGGGATGCGCTGAGGAGCAAAAGGTTCCCTTTGCCACCTTTATGTTGCGAGGAGAGGCAGATTACTGGTAGGAATCGGTAAAGCGTACTCAACCTGCCGCACTGAAGATGTCTTGGGAGAAGTTACAGGAACTATTCAATGATAAGTACTTTCCTGAAAGTATTCGTCACATGAAGGAAGTAGAATTCATCAAGTTGGAGTAGAATAATATGACCGTGTCGCAGTACGAAGCTAAGTTTGCCGAGTTGTCCCGGTTTGCGTCCCACTTGGCGGATAATGAAGAGAGAATGATGCGAATATTTTTAAGAGGTTTGAAACCGGAGATACGTCAACATCTTATTTCTCATAAACTGTGTTTGTATTTAGGTGTTATAAATAGGGCTCAGTTAGTGGAGCGCGATAACGAGTAAACGCAACCAAAAGAGAGCAACCGGCAAAATGATAATACTAGTGAAAATAGTCATTGAAGCGGTGACAACAAGCGTGGAGGGAACCAGCAGGCCAGAAATGGTAACCACTTCGGTGGTAATCATGGCCAAAAAAGGAGGAAAACGTCAGCACCAGCACCTGTGGTTAAGGAAGGAGAACGACCACCTATCATATGCTTCAAATACGGAGGGGAAGGAAACATCAGTCCAAACTACGCGATGCCGTCCAAAGCATATTATAATTATTGAAGAGAAGGTCACCTAGCCCAATTTTGTCGTTCACCGAAGACAAGTTCAGCTAGGATGGCGGCACCAAAGGACGTCCCAAGAAAGTCCAAACCAGTAGTGCAAGGGAGAGCGTTTGTTGTGACCTCCCAGAAAGTAAGGAACCCGAACGAGGTCATCACGGGTAAGCTTATCATAAACTATAGCGAAGTCTATACCTTATTTGATACCGGTTCTACCCATTCTTTTAATTTTCCTATTTGCGCTCAACGATTAAATTTGACTGCGGAGAAATTAGACTTTGATTTATCTGTGGAAACTCTGTTGGGAGAAACCTTCATTACATCCACTGTTTATAAGTCTTGTTTGGTTCAAATCGGTACCCTCACATTACCTGTCGATCTTATTTCATTGAAAATACTTGCATTTGATGTAATTCTAGGGATTGATTGGTTAACTACTCATCATGCAAAAATTGATTATTTTCGTAAGGTTGTTAGCTTTCATATTCCTAATCAACCTATTATGCGAATTCAAACAACCAACCCATTAAAATCAACCATTGTCATCTCAAGCCATAAAGCTATTCGTTTATTGAAAAACGGATGTCAAGCTTTCTTAGCTCATGTCACGGATCTATACAAAAATACTTCAGTTATGAATGATATTTCTATTGTTAATGAATTTCCTGACGTATTCCCCGAAGAACTTCCTGGCCTACCCCAAGAGCGTGAAATTGAATTTTGTATCGACCTTGAACCCGGTACAAAACCTATTTCCAGAGCCCCATATCGAATGGCTCCTATTAAACTTCAGGAGTTAAAAACCCAACTGCAGGAATTGTTAGACATTGGCTTTATTCGTCTTAGTACTTCTCCTTGGGGTGCTCCTATTATATTCGTGAAGAAGAAAGATGGGAGTATGTGACTTTGCATTGATTATCGGGAGTTGAATCATGTCACTATCAAAAATAGGTACCCATTGCCACGTATTGATGACCTGATTGACCAGTTACAAGGAGCATAATTCTTTTCAAAAATCGATCTTCGTTCTGGATATCATCAGCTGAAGGTTAGAACTGAGGATATTCCAAAGACTACCTTCAGAACTCGGTACGGGCATTATGAAATCTTAGTCATGTCTTTTAGATTGACTAATGCTCATGCTGCCTTCACGGATATGATGAACCAAGTATTCAAGGAATATTTGGATCACTTTGTGGTCGTCTTGATTGATGACATCCTTATTTATTCCAAAAGTCGTGAAGATCATGAGCAACACTTGAGGCTGACACTCCAAAAGCTTCGTGAATACAAGCTTTATGCCAAGTTAAAGAAATGCGAGTTCTGGCTTGAGGAAGTAACATTCCTTGGGCACGTAGTATCAAGTCATAGAATATCTGTTGACCCGTCAAAGATTGAAGCAATTCAATGCTGGGAGCAACCTAAATCAGTGACCAAAGTACGTAGCTTTCTCGGTTTAGCTGGTTATTATCGGAGATTCGTGGAAGGATTTTGTCGAATCGCTACTCCATTAACTCAACTGACTCGGAAAGATATAAAGTTCGGTTGGAGCGAAGAATGTGAGAAGAGTTTTCAAGAACTCAAGAGGAGACTCATTTTAGCACTTGTTCTGACAATACCATCTGGCTCGGAGGGATTTGTCATCTACAGTGATGCTTCAGGAAAAAGGTTGGAATGTGTTCTCATGTAACATGGGAAAGTCATAGTATGTGCCTCAAGACAACTCAAAGAATATGAGAGGAATTATCTTACTCATGATCTAAAATTGGCAGCTGTTGTCTTCGCACTTAAAATTTGGAGGCAATACTTGTATGTGGAGAAAGTGGAGATCTTTACGGATCATAAAAGCCTCAAATATTTCTTCACTCAAAAGGAACTCAACATGTGACAACGACGTTGGCTGGAACTGTTGAAAGATTATGATCATACCATCTAATACCATCTTGGAAAAGCGAACGTGGTAGCTGATGCATTGAGTAGAAGATCATATGCAAGTACGAGTGCAGTATTGTCAATGCAAAGGCCCATTTTGTGTGACTTACAAAGGATGGAGATAGAGTTAAAGACTCTAGGGACCCATGTGATGATGGCGAATATACGAGTAGAACTGACTTTAATTGATAAAGTTAAGGCTGCTCAAGCTACAGACCTGGAGCTGATGCGTATGAGGAAGAAAGTGCAAGAAGGTGCTATGCCGAAAGCAAGAATCGATGAAGAAAGAATGCTTCGAGTCAACTCCAGACTTTGTGTTCCTAACGACCCTGATTTAAAGTATAAAATCATGATGGAGGCGCACAGCACACTGTTTGCAATCCATCCTGGGAGTACCAAAATATATCATGATCTTCATCATACATATTGGTGGAGCAATATGAAGAGAGAGATAGCGTTGTTTATCTCAAGGTGTCTAACTTGTCAATGAGTGAAAGCGGAGCATCAAGTACCAAAAGGTCCATTGCAACCACTTGAAATTCCAGAATGGAAGTGGGAGCACATTACCATGGATTTTGTTACTGGTCTTCGCAAGGTTTCTCAAGGCATTGATGCAATTTGGGTTATTATTGATAGATTGACCAAGTCTGCTCATTTCTTACCAATACGAGAAACTTATACATTTGAACGTCTTGCTCGTATGTACATAAACGAGATTATAAGACTGCATGGTATGCCAATATCCATAGTTTTTGATTGAGACACAAGATTCACTTCACGATTTTGGGTTAGTTTGCAAAAAGCTATGGGCACGAATTTACGATTTAGTTCGGCATATCATCCCCAGATGGACGGACAATCAGAGAGGACTATTCAAACTCTTGAAGATTTATTAAGACTCTATGTCCTTGACTTCAAGGGAAGTTGGGATAAGTTCTTACCATTGGTGGAGTTTTCCTACAACAACAGTTATCAAGCAAGTATTGGCATGGCTCCATTCGAGGCGTTGTATGGAAGAAAGTGTCGTTCTCCAGTATGCTGGGATGAGGTGGGTGAAGCAACGTTGTTGGGACTAGAGTTGGTACGTATGACTATGAAAAATATTCAAACGATCCGGCAACGCATAAAAATCTCACAAGATCGACAAAAGAGTTATGTTGATCTGTATCGAAAGGACGTGGAATTTGATATAGGAGATCATGTGTTATTACGAGTTGCTCCGTGGAAAGGAGTTACGAGATTTGGGAAGAGAGGAAAGCTCAATCCTCGATTCATTGGCCCATTTTTAATCCTCGATCGAGTAGGAACTGTGGCCTATAGATTCGCTTTACCGCCAAGTATGTCTCGTGTTCATAATATTTTTCACATATCCATGTTACGTAAATATGTGTAAGACTCGAACCATATTATTGAATTAGAACCAGACAAAATAGCAGAAGATTTAACATATGAAGAGGTTCTTGTTCAAATCTTGGATAAGAAAGAACATATTCCACGCTCCAAGGTTATACCTCAAGTCAAAGTTTTGTGGAGAAACTACGATGTTGAGGAAATGACTTGGAGTTAGAATCTGAAATGAAGTCAAGGTATCCTTACCTCTTCGATATACCAAGTACGTATTCTTGAACTTGTTTTATTGAATTATTATATGATTGTAATCATCCTCATATTTATATTCTGTTGAAAGTCATCTGTGGCCTGTAGTGCATAGATGGACTTGGCATGATTATGACCAGGGATTATTCGGTATAATCATGACTGTAATGTTACAAATGATGTGGTAAAAGTCCTCATTGGCCCGTAGTGCGTTGATGGACAGTGGTTGGCATGATCATGACCATTGATGAATACACGAATATCCTTGGCTGTGATGCATGGATAATTTGTGGTTGTGATACTAATGAATATCCTTGACCGTAGTGCAGGGTGGATTATTTAGTAAGCAGAGTCTCAGCGATAAAAGTCATGAAAAACCTTTTAAATCATAAAAGATAGTAGATTTTATTCTCTACTTGACTCGTTTAATGGATTGCTTGATCCGCTGTAATTAAACTTGATGTTTGTTATATTGTATCAGTTTAACACTGTTTAAGGCTAATGATAATTTATTCTGCATTATCTTAGTCAAAATATTTCTTACTGGGCTAGTTGAGCTCACCCTTTCTTTCATTGTTCTCTTCAGGAAATGAGAATATAGCTGGGGCAAGTCTTGGAACAGAGTGATGGACCAGATGATAGTATTAGTAGTCCTCACTATTTTGTTAAATAGTGTGACAATAAATGTAACGAGGACTTATTCTTAGAGTGGATATTGTCTAGAAGACAGTATTTATATTAAAACTCACAGCTCTCTTATCGTATATTAACGATTGTATTTGTATTCTGTACCATGTATTTGGCGACTCAGAATAGGTGATGTATACCTATTTTGGGGGCGTCACAATATATAAATAAATAGGTAGACAACTCCTTATCAATTACATCATCATGTAACTCCTTATGTTTTGCCTCTTAGATTATTTTGATCAAGTGGTGGCACATCCGAATCAAAATTATCTAAGTTAAGTCCAACCTACCATTTCAATATATTCAAAAAAGAAAAATATTGTCCTTGTGGTGACACAACAAAATAATATTGTTCAATTTTCTTTATAAACATCAAATGTGATAAATTAACATCTTGCATTGTGGTGACACAACAAACTCATATTAAATATTTAATACTCTATTAATTTTATCATGCTAGAAAGCGACGCTCGATATTCGAAATATCTTTGAACGCTTAGGACTTAATAAAATTTCTTTGAGGAGTTTGTTATTAATTGTCTCATCTTGTTTAGCGCGTGCGCGCGCGCACACACACACACACACACACACACACACACACACACACACACACACACACATACATATATATACATATATATATATATATATATATATATATATATATATATATATATAATACATATTATTAAACATGTGAAGCATGTTTGCATAATATATAATATATATAATACTAGCATACATACATAGAATACTATATTTTATATGAATTGATTAAGGACTTTTATTCTAGTTTGGTTCACTAGAGCCACCAAGTGAACCAATAGGTCAAACCCTTGGGGTGCAAGAATTAACATTTAAGTATAACTATTACATTTAAACATGTGCTCTATTACAAACGGGTCTTCGAGCACTTCTTTCTCCTTGATCTCCAGTTCTTCGAGAAATTCTAACTAATCCTATTACAAAAACTATTTAATTTAAATAGAAACCTTGATCAGAAGCCAAGGGGAAGTACATAACAGAGAGATAGAATTTACATCAAGAAGAAAACCAGAAAAGACGAGATACGTATACCCCATTGAATAAAACCCATTCATTCAAGCAATCAATCAAAATAAATTCAATCACATCGGTAAATAGTTCATAATCAATCACATTTATTACCATATATATCACCATATGTATCAATAAATAAAACACTCATCTTATGACTTAAAATCATTTCATATATATATGAGTATCATTTAATGGACATTTTTTTAATTGCATGAAATCCAATTTCAATATTAAAATAAACTCTTTATTTTAATTATAAAATTATTAAGAATATATATATATATATATATATATATATATATTATATATATATATATATACAGTAAAACCCCTATTTAGGTATAGTCTATATAAGAATAACATCTACAATATTATAAAAAAAAATTGGTCCAAATTTGGGCCTGTTATAAATAGGAATAACCTCTAAATTGTAATATGTTATATACTTTTTAAGTCTCGTATACCTATATATAGTAATATATATATATATATATATATATATATATATATATATGAGAAAGAGACAATATTAATTTTAAAAGACAATATTTTCTATAAAAGACTACATTTCCTATAAAGAACTACATTTCTATAAAAGACTACATTTTCCTATAAAGAACCACATTTTCATATAAAAGACTACATTTTCTATAAAAGACTATATTTTCCTAGTTTGAAAATCTAAATACAGAGTTCTTATTGATATTTTTGTTAAAGTGGATATTTTTAGGTATTCGAAAAATATTTTGTACCAATACCTCTATTTAGTAATAACTTTTTAATTAGAATACAAATAGTTTGGTCTCAAGTCTATTCCTAAATAGGTTTTACTGTATATATATATATATATATATATATATATATATATATATATATATATATATATATATATGGAGCATCAGGATCAGTTAATAAAATCAGCCACGTTGGATATCCCCTGTTAACAGGATTAGTTAACAAGTTTCGTGAATTGAATGATATATTTTTTTCTTCATAAAATAATAATTTTATACAATAAATTATTTTAAATGCATACCCATACATATATGGAATCAAAAAAATTAATAATTCTCATAAAGTTTGGTTTTGATACCACTGTAAGGTTTTGTGAAGATCAAAGTAGCAATCAAATTATAAAAATTAGCGGAAGCAAAGAAAAATCCGATTTTAAGATTTTTCACAAACCAATTACCCGGATCATCCTTTATGCATATTATTAATTAAAACGAAGAACAAGAAGTTATGGAATCATACCCTTGTAGATACGAGCTTCCACATGTACGAGTTCAACTCCTACTTCTCTACAATCTCCTTGAATCTCCAGGTAGATTCCTTCATTTGATCAATGTTAGCCACCAAAGTGTATGGCCTCTAGAGGTGATCCACCAAGGAAGAATAATTTTCAAGAAGAAGGGTGTATTGGCTCAAACATTAATTTTTCCTATCTCTATAGAAAAAAGGACGTACTCTCCAACAATTGGAATCACCTATATCTAATATCTAATATAAGACTCCTCTTATAAAGATATCACGTAACCCTATTTAATTAAAATAATGTATTATTTATTTAATTAAACTCCTTAATTAATTGGGCTTCCTAATCTTATTAGGGATAATTAATTAAACTTCTTTAACTAATTTTGCCTCCTAATCCTATTACGAATAAATGAGAGTAATTATATTAAATTAATTTCTAAACTCTTTTAGAAATTAAAATAATAATAATTGTAATAATATTAATAAGTCTCATCTTATTAATTTATATTTAATATTTCCAAATATTGAATAATAAATATTAAGTTATTTAATTTATTCTATCACCATAGATTAAATTAAATATACTTAACATATTATTACGATTATGCAATTAACTTCTTAAATAATTATTTTTTCTTTTATGGTGTGATCCCTTAGGTTCTCCATATTATACCGGTTGTGAATAAATAAATTAGAACAATTCTAATCTTATTTAAATAAATAAATTAACCTATTAATTTATTTAAATAAATAATATTTATTCTACAATAGGAATAAACAACCCTAGCGATCAACGACTTTTTAGATAATATAGATTTCAACATTAATCATAAAAGAACCTTTGAGTAAATTGTTACCGTATAATTCAATCCTTCCACCATACAATGTCCCAATTAAATATAAGACATGAAATTACTGTCAAGTCTTATTTTATTTAATTATATATATGTATTTCGATTCGTAAATGCACAACTCCTAATGAATGCAAATTAGAAACTACTTTCTAATTTCATTCCACCTTGGCCAAGGATTTCTGGGTTGTCATTTATCGAATCACATAAGACATTTCTCTTCTTTTACTAGAAGTGGTATATTCTTTATTAATCATTCATTATCTCCATATATAACTTATTACACCCAATCATACCCTTTGATATACTCTATGTGACGCCCCCAGAATAGGTATACAACACCCATCCCATTCTGAGTCGTCAAATACATGGTACAGAAAACAACTACAACTTTATTACAACAATTGTCGTGCAAAATACAACAACACATATGCTGTGAGTTTGGATACAAATATATACCAAATGTGACTCATGTTCCAACCGTGGACATCACCTCACAATAACACCTTACATAAAGGTATAGTCAAAAACTGTTTTAGAAATTAGAATATTTGGGAAGTGCTCAAGAAAACCTTCGTACATGGGAGGCCATGCGTCTAGGTTATGATAGATATCATATGGCCACAGAATTATTCTTGGTTGACCCAATAGACCCCAAAGAAAAATGAGAAGATTACTATCATATTCTTCCCAATGGTGAGTCTTCTCTTGACTTATCGTTATCTCCACTGTCTCAAATTGAGAATTATACTTCAAACAAACACCAAGATTATATAGGTAGTGCTCGTATATATATACTCAACAAGTGGATGAGCACATCCCTGTCTTATGATGACACGAGGTTGTATGTCGTTAGACATCTTGTATGATAGTGACAAAACACCCTTTCAACGTTGGGTTCGCCTCACCCTATTTTCTTCACCAAATATAACTACTAAATGATGACCACCGTTCTATTCTCTTGTTACCCCCGCTCGACCCAGCTACACTCTTATTACCTGAAAAGGAATTGTGAAGCAAAAGGGTGAGCACAACTAGCTCAGTAAAGAATATCATGACTAAAGATAATTCAATTATCAATAGCCTTCATCAACAATAAATCAGAGATTTAGAACATATGGTAAATGATAAAAATTTCAACCATAGTTGCAGCGGAACGAGCAATCCATTAGAAGAGTCAAATAGACTATAAAGTCTATTATCTTCTCCATGTTAAAAATCCACCAACAATGTTTTATCCATGTAACATCACTCAACAGTTCCTTTCCACAATCATATGAATAACTCATAATCATAATTGTGACTATAAATTTTTCTTCGCACCCAGGACGAAGAATATTTTCATCACCTGTCTTTACCTGAAACATCAAAGATCATGGTTATACCAAATCACAATTCCTATTTATAATCATACTAACAAATCCATCTTTGCACTACGGGCCAAAGATATTCATCAACAAACCATCTTTGCACTACGGGCTAAAGATATTCATCAACAAACCATCTTTGCACTACGGGCCAAAGATATTCAACAACAGTTCATCTTTGCACTACAGGCCAAAGATATTCATCAACAGGCCATCTTTGCACTACATGCCAAAGATATTCATCAACAATTCATATTTGCACTACAGGCCAAATATATTCATATCTCAAAGAAATATATAATCATTTCAGAATTTATATAAACAATAATTATAACCATGTTGATCAATTCACCTTTGCACTTAAGCTTAAGATATTCAATTATAAATTCAATGGTAATGATCATACCAGTCACAATTCAACTTTGCACTACAGGCCAAAGAGAACCCTAGTCATGATCATACCAATAATCTATCCATCTTTACACTCCAGTGAAAGAGAATTTCAACATCAGGGTTATAAAAATGTTATATATGATGATAAAAATAATATGATCAACATATAGTTTTAATCTCAAGAGTAATATTCGTAACTCATGAATAGTAACCCCGACACAAAAGATAGAAATTCTACAATAAAATTCATACCAATATTTCGGTATAATGATATTGAAAGAATAATATTTCTTAAGCTTATAAATAATTTATTTTAATTGTTTACACTTTACTAATTAATGCATTTAATCATCATAAAATGTCAACTCTTACAATTTCATCATCAATAACCAAAACCCTCATCAAAAATCTGCATATACCTCATATAGGATTCTCAAGCCATAAAATCCTATTTTTCAATTTTCTTACTTCACATAACATATTTAATTCATTTTCTCATAACTAGACTATTTTCATGAAAAATACCAAATCCGTTCCAAAAATATTTCTTTTCTGGGATTTAGCATAATATAGTCCCATAGTAAACATATATTTTTCTCAGAATTTTTAAAAGTCATTTACTATTTTTCATATGGCCAAAATAGCCGAATATTTAGATATTTATCAAAAATTATACTTTTATCTAAAAATTCTGAAATTCACAGAGTATACTTCTATCATATACATGTACCCCCAATAAAATTTTCATCAATTTTGGAGTTAACCACAAGGAATTATAAGCTGTTACTTCTAAAATAGTCTTTTCTCATAAAATTCATAACTCTCAATCTATACATCCAAAAATCACCATTTTTGGACACAATCAAGAAAACTCATCAAAATATCATTTCAAATTTTTCCAGAATTTTTGAAGATCAAAAAAATTACGAAACTGAAAATCATAACAACCCTTAAAATCCCTTAATATCTCTTACTATCCCTTACAATCCCTTACCTCAAAAGAGCAGTACTTCTGACTGGAATGCAAAGCCGAAGGAAACTTGCACTGAATAGCAACTCTCAAAGTATCTAAATACTCACAAAATATGCTTCATAATATAGAGAGAGAAAGAGAGAAAGCTTATGTTTCTGGTGTGATTTTCAATTCTAACTTAGCCCTCTATTTATAGGAAAATTTTGGTAGGTTTGACCTGTAACCTGATGGCTTTACCTGCTACTATTCCCACCCACCACATTTGAAATATAATTCAGCACATTTTTTCACCAACCACAAGTGGAGCCCACCAATTCTAGAATTTTCCACCAAAATGATAAAATTCGAAAATTCAACAATTTCTGAACCAGTCATCTCGTAAAATTCATAATAAATCATACGTTCATTTTTAACGGTTCAAAATTTGTGGGCATATACTCAACTTATATATGTATAACATATCCAAAAATTACCACGATCCAATGGTCGGATTAAAAATTATAACCCCCGCAAAATATCTCAAAAACCCTGATTTTTAATACCTCCATTCCGACAAAAATACGGATAAAAATCTCAACATTAACTCCTTCATTTTTTAACCACAAAAATATATCCCTCATTTATATCCACATAAAATAAATATTTCCTTATCATATGAATCAATAATTAATTATTCATAAATAATATTATAGAATCACATTTATGACAACCAGGCCGTTCCCAGGAAAGAGGGGGCTTTCCAATAAGGATTTCTCCTTACTGGCGCGCAATTAGATGACCAAACCTCTCCTTAGACAGAACTTTCTAGACATTGCCAATAATGTTATCTAATAATATTATTCAAATAATATGAATTATTGATCTGATAATAGAAAATACTGTGCAACAATAATTATTGAAACAACAATAATATAAAATATCAACACAGCAATTATTGAATCAATAAAATAAAATATTGAACAGTAATTACTGTAACAATTATTGAGTAGTGCCTTCTTACGTAAGAATCAATAATTTCAAAAATACTGTGCAATACCGTGTGCTACTGTGCAATAACGCGTATTATTGTATTTTAACCACCGGGTATTCCAACAGTGTTAACGGTAACAGCTACGCCGTTATTTGTAAAAACTCAAATTTGTCGTTTTCCTTCACCCGACAGTTATTCGTTATGGGACCCACAAATAGCTGCGCCGTCGTACGAATATTCCTCGACAGAAAGAATATTCCACGACCAAACGAATATTCCCCGACAACAATGATTATTTTATAACCACTTGCTTATTTTGAAAAAAAATTCACATATCACCCTTAACTTTAATATTTATCAATTTAACCATTTACTGAATAGTAATTATAAGAAAAATTGAATACTTTTATTTCATAAAATTCGGGGTCTTACAATCTCCCCTCCTTATGAAATTTCGTCCCCGAAATTTACGTACCTGGTATTTCGAAAAGTTGAGAATACCTTGTTTTCATTTCAGATTCCATCTTCCTTATCATCATGATTTCTCCATTGCTCATCTTCTGTATTTCAGATATCTTTCTGGAATACAGCTTCAAAACAAGGGTTAATTTAACAAATTAACATATCACATAATATCCCGATATTATGACTGATCAACAAATAAGCTTAGGTAGGACACACTAGCGAAGGATTTACTCATCTCTCCCCTCCTAGTTATATTCCCCGATCTCCGCCAGAGACCATATCCCTAAGCTCTGATACCAA
This sequence comes from Panax notoginseng, assembly GCA_016801055.1. Taxonomy (NCBI): domain Eukaryota; kingdom Viridiplantae; phylum Streptophyta; class Magnoliopsida; order Apiales; family Araliaceae; genus Panax; species Panax notoginseng. The sequence goes on from CM029014.1 coordinate 160,724,428, forward strand.
ATGTAACGCCCCCAGAATAGGTATACAACACCCATCCCATTCTGAGTCGTCAAATACATGGTACAGAAAACAACTACAACTTTATTACAACAATTGTCATGCAAAATACAACAACACATATGCTGTGAGTTTGGATACAAATATATACCAAATGTGACTCATGTTCCAACCGTGGACATCACCTCACAATAACACCTTACATAAAGGTATAGTCAAAAACTGTTTTAGAAATTAGAATATTTGGGAAGTGCTCAAGAAAACCTTCGTACATGGGAGGCCATGCGTCTAGGTTATGATAGATATCATATGGCCACAGAATTATTCTTGGTTGACCCAATAGACCCCAAAGAAAAATGAGAAGATTACTATCATATTCTTCCCAATGGTGAGTCTTCTCTTGACTTATCGTTATCTCCACTGTCTCAAATTGAGAATTATACTTCAAACAAACACCAAGATTATATAGGTAGTGCTCGTATATATATACTCAACAAGTGGATGAGCACATCCCTGTCTTATGATGACACGAGGTTGTATGTCGTTAGACATCTTGTATGATAGTGACAAAACACCCTTTCAACGTTGGGTTCGCCTCACCCTATTTTCTTCACCAAATATAACTACTAAATGATGACCACCGTTCTATTCTCTTGTTACCCCCGCTCGACCCAGCTACACTCTTATTACCTGAAAAGGAATTGTGAAGCAAAAGGGTGAGCACAACTAGCTCAGTAAAGAATATCATGACTAAAGATAATTCAATTATCAATAGCCTTCATCAACAATAAATCAGAGATTTAGAACATATGGTAAATGATAAAAATTTCAACCATAGTTGCAGCGGAACGAGCAATCCATTAGAAGAGTCAAATAGACTATAAAGTCTATTATCTTCTCCATGTTAAAAATCCACCAACAATGTTTTATCCATGTAACATCACTCAACAGTTCCTTTCCACAATCATATGAATAACTCATAATCATAATTGTGACTATAAATTTTTCTTCGCACCCAGGACGAAGAATATTTTCATCACCTGTCTTTACCTGAAACATCAAAGATCATGGTTATACCAAATCACAATTCCTATTTATAATCATACTAACAAATCCATCTTTGCACTACGGGCCAAAGATATTCATCAACAAACCATCTTTGCACTACGGGCCAAAGATATTCATCAACAAACCATCTTTGCACTACGGGCCAAAGATATTCAACAACAGTTCATCTTTGCACTACAGGCCAAAGATATTCATCAACAGGCCATCTTTGCACTACATGCCAAAGATATTCATCAACAATTCATATTTGCACTACAGGCCAAATATATTCATATCTCAAAGAAATATATAATCATTTCAGAATTTATATAAACAATAATTATAACCATGTTGATCAATTCACCTTTGCACTTAAGCTTAAGATATTCAATTATAAATTCAATGGTAATGATCATACCAGTCACAATTCAACTTTGCACTACAGGCCAAAGAGAACCCTAGTCATGATCATACCAATAATCTATCCATCTTTACACTCCAGTGAAAGAGAATTTCAACATCAGGGTTATAAAAATGTTATATATGATGATAAAAATAATATGATCAACATATAGTTTTAATCTCAAGAGTAATATTCGTAACTCATGAATAGTAACCCCGACACAAAAGATAGAAATTCTACAATAAAATTCATACCAATATTTCGGTATAATGATATTGAAAGAATAATATTTCTTAAGCTTATAAATAATTTATTTTAATTGTTTACACTTTACTAATTAATGCATTTAATCATCATAAAATGTCAACTCTTACAATTTCATCATCAATAACCAAAACCCTCATCAAAAATCTGCATATACCTCATATAGGATTCTCAAGCCATAAAATCCTATTTTTCAATTTTCTTACTTCACATAACATATTTAATTCATTTTCTCATAACTAGACTATTTTCATGAAAAATACCAAATCCGTTCCAAAAATATTTCTTTTCTGGGATTTAGCATAATATAGTCCCATAGTAAACATATATTTTTCTCAGAATTTTTAAAAGTCATTTACTATTTTTCATATGGCCAAAATAGCCGAATATTTAGATATTTATCAAAAATTGTACTTTTATCTAAAAATTCTGAAATTCACAGAGTATACTTCTATCATATACATGTACCCCCAATAAAAATTTCATCAATTTTGGAGTTAACCACAAGGAATTATAAGCTGTTACTTCTAAAATAGTCTTTTCTCATAAAATTCATAACTCTCAATCTATACATCCAAAAATCACCATTTTTGGACACAATCAAGAAAACTCATCAAAATATCATTTCAAATTTTTCCAGAATTTTTGAAGATCAAAAAAATTACGAAACTGAAAATCATAACAACCCTTAAAATCCCTTAATATCTCTTACTATCCCTTACAATCCCTTACCTCAAAAGAGCAGTACTTCTGACTGGAATGCAAAGCCGAAGGAAACTTGCACTGAATAGCAACTCTCAAAGTATCTAAATACTCACAAAATATGCTTCATAATATAGAGAGAGAAAGAGAGAAAGCTTATGTTTCTGGTGTGATTTTCAATTCTAACTTAGCCCTCTATTTATAGGAAAATTTTGGTAGGTTTGACCTGTAACCTGATGGCTTTACCTGCTACTATTCCCACCCACCACATTTGAAATATAATTCAGCACATTTTTTCACCAACCACAAGTGGAGCCCACCAATTCTAGAATTTTCCACCAAAATGATAAAATTCGAAAATTCAACAATTTCTGAACCAGTCATCTCGTAAAATTCATAATAAATCATACGTTCATTTTTAACGGTTCAAAATTTGTGGGCATATACTCAACTTATATATGTATAACATATCCAAAAATTACCACGATCCAATGGTCGGATTAAAAATTATAACCCCCGCAAAATATCTCAAAAACCCTGATTTTTAATACCTCCATTCCGACAAAAATACGGATAAAAATCTCAACATTAACTCCTTCATTTTTTAACCACAAAAATATATCCCTCATTTATATCCACATAAAATAAATATTTCCTTATCATATGAATCAATAATTAATTATTCATAAATAATATTATAGAATCACATTTATGACAATCAGGCCGTTCCCAGGAAAGAGGGGGCTTTCCAATAAGGATTTCTCCTTACTGGCGCGCAATTAGATGACCAAACCTCTCCTTAGACAGAACTTTCTAGACATTGCCAATAATGTTATCTAATAATATTATTCAAATAATATGAATTATTGATCTGATAATAGAAAATACTGTGCAACAACAATTATTGAAACAACAATAATATAAAATATCAACACAGCAATTATTGAATCAATAAAATAAAATATTGAACAGTAATTACTGTAACAATTATTGAGTAGTGCCTTCTTACGTAAGAATCAATAATTTCAAAAATACTGTGCAATACCGTGTGCTACTGTGCAATAACGCGTATTACTGTATTTTAACCACCGGGTATTCCAACAGTGTTAACGGTAACAACTACGCCGTTATTTGTAAAAACTCAAATTTGTCGTTTTCCTTCACCCGACAGTTATTCGTTATGGGACCCACAAATAGCTGCGCCGTCGTACGAATATTCCCCGACAGAAAGAATATTCCACGACCAAACGAATATTCCCCGACAACAATGATTATTTTATAACCACTTGCTTATTTTGAAAAAAAATTCACATATCACCCTTAACTTTAATATTTATCAATTTAACCATTTACTGAATAGTAATTATAAGAAAAATTGAATACTTTTATTTCATAAAATTCGGGGTCTTACACTCTAAGAGTCTTAAGGAATAAGTTAAAGTGTAATTTATTATATATAAGATACTATGATGATCTCAAGTTTAAGGATCATTTATACTACTATCGCTACAAGAATTCCTATTGACAAGCAAATAAAACTCTATTAGGTATTCCTTAGCGAGTCACGTTCAGTGAACTTATTCTCTAATAAGCACCTACATACTTGGTTTAGTGTCTCTACACAAATGATCATGAGATCAATCATCCTCATCCAATGAGTAAGCAACGTATGTACCAATCTATCTAGATTCACTAATCTCCTTTTAAGTAATCCATTGATTGAGAACATTTTAGTTTTAAGCTATTTAAGAATTTAAATCTCATTAGCATGATCTCATCATGATTCTAAAAGTATTGCTTAAAACTATGAGTTTATCACATATTATTAAAAACATCACCACGTAGATAATAAAAACCTTTAATAAATAATCATTTATTAATAAATAAATAAGACTGATTACAAAGTATATGCTTTATCATCATACATGATTGGCTTGTATGCATACTACTTTCAGAACTATCCATCTACAATTCTTCATGTATTGAGAGAAGATTCAATGATCCTTGAATTGAAACTCCAGTTTATCCAAACAAGCCCTCTCCCAGTAACAGAGTCCCAAAACTCTATAGCTGATGAACCAAATGGATTTTCAATCCCGGTCGTAGAGTCCCCAAACTTTATAACTGATAATTAAGCTAGTCTTACCATCTCAATCTTAGAGTTCCTATGATCAACATCTTGATTGTAGAGTATAAGTATACTATCCCTGTTATTGTAATACTTTTCCAAAAACACTCTTCTGTGACGCCCCCAAATCCGTATAACATCAATTACAGGATATGGTGCTCACGATACAACATACATAATCATCTAACTACATAAACTCTTGAAATAATAATAATAATAACTATTACATACCCATTCAAATAAAATCCCAAGTCTTTACAACCTTAAATAAATTAAAACTTAAACTTAGCGTTTATCGCTACATTACATCATATGCGGAAATATAACTTATTACATAAATAACTCTCTTCATTTCACCTTAGACTTCCCCTTGTTCTTGCCTGAGCCCTCAACGTTCTCAGCTCTAACTGAAAGGTTTAAGCAAGAATGAACACAAATTTCCCAGCAAGTCTATAAAGTAGTTTAAAAACATACGTCAGGAGTAAAAGCATTTGTATGAATATTTCTCAACAGTTGAAATAATTATCAAGAGATAAACAGGAATATCAAGATAAGAGTTTTAGAATTCTCAATAGCATACTAAGGGGTGTTAGATACCCTAAACATTATTTTGTTTCATCAAAAGCCATCAAACGGTTTAACAATCAAATAGATTATAAATAGTCTCTACAAGTACTCTAGGTGATCAGCCTATCGTACCCTACATTGTACACAAGTATAAAATTTAACTGCATAAGCATAAATGGGACTATATGCCCGACATCTGTTGGCTTGATTATTCGGGTTTTTCATCTTAGTATTCAAGGGGACCGCAACAAAGCAATTTGGATTGGTAAACATTAAATAGCTTCAAAGGATCTGAATTGTTCAAAGGTTATATCACTTATCATTAATAAAATCTTGCCGAAATAAAAAGCCAGAAAGCATACTTGGAAACAGTTCATTAAAGAAATGGAACTTTAAATAATAGCAGTTGTAATACTAACAAAGTAATCATCAATAACGCTTGCAAGGAAATTACAGTTATATAACTTAACGACAAAGAAACTTGTACGAAAAGTAAATAGCACAAGTCCGATACTTACTCTCACTGCAACAACAATGAGTAAAGATTGGGTAATTCCTCAATAGAAACATAGGGTTAGGAAACTTTAGTTACATACATCTTCTACAATTTACCGCTATCTACTAGCCCTTCACGTAACCTATTCACATTTGTCACATTAAGCAATTAGGTTCTCGAACACCACTTCGAAGTGTAATGGTTCCTGTATCACTCAAAATTTTCTGCACACCTGTCACTGACATTGTAGGAGGGCAGATTCGTCTTTCAGAGATAACCCTGGAAGACAGCTCATATCCAGTCCGGATACTACCAGGAGTTCAGTCTCAACCTCGAAACACATACTGGGAGTATCAGTTCCAACCTCGGAGATAACCTCGAGCCTTGTAGTTCAAATACCGGAAAGTCCATCGGAGAAGGCCGATTCATCTCGGAGATAACCCCGAGAAACTCAGTCCCAACAACGAGAATAGTAGTGCTAACCTTGGAGATAACCCCAAGGAGTATAATTGTAGTTCCAGAGATAACCCTAGAAATACTTGTTTTAAATGCATGCAATCAGCTTCAACCTTGGCACTCACACCGAGGCACTTAGTACAAGACCAAGAGATAACACTGGGAAGACATGCACACCTCAAAGATAACCCTGAGGACCTTTAGTACTTACAACAGTATAATCTCAGAGATAACCCTGAACAACGTCTGCTTTATCAGCCCAAATCGGAGATAACCCTGGTAAGGGGTAAGATCATCATTTTTCCACATTGCGCCATCTCAACATTTGATACATACATTTCTACACAGCAATGTCCCACAAGAACCAAGGAAGTCTAATCCCAAGTGACTATTGCGTAGGGTAACGGATAGAATTTGAAGCTTAAAGATCGGAGGGCATGGCCCTATCTTCCTGACTTCGTACAACCTCTAATCCCATGTCATTGCATAACTCTAGACAATGGCGGCCCGAAATATGTCCTATACACCTCAATCGGATGCCCGGATTGAAGTTCTGAAAGTTCGAGCAGACATCATGTTGTATGCGTGCACGTACTTTGAGACGGCAGGACCCTCGGAGCCCGGGGCACCCCAGGTAGCCGCACGTACATCTGTGGCTACCTGCGGCTACCCCCTCTATAAATAGAGGGCTTGGAGTGGCATTGGTCAAAAAACTGATCACTAAACACGCACAAGTATACGCGGTCTAACAAGTAATACAGTGATAAGAAGTGTGTCGTACCTACGAGGAACTATGACTAATATTTACCAAGTACCGACTATGTATCGCTAAAGTCTTATTCGAACAGCAGTAAATGGAAGTGTGATTAATCTAGTTAGAACTAATTAACAAAGTAAGTAAATGGATAACGAATGGTAATCGAAGGAAATATAAGCTAAGATCACAACTTCAACCCACATAGGCATTCTGTCGAACTCCTGGCGTGCTATACTTCATCAAACTAGCTACCCTTCTCTCTTTGGTCTTAATGGTCACAACAATTTGTTGACCGAGAACACACAGGTGCTTATGCATCTCTGTCGAGGTATGCACAAACATATCCTCTCCAGATCCACCCAAAAGGGAATAGAACAGAAAAGAACGTCCAAGCTATATATAATCCTACACATGTCTATGCGAATTAATCATAACAAGGATTTAAGCATAAGTTCTCAATTAGGTCGTACGTGGCGCATAGAGATATGTCTATTCTATGCACAACTTATGCAGTCGAAACCCACAATCACATGCCAATATATTTAGGTATAAATCTACAATCTTTCTGTCGATATCATGCAGATTACCAAAATCATCACTAATGTCTTAGCGAGAATCAAGAAGCACAAATATATTATACCAAATCATATGGTGCCAACCAAAGAGATAAGACAGTCAATTTAAATAACAAAGGGTTCCATTATAACCTTAGAGCCAATATTCAGTTCATAGCTATTGAACAAAATACAACTAGTAATAAAGACAATATTTATAGATTACAAAATCAGAGAAGATAAATGGATAAGAGGAAACTCTGTCAAAGCCCTTCAATCGCCACACATTTCGCTCAAATCAAGCTTTCCAATCCGTGTAGCTCACTACTCTTGACACTCCAAAGAAATGTCAGACTTCTCCCTAATCTACCTAATCTATATTTACGAAGATAATCTAAGAGAAAGAGAAATATAGAAGAAAACTATCTAAGCTAAGCTATTCTAATCTATATGATATATGGTCTGTGTTATCCCTGATCTCCCAAATGTAGAGGCTCCCTTGTCTTTTATATGCCTCCTTTTTCAAGCTAGGTCAAACCAAGGCTTTCCCTGCCTGGGCACCGGAGGTGGTGCTGCGGTGCGGGCAATAGCCTTGTAGTTGGCGCCGCGGCGCCATATAAGTTGGAGAAAAAATCGGAGGAGCCCAAGAAGGAACAGTGGCACTGCGGCGCGGAGCTGATGTCAACAGGGACACGGAGGTGGCGCCGTAGCGCGAGAATAACACTGGGCATTGGCGCTACGGCGCCAGTGTGTAGAATTTGTCCGTTTTGCCCCTGAATGCTAGAAAACACCTGATAAGCCCTACATTGCATCGATTAAGCACAATAACACTATAATCATCTAAAATCATATAAAATCTACGAGAACATGCAACTATTTAAGTCATAAAGTATCCGATTCGCAGGTATAAATCCCACTCATCAGGTGGCCATTTTGTAAGAAGAAAAGGCGAGGAAGCCCTGTCCAATTTGCTATGTACACCCCTGAAATTGAGTGCTTTCTCATTTTAAACACTTGTGAGCTCATATATGGCTACTATTGTACCGACGGGAGCCGAGTGTTCATCCAATTAAAGTTATAGAAGCCTTCTTTGGCAGCCCACTGTAAGTCTTCTTACACATTTTAAAGCTTTTCTATTCATCTTTGCACACACTATTCTTCACATTGAGAGTCGTGTTGCGTGTGTATGCCCAGACTTCGGTCCGTGGTTTCATTTCAGTTTTATATATATATATATATATATATATATATATATATATATATATATATATATATATATATAGACCAACATTATCGAGTTATGCCTCGATTGAACCTAGACTTATGTTTAGAGCGTTTAATTGCTTTCGTATATATATATACTTATATATATGAACTATGTGTCGAACTCTGTCGAGGAGCCTGGATTTTACATCCAGAGCGTTTACTTGGGTATATATATATATATATATATATATATATATATATATATATATATATATATATATATATATATACTTATATATATGAACTGTGTATCGAACTTTGTTCGATGAGCCTGGATTTTACATCCGGTGTGTTTACTGCTTTTATATATATATATATATATATATATATATATATATATATATATATATATATATATATATATATTTCGTCCCGCCTGGAGTTTACTTCGTGGCGGTTGATTATTTTTACTGCTTTCTTTATGTTTTGTCCCGCCTGGAGTTTACTCCGTGGCGGTTGATCGCTTTTAGAGTTTTATTTACATTTATGATCCCTCATAGAGGTGTTTCGTGGTGGTTGATCATGTCAATATATATTTATTTATTGCTTTTATATATTTACATTTTCGATCCCCCATGGAGGTGCTTCGTGGTGGTTGATCATGTCTGTATATATATATAAAAAGCTTTTATATATATAACTGCTTATAGCTTTCATACAAACTACATGATCATGTGAGCCTAGTAATCATGTGATCACAGATTCAGTCTACTGAATCTAGATTCGGTTCCTATTATGGACATTTTTAGTTCTAACCAACTTGCAAATTATTCATGGTGTTTGGATTTCCTCAGATGGTTTTCATGCCCATGAGGAATTCGGCACTGCTTTGTACATTATTTTCTCAAAGATACTTCGCATCTCGAAAATAAAAGAAATCAAGTCGAGCACCTAATAATAAAATGGAAGTGTAAAAGGTCTCAATTACTATTGAGCATCAGGGTTTGAAAAACCTCTTTTACAAAACTTCACTACTATATCTTGTTTAAAACTGAATTTTTATATAAATTCAAACACTGTGTATATAGGTGCGAACGAGGCCTCGCACTACTTCCAAATAACTGCACATTGACCCACAAACACACACACATTCATATAACAATTTCTTGAAAAGTGGCGGTCACTGTGGCAACACGGATGTCGGGGGGTGCCTAACACCTTTCCTCCGCATAAGCAAGTCCTCGGACCCTAATGAATCTTGGTTTCACAGACCCGTTTAGCAGTGTCACATCACTGGGTCAATGTGCAAACCTTTTCTCGGTTGTGTTGGTACAACCTGTTAAAAAACCAACTGGCGACTCTTACAGTCAAATCTTCGACATATAAATGTCTGACCTTTTTCACTTGTTTTTTCAAACAAATCTCACCTAACATGAGAACACAAAAGAACAAGAACAGAAAAGGGACAAATAAAAATCCTGACGTCGACAGGTGGCGACTATGCTGGGGATCTCAGTAAGAGGAATTAAGACGCTATTTTAAGCTTTTCAAAACTGTTATATGCTTGAATGTGGATGTTGCATTTACATTCGATGAATGTGTAAGAATGCATTTCTTTACTGCACTACAATATATCTGCCTATGATATTTGTGCTTCACACATGTCATCATTTTCATAAATAGTGAGACACGTTGTATGTGAATGTATGTTGTGTGGTTCCTCCACCAGGAGGCTATCCTGTCGGTGTTTAATTACTGGACTCGTAGGAAGACTAATTCCAACGAGGCTCAGGAAAGGCACCACCCAAATTCGCTCTAGTTGAAAGACAGGATTAACTTCCCATCGAGTAAATTGCGATGATTTGGGAACCTTCATGCCAAAAAGTAGCGAGAGTAACCTAAGATAGGTTAGCCTCTGATAAACCAAACGCGGAGGAAAGTTTCTTCATGCTTTCTCATTTCAAATTACTCGTAAAGTCAATTACTTGTAATTTCATTCCATATTCATCTCCATGTAATGAGAAATATGAAGAAAAATGTGTATACTTAATTTAACATGATATTCTGTATTACAAATAGCTAACATCCGTTTTGCAGGATAATAATCCTAAATCGGATACATCACATAGCATGTAGACATTTATACAATCCCTAAGACTAAACTATGCAAGTCTTTCGCAAGGAAGCAATCAGACCTATTACCCGGTCAAAGTCCAAAAAGGTCTCGAGCCTACAACCAATCATGTCTTCATCTGATTAGTCTAATCCAATTTCTCGCGAAGAATTTGACGGATTAAGTAAACAAATTATAGATTTGGTTGTTCTGCTTAAAGAACTACATCAGTCTACTCAGGGTACGAAGATACCCGTACATGCTAAATCCTCTACACAGGGAGGAGCTAAAGGTTCGGAGAAAACAAATCCGGAACTACAGTTGCTTACCACAGACAGAAACCCTGAAAACACCCATCTCAAAGGAGATCTAGACACCGGTGACAGTAGGAAAAAGGTATTTCAAATGGAAGAAACCCTTCATTCTATTAAAGTAATTAGAGCACACGGGAGTGTCTCATATGCTGACCTATGTACATTACCTGGTGTTCATTATCCAAAGAAGTTCAAAACTCCTGACTTCAAAAAATATGACGGGTTAGGAGATCCTTACACACATTTGAAGGTGTTCATTGGAGAACTTAGATCTTATGCAGAGTACGAGAAGCTCAGAATGCAGCTATTCTAAAAGAGTCCAACTGGAGAAGCTCGTTCATGGTATACCAGATTAGACAATTCAAAGATCTGTAGTTGGGAAAAACTAGCTCATGCCTTCCTTACTAAATACAGCTTCCAGTCTCAGATGGCTCCTGACCGGTACCATATTACCAAGGTCATGACCTTCATAGACATACAAGAAGCTCCTTGCTATGAGAGAGTTTTAGCTGGCATTGGTAAACCATTTTTTGAAATGGTCAAACATAGAAAGATGATTGAAATGGGGTTGAAGCTAGGAAAGATTCAAGACCTACCCGCTCTTAAAGTTGTTGCTGAACACATCCAGTCTAGAACTTATGGAAACAACCCCCGGAGGGTCCATAAAAAGAAAGAGGAGTATGTTTCCTTGATACTATAAGGTCAAAAGGGTAATCAGAATATGCCTATCCAGAGGATAAATTATACTCCTTTTCAAGCTCAATCTTTAAACCCTCCATTGCCTAAAGGTGGAGAAGTTAAACGACCTCGATTGTTCACACCCCTAAGGGACTTACTCGAGAACATTCTCAATCTTCTGACCACTTAGAAGAAAATTATGCATCTTCTTCCACCAGCCAACCCTAATGGGAAGGGTTTTAATGCTGCTTAGAAATGTGCTTATTATGCCGGGGCACCTGGACATGATACTCAAGATTGTTGGGCCTTGAAACACAAGATCCAAGATTTGAAAGACAACAGTGAGATCGTGGTCACCAAACCAGATCAACCTTACGTACAAGACAACTCTCTTCTTCAACACAAAGACGAAGATGTTAACATGATTAATTGGAGCAGTGGACAGAGTTCCAATTTTAACTGTGAATCCTCCCAGACCATCAAAGATGGTGTTGACAAATGGGATTATGCAAAGTTCCAATTTATGATGGACCGAAAGATGAAAGCTCTGTGTAAGCAGATTAAGCAATTGGCAGAACTGGTGACCTATCAGCATCAAGTCACACGCCAATTAATCAGCCAGGAGCATGCTAGTTTCCTCCCCTTGGTTATGAATACTCCCTCGTCACATTGAAAATATGAAACATTGGAGGACAAAGTGACGAAGAGAGCAACTGCCAAAGTCCGTCGGGATTTTGCCAATAGAAGAGAATTTACATACCTGGGCCAACCTATGGAGGAGATACTTCAGATGTTGATCAATGAAGGAAGGATCACTTCCCTTCTACCTCTAATTAATCCCCGCTCAGGACGATTTAATTCTGATGGAGTATGTCAGTATCACTCCCATTTTCGCGGTCATAGCACAGAAGTATGTTGGGCACTCCGCCACCTTATTCAGAATCTCATTGATAGCGGTATCCTGCAAATGGCAGACAACGATACTGTGCTATTTGAGAGTGAAAATACTTGTCCTACTAAATGGAAGGGATTGGTAGCAGTTATATCCGTTGAGGTTGATGGGACTGTCAAACCATTCACAATACAAGCAATTAAACTCAAAGGAATTGACAATCCTTTGAAAGTGGTTGCTCCAGAGCCAATCAACCTACCATTCCGACCACAATATCATGTTATTAGCTTACAAAAAGTTCCCTAGAATTATGGAGAAGCTGAAGGATCCACATCTCATACAACTGCTGCAGTGTGAAGCCCCTAAAATTAGGTATACCTCACCCATCTTGGGTCGTCAGATACGTGGTACAGAATACAAATACAACTTACTAATACAACTGCCGTGTACAATACGACAAAACATAACTGTGAGTTTAAATACAATTATTGTCTACTAGAGACTATACAAACTCAAAAGGAGTCCTCATTACAATTATTGTCACACTATTTAACAGAATAGTGAGGACTACTAATACTATCATCTGGTCCATCACTCCGTTCCCCGACTCGTCCCATCTATATTCTCATTTCCTGAAGAGTACAGTGAAAGTAAGGGTGAGCTCAGCTAGCCCAGTAAGAAATATTATGACTAAGATAATGCAGAATAAATTATCATTAGCCTTCAACAGTGTTAAACTGATAAAATATAACAAACATCAAGTATAACTGCAGCGGAACAAGTAATCCATTAAAAGAGTCAAGTAGAAAATAATATCTACTAGCTTCTATGATTTAAAAGGTTTTTCAACACTGTTATCGCTGGGACTCAACTTAATAAAATAATTCATATCATCGAATCACCCCTACACTACGGCCAAGGATATTCGCGTATTCATTAATGGTCATGATCATGCCAACAACTGTTCATCAATGCACTACGGGCCAATGAGGACTTTTATCACATCATTTGTAACATTATGGTCATGATTATACCGAATAATCCCTGGTCATAATCATACCAAGTCCATCTATGCACTACAGGCCACAGATGACTTTCAACATTTTATAAACATGAGGATGATGACAATGATATAAGAATTCAATAAAACAAGTTAAAGAATTAATTTATCTAAGAATTAACAACGTCCAAATTGTCAACATGATACTGCTTTGTGGAGTAAAATTCAAGAATGCTTAGAATAATATTTTCATGAAAAGATACTGGATGAAATGCAATTGTCAAGGATATTCCACTAAATAATTCATATTATTAACTGACAATAATTGAATCAAACTGAGTGACTTCTCACATAAGCATTAATAATCAATACCGTGTGCTACTATGCAACCACACGTGTTACTGTACTTTTACTACTAAGTAGTTCAACAGTATCAATGCTAAAACTTCCGCCGTTATTTTTAATAAAATATTTTTGTCGTTTTCTCAATCCGACAATAATTTCGTTATGGGGTCCACCAATGATTGTGTCGTTGTACGAATATTCTCTGTTTAAACGAATATCCCTCGATCATAAGAATATTATATAACAACTTGCGTACTTTGTAAAATTTATAAATATTACCCACAATTATAACATTATATCAAATTAACTCCATAATATTCAAAAATAATATTTATAGAAAATTTATCTTTATTTATAAAAGTTGGGGTCTTACAACCTCCCCTTCTTATGAAATTTTACCCTCGAAATTAGGGTACGTACCTGGTATATCGAAAAGGTAAGGATACCTTGACTTCATTTCAGATTCTAACTCCTAAGTCATTTCCTCAACATCGTGATTTCTCCACAAAACTTTTACTTGAGGTATAACCTTGGAGCGTAGAATATGTTCCTTCTTATCCAAGATTTGAACAGGAACTTTTTCATACGTCAAATCCTCCTCTATCTCGTCCGGTTCTAACTCAATAATGTGGTTCGGGTCTTTCACATATTTACGTAACATGGATATATGAAAAATGTTATGAACACGAGACATACTTGGCGGTAAAGGGAGTCTATAAGCCACAGTTCCTACTCGATCGAGGATTAAAAATGGACCGATGAATCGAGGATTGAGCTTTCCTCTCTTTCCAAATCTCGTAACTCATTTCCATGGAGCAACACGTAAGAACACATGATCTCCTATATCAAATTCCACGTCCTTTCGATGAAGATTAGCATAATTCTTTTGTCAATCTTGTGAGGTTTTTATACGTTGTCGGATCGTTTGAATCTTTTCTGTAGTCATACGTACCAATTCTGGTCCCAACAACTTTGCTTCACCCACCTCATCCCAGCATACTGGAGAACGACATTTTCTTCCATACAATGCTTCGAATGGAGCCATGCCAATACTTGCTTGAAAACTGTTGTTGTAGGAAAACTCCACCAATGGTAAGAACTTGTCCCAACTTCCCTTGAAGTCAAGGACACAGAGTCTTAATAAATCTTCTAGAGTTTGAATAGTCCTCTCTGATTGTCCATCTGTCTGAGGATGATATGCTGAACTATATCGTAAATCCGTGCCCATAGCTTTTTGTAAACTAACCCAAAATCGTGAAGTGAATCTTGGGTCTCGATCAGAAACTATGGATACTGGCATACCATGCAGTCTTACAATCTCGTTTATATACATACGAGCAAGACGTTCAATTGTATAAGTTTCTCGTATCGGTAAGAAATGAGCAGACTTGGTCAATCTATCAACAATAACCTAAATCGCATCTATACCTTGAGAAACCTTAGGAAGACCGGTAACGAAATCCATGGTAATGTGCTCCCACTTCCATTCTAGAATTTCAAGTGGTTGCAATGGACCTTTTGGTACTTGATGCTCCGCTTTGACTCGTTGACAAGTTAGACACCTTGAGATAAATAACGCTATCTCTCTCTTCATATTGCTCCACCAAAATGTATGACGAAGATCGTGATACATTTTGGTACTTCCAGGATGGATTGCAAACGGTGTGTTGTGCGCCTCCATCATGATTTCATACTTTAAATCAGGGTTGTTAGGAACACAAAGTCTGGAGTTGACTCGAAGTATTCCTTCTTCATCGATACTTGCTTCCGGCATAGCACCTTCTTGTACTTTCTTCCTCATACGCATCAGCTCCAGGTCTGTAGCTTGAGCAGCTTTAACTCTATCGATTAAAGTTGGGTCTACTCGTATATTCGTCATCATCACATGGGTCCCTAGAGTCTTTAACTCTATCTCCATCCTTTGCAAGTCACACAAAATGGGCCTTTGTGTTGACAATATCGCACTCGTACTTGCATATGATCTTCTACACAATGCGTCAGCTACCACGTTCGCTTTTCTAGGATGATATTGAATGGTATGATCATAATCTTTCAACGGTTCAAGCAAATGTCGTTGTCACATGTTGAGTTCCTTTTGAGTGAAGAAATATTTGAGGCTTTTATGATCCGTAAAGATCTCCACCTTCTCCCCATACAAGTAATACCTCCAAATTTTAAGTGCAAAGACAACAGCTGCCAACTCTAGATCATGAGTAGGATAATTCCTCTCATATTCCTTGAGTTGTCTTGATGCATAGGCTATGACTTTTCCATATTGCATGAGAATGCATCCCAACCCTTTGCTCGAAGCGTCACTGTAGATGACAAATCCCTCCGAGCCAGATGGTATTGTTAGAACAGGTGCTGAAATGAGTCTCCTCTTAAGTTCTTGAAAACTCTTCTCACATTCTTCGCTCCAACCGAACTTTGTATCTTTTCGAGTCAGCAGAGTTAATGGAGTAGCAATTCGAGAAAATCCTTCCACGAATCTTCGATAATAACCAGCTAAACCAAGAAAGCTACATACTTCGGTCACTGATTTAGGTTGCTCCCTGCTTTGAATAGCTTCAATCTTTGTCGGGTCAACAGATATTCCACGACTTGATACTACATGCCCAAGGAATGCTACCTCCTCCAGCCAGAACTCAAATTTATTCAACTTGGCATAAAGCTTGTATTCACGAAGCTTTTGGAGTACCAGCCTCAAGTGTTGCTCATGATCTTCACGGCTTTTGGAATAAATAAGGATGTCATCAATAAAGACGACCACAAAGTGATCCAAATAGTCCTTGAATACCCGGTTCATCATATCCATGAAGGCAGCAGGAGCATTAGTCAATCCAAAGGACATGACTAGGAATTCATAATGCTCGTACCGAGTTCTGAAAGCCGTCTTTAGAATATCCTCAGTTCTAACCTTCAGCTGATGATATCCAGAACGAAGATCGATCTTTGAAAAGAATTGTGCTCCTTGCAACTGGTCAAACAGGTCATCAATACGTGGCAATGGGTACCTATTTTTGATGGTGGCATGATTCAACTCCCGGTAATCAATACAAAGTTACATACTTCCATCTTTCTTCTTCACGAATAGCACAGGAGCACCCCAAGGAGAAGTAATAGGACGAATAAAGCCAATGTCTAACAATTCCTGCAGTTGGATCTTTAACTCCTGAAGTTCAATAGGAGCCATTCGATATGGGGCTTTGGCTATGGGTTTTGTACTGGGTTCAAGGTCGATACAAAATTTAATTTCACGCTCTAGGGGTAGGCCAGGAAGTTCTTCAGGGAATACGTCAGGGAATTTATTAACAATAGAAATATCATTCAAAACTGACGTATTTTTGTTTAGATCCGTGACATGAGCTAAGAAAGCTTGACATCCGTTTTTCAATAAACGAATAGCTTTATGGCTTGAGATGACAGTGATTGATTTTAATGATTTGGTTGCTTGAATTCGCATAATAGGTTGATTAGGAATATGAAAGCTAACAACCTTACGAAAACAATTAATTTTTGTATGATGAGTAGTTAACCAATCAATCCCTAGAATCACGTCAAATGTAAGTATTTTTAATGAAATAAGATCGACAGGTAATGTATGGGTACCAACTTGAACCAAACAAGACTTATAAACCGTGGATGTAATGAAGGTTTCTCCCAATGGAGTTTCAACAGATAAGTCAAAGTCTAATTTCTCCGAAGTCAAATTTAATCGATGAGCGCAAGTAGGAGAAATAAAAGAATGGGTAGAACCGGTATCAAATAAAGTATAGACTTCGTTAGAGTTTATGATAAGCTTACCCATGATGACCTCATTCGGGTTCCTTGCTTTCTGGGAGGTCACAACAAATGCTCTCCCTTGCACTATCGATTTTAACTTTTCTGGGACGGCCTTTGGTGTCTCCATCTTGGCTGAACTTATTTTTGGTAAACGACAAAATCGAGCTAAATGACCTTCTCTTCCACAATTATAACATGCTTTAGACGACATCGCGCAGTTTGGACTGATGTGCCCCTCCCCTCCGCATTTGAAACATATGATAGGTGGTCATTCTCCTTTCTTAACAACGGGTGCTGGTGCTGACGTCTTTCCATCATTGTTGAATCTCCTCTTTTTAAAATGACAATTCTTATTGTTTTGGCCCTGATTACCACCGAAGTGGTTACCATTTCTATCCTGTTGATTCCCTCCACGCTTGTTGTCACCGCTTCGATGACTGCTCTCACTACTATTATCATTTTGCCGACTGCTCTCTTTTGGTTGCGTTGACTCGTTATCGCGCTCCACTAACTGAGCCCTATTCACAACATCTGAATACAAACACAATTTATGAGAAATAAGATGTTGACGTATCTCAGGTTTCAAACCTCGCAAAAATATTCGCGTCATTCGCTCTTCATTATCCACCAAGTGGGACGCAAATCGGGATAACTCAGCAAATTTAACCTCATACTGCGACACGGTCATATTATTCTGCTCCAATTTGATGAACTCCACCTCCTTTATGTGACGAACACTTTCGGGAAAGTATTTGTCATTCAGCTCTTGGAACTTCTCCCAAGACATCTTCAGTGCGGCAGGTTGAGTAAGCTTAATCGATTCCCACTAGTAATCTGCCTCTCCTCGCAACATGAAGGCGGCAAAGGGAACCTTTTGCTCCTCGGAGCATCCCAAGACATCAAATATCTTGGTGATCTGCTTTATCCATGTTTTCGCTATAAGTGGTTTTGGCTCTCCCTTAAACTTCGGTGGTCCCAGCTCCTTGAATTGTTTAGCGGTGACCGTCCGAGAGTTTTCAGTGTTTCCACCTATATTTTGGACAGGAGCTGCTCTCGCCTGCTGTTGCATGAACTGCATAAAGCTTCTGAACATTCCATCATTCATCATCTGGTCATTGTTGTTGTTTGCATGAGGATTGTCACCTTCCTGATGCACATTATCCCGATTATTGATATGTGGTGAATCAACAGTCGTCTGTGCTCCATTGCTATTCTCAACATTCTCGGATGCCATTTTCAGATACTGCCACAAAACAAATGTTAATTGATATGTCATCTATTATCCTTATTTTCTGACCGACCAATTAAATACCATGCAAATAAACTTAGGTAGGTCATACTAGCGAAGGAATTCCCCGTCTCTCCCCTCCTAGATCTATTCTCACATCTTAGCCAGGGATCATATCCCTAAGCTCTGATACCAACTATGACATTGGACACCATCATGTGTCAGCACATCACAAAGGTACCTATCAGCTTGCCACCGTAGAACGGCGTCCCCTACGGAGAGTCTGGCTTCGGTGCATTCCCCATCAACAGGAAGTCACCAGATAGAGGCTCGGGGCTCTTTACTTATGGCTCTGATACCAACTGTGACGCCCCCAAAATTAGGTATACCTCACCCATCTTGGGTCGTCAGATACATGGTACAGAATACAAATACAACTTACTAATACAACTGTCGTGTACAATACGACAAAACATAACTGTGAGTTTGAATACAATTATTGTCTACTAGAGACTATACAAACTCAAAAGGAGTCCTCATTACAATTATTGTCACACTATTTAACAGAATAGTGAGGATTACTAATACTATCATCTGGTCCATCACTCCGTTCCCCGACTCGTCCCAGCTATATTCTCATTTCCTGAAGAGAACAATGAAAGTAAGGGTGAGCTCAACTAGCCCAGTAAGAAATATTATGACTAAGATAATGCAGAATAAATTATCATTAGCCTTCAACAGTGTTAAACTG
This sequence comes from Panax notoginseng, assembly GCA_016801055.1. NCBI lineage: Eukaryota > Viridiplantae > Streptophyta > Magnoliopsida > Apiales > Araliaceae > Panax > Panax notoginseng. The sequence goes on from CM029014.1 coordinate 160,744,109, forward strand.
ATAAAATATAACGAACATCAAGTTTAACTGCAGCGGAACAAGCAATCCATTAAAAGAGTCAAGTAGAAAATAAAATCTACTATCTTCTATGATTTAAAAGGTTTTTCAACACTGTTATCGCTGGGACTCAGCTTAATAAAATAATCCACATCATCGACTCACCCCTGCACTACGGCCAAGGATATTCGTTTATTCATTAATGGTCATGATCATGCCAACAACTGTCCATCAATGCACTACGGGCCAATGAGGACTTTTATCACATCATTTGTAACATTACGGTCATGATTATACCGGATAATCCCTGGTCATAATCATACCAAGTCCATCTATGCACTACATGCCACAGATGACTTTCAATATTTTATAAACATGAGGATGATGACAATGATATAAGAATTCAATAAAACAAGTTCAAGAATTAATTTATCGAAGAATTAACAACGTCCAAAATGATAACATGATACTGCTTTGTGGAGTAAAATTTAAGAATGCTTAGAATAATATTTTCATGAAAAGATACTGGATGAAACGCAATTGTCAAGGATATTCCACTAATTTCATGGAGTATAGAAATTAAAACTTAACCAACTGAGTATAATAAAGAATGGAATAACAAAAGAAATCACCCGGCATGCGATAGACCGCACAGACAGGTTATTCAAACAGAATAATAAATAATGGAGCCAGGTCCGGCGTAAACGCACAGACAGGATATTCTGATAGAATAATAAATAATGGAACCAGGTCCAGCGCAAACGCACAGACAGGATATTCCGACAGAATAACAAATAATGGAACCAGGTCCGGTGTAAAACACACAGACAGGATGTTCCAACAGAATAATAACAAGACGGAATTAGGTCCGGTGTATAATACACAGACAGGATGTTCCACCAGAATAATAATAAAAACGGAACCATGTTTGGTGTAAAACACACAGACAGGATGTTCCAACAGAATAATAGAAGAATGTCACCAAGTATAGGGTAGACCGCGTATACAGGTTATTCCCACCGAATAATAAGAAATAGAATAACACAAGTTCTCTTCATGAATAAGAAAGAATAACACCCCTTACCGTTTTAAAGAAGAACTGAAATAAGGAAGTAGTTAAGTAGCATAATACTTTTATTCTCTCTCTATATAGTTTCTCTCTATAGTTTCTCTCTCTAGAGTTCAGTGAATTCGTAAGAAATAATGAAGGAATGAGCTGCTATTTATAGAAAAATGGAATGCATAGTAACTAATCCATGAACGGTCCAGATTGATTACTTTAATCTGACAGTCCATAATTAAAGAAAAATCTTTCAAATAAAATATAATATATTCTATTTATAGAATAACTTTAATAAAGTATTCTGTTTTATATAAAAAGATGTTTCTGTTTTATTACGTTAATAATACGAATAAAACAAAACTTCATTATCGCTAAATAATTCGTATTATTAACTGACAATAATTGAATCAAATTGAGTGACTTCTCACATAAGCATTAATAATCAATACCGTGTGCTACTATGTAACCACACGTGTTACTGTACTTTTACTACTGAGTAGTTCAACAGTATCAACGGTAAAACTTTCTCCGTTATTTTTAATAAAATATTTTTGTCGTTTTCTCAATCCGACAATAATTCCGTTGTGGGGTCCACCAATGATTGTGCCGTTGTATGAATATTCACTGTTAAAACGAATATTCCCCGACTAATTGAATATTATATAACAACTTACATACTTTGCAAAATTTATAAATATTACCCACAACTATGACATTATATCAAATTAACTCCATAATATTCAAAAATGATATTTATAGAAAATTCATCTTTATTTATAAAATTTGGGGTCTTACATGCATTGTTGAAGGAAAATCCACTGTATCTTCCCCAACGGGTGATGAAGCCTGCTATTAAATTAAAGGGGAAAATTCACGTGGAGAAGATTGAAAAATTCCTCCGTGCTATGGGTCATAACGAAGCCAAGGTGGTTTTAAGCTTAAGAGAAGCTCCACATCAAATTTCAATATTAGATTTCGTTTTAACTTTCGAGGATCACCGGAAGATTCTACTAAAGGTTTTGGAAGAAGCCTACATGCCGAAATCAGTGGATGTGGAAAAATTTCAACATTTGGTTGATCACATTTTCAACAACAATGTGATATCTTTCACTGATGATGACATACCGCCCGAATGGACGGGTCATTGCAAGCCATTACACATTGTGGTTTTGTCCTCCAGATACATGCTAGCTGGAGTTTTGATAGAAGGAGGTTCGTCTCTTAATAATTGTCCTTACGCTTCATTGGTGAAGATGAACGTCAATCTCTTACGGATCCGAAGCAGCCATACGGTTATTAAAGCTTTTGATGGATCCCGCTAAAATTCAGTCGAAGAGATTGAGCTTCAATTGAAATTGGTCCCCATACATTCTGTGTATCTTTTCACGTGCTCAAAATAGATACAGGATACAACCTACTTCTAGGGAGACCGTGGATTCACATGGTCGGGGCAGTCCCCTCCACTCTTCTTTAGCAACTTAAATACATTATCAACAATAGCCTAATCACAGTCAACACTGAACCAGAATGTCCTCAACATGGTGACATACCACTCATCAATATCAATTCAGATGTTGAGCCGGTCAGTTTTCATGCCTTGGAAGTGAGAAACACTCAATTCCATTCCATTGGGACGCCATTTCTCGTACCCAAGATTTCTGCCGAAGTGATGGCAGCTACTCAAAAAATGATGTCATTGGGTCATCAGCCGGGACAAGGGCTGGGTAAAAGTCATCAGGGTATTAAGCACCCGATTCATGTGTACAGTCAAATTGGGACAGCCGGACTAGGCTATTCTGCCGGTTCTAGTCACAGGAATCCGCATAAGCATAAGCAAATTCCTTCAGCTTTAGCCACACGATGATTATTTCCATCTATAAATCCAAAGTCTATACAATCTCCGATTAAGGTGCCAACCAACATAATGGCTATGTTATTTCCCAAACCGATACCGGTAAAGGAGAAGGAAGCCTTTGTTCCAGATCCCAAGGTGGAAGAAGAAGAACGAAGAATTAAACAAGACATCATCCGAATGATGTCAGGCGTACGCATTATTGTCCATGATGAACATACAAACAGCTACACCCCAGACGATGATTGCCTAGACATAATGGTCATCATTCGAGAGAAGGAGGACGATGACAGCCCCTCCTTCATAGCAGTCCACCAGGAATTTGCCCTTGCCAATTAGAGCAACACTCCTTGCATTAGTCGACAAGGGTAAAACGGGCAAGAAATCTTTCTGCCCTGTAGATATCATAACTGCTTACTTTTCTGTACAGTATTAGCAGTTGTTTTGTCAATACATGCTAACACTTTGTATGATTAAACAGTTTCATATATATTAAGTGAAAGCATATTTTGTTTCAGGACTCTGAACTTAGGTGCCTGTACTTGCTGATAAGATGCCTCTTCTCCACGAGGATTGTAACTTTGATGAAAAGTCGGACTCAGACTTGATGGAAATTCAAGAGGACATTGAGGTGCCTCAGGAAATCAAGGAATGGGTTGAAGACAAACCTAAACCTAACCTTGATCAAACCACCTCCTTCAATCTCGGAACCTTAGAAAGCCCTAAGTCAATCCATATTGGTTTAGACCTTACTCTAAACCAGAGGAATGATATTGTTACACTACTAACCCAATTCTAGGATGTGTGTGCATGGTCTCATGAAGACATGGTGGGTTTGTCCACTGACATTGTCCTTCATCATCTGCCCATCAAAGAGGGATTCAAGCCAGTCAAGCAGAAGCTCAGGCGATTGAAACCTGAGTGGAGTTTAAAGGTTAAAGAAGAAATTATGAAACAATTTCAAGCTGGTATCATCATGGTGTCTACATATCCTGAATGGATATCCAACATCGTTCTTATGCCTAAACCTGGAGGAAAGGTTCAAGTTTGCGTGGATTATCGGGATATGAATAAAGCTTACCTTAAAGATAGCTTTCCCGTGCCATTTATCCACATTTTCATTGACAATACTGCTCAATATGACATGTACTTCTTTACTGATTGCTTTGCGAGGTACCTTCAGATTATGGTTGCTGATGCTGGAGCCACCTATCAGTGAGCTATAATGGCTCTTTTCCACGACTTAATGCACAAAGAGATAGATATCTATGTTGATGACGTCATTGTCATGTCCCGGAGGGAGGAAGACCACTTAGACCATCTCAGAAAGCTCTTCAATAGGTTACGTAAGTACAACTTGAAGTTGAATCCAGCCAAGTGCGCCTTTGGCATTAAATCAGGCAAGTTGCTAGGATTCCTAGTCAGCCACAAAGGGATTGAGCTGGATCCCACCAAAATCTAGACCATCACGGACATGCCCATTCCTCAGACAAAGAAGGAAATATGGGGATTTTTGGGAAGAGTCAACTTCATTAGCCGGTTCATATCTCAACTCACAGCAACCTGTGAGCCTATCTTCAAGTTGTTAAGGAAGAACTCCTCCATGAAATGGAATGATGAATGCCAAAAGGCCTTCCTTACAATCAAAGAGCAGCTAGTTAAAGCCCCTTTTTTGGTACCACCAAGGGATGATGTTCCCCTGTTCATGTACCTGTCCATAAGAGACAATGTCATGGGCTGAATGCTGGGACAAAAGACGATAGAGGCCAAGAACAAGCTATCTACTACCTTAGCAAAAGATTCAGCAGCAGTGAACACAAGTACACTCTGATTGAGAAGACTTGTTGTGCTTTAGCATGGGCTGCCATAAGGTTACAACATTACCTCCGTGGTCACACAACCTATCTCATATCCCACGTGGATCCTCTCAAGTACGTGTTCAGTAAACCCCTGCTGAACTATCGACTGTCTAGATGGCAGTTGATCCTACAACAATTTGACATTGTTTACGTGACGCAGAAGTCCATTAAAGGTCAAGGAATCACGGATCAACTGGTTGTCTCACCTTCAGGGGATTTTAAACCCTTGGAAACATACTTCCCCGATGAAGGGGTAATGGAAATTCAGCAACACCATTAGTACGATACACGCCAAACATGGAACATGTATTTCGATGGAGCTGTTAATATGGAAGGTTTTGGAGCTAGGGCGGTTCTAGTATCCGGTACGGGAACAGTATCCCGTCGCCGTTAAATTACAGTTTGTCAGCACCAATAACACAGCTGAGTATGAAGGCTGTATCATGGGGCTAAAACTTGCTCGTTCAATGGGCATCGGGCGGTTAACTATCTTTGGGGACTCGGAGTTGGTAGTCAAACAATCCACGGGAATCTATCAAACCAAAGAGCTACATTTTCTGCCTTACCATTGGCAAGTTTTACAGATGGCTTCAGAGTTCGAAGAGATCTCCTTTCTCCGCATTCCTCGTAATAGGAATGACTTCACAGATGCGCTAGCAACTTTGGCCTCCTTGATTCACATACATGACAAGGAACACATGCCAAGCATCACATTGGCCCTGCAAAAGGCCCCAACCTATGGGAACTATGTTGGAGAAGTATCGGATGAGCTGCCTCCCATCCAACAACCTTGGTATCAGCATATCAAGGAGTACTTACAGGATGGATCTATACCCGCTGAGGCGAGCCCGACTGAGAAAAGGTGGATCCATCGACTTGCTATGAAATTTTATCTGAGCAGAGATGCACTCTACAAAAGAGATGTAGGATTAGGTCTCCTACGATGTCTAGACAAGGACCAAGGTTAGAGGCTCATGGATGAGGTCCATGGTGAAGTCTGTGGCCCACACATGAGCAGCCCTCTACTTGTAAAGAAGATCCTCAGAACAGGACATTACTGTCTCTCTCTCTCTCTCTCTCAAAGCTGACTGCAATGACCACGTCAGGAGATGTTATCAATGCCAAATTCATGGGAATGCTATTCATGTCCCTCTGAGGGAGCTCCACAATATGAGTTCGCCTTGGCCCTTCTCCATGTGGGGAATGGACGTGATCGGGCTCATCGAGCCCAAAGCCAGTAATGGACATCGCTTTATCTTCACCATGATCGACTACTTCACCAAATGGGTAGAAGCAGCCTCCTTCCTTCAGGGTTACCAAAGAAGTCATCATTACTTTCATCAAAAATAATGTCATTTATCGATATGGACAACCAGAGGTATTTGTATCAGACAATGCTAAGAACCTCAGCAACAAAATGATGGAGTTATGCAGTAAATTTCACATCAAACATCTTAACTCCGTCATCTACCGTCCAAAGATGAATGGTGCTGTTGAAGCGGCTAACAAAAATATTAAGAAGATTATGCAAAAGATGTCCGCTAATCACAAAGGATAGCCTGACCTATTGCCTCTTACTCTGTTAGCCTACAGAACATCAATGCGCACTTTAACTGGGGCAACCCCCTACACATTAACCTATGGGATGGAAGCAGTGCTCCCCATAGAAGTGGAAATGGAATCCCTCAGAGTTTTGATAGACGCTCAGCTGGATGAAGACCAATGGGTACAAGACAGGTATCACCAATTGTCTCTAATAGACGAAAGGCGAATCACGACTATCTTCTATGGTCAATTATATCAACAAAGGATAGCCCGATCTTACAACAAAAAAGTCTGGCTACGATAATTTAAATAACATGACTTGGTTTTGAAGAAGATCATCGACACCCAATATCAGTCTAAGGGAAAATTCGCTCCTAACTGGGAAGGCCCGTTTATTGTCAAGGAGGTATTGACAGGGGTGCTCTCAGATTGCAGGAAATGGACGGCGATGCATTTTCGCAACTCATTAACTCGAACACCGTAAAATGGTACTATGTCTGAAGTTACCATCAAGCAAACATCCCGGTGTTGCATTATCAGATCACCAGTCATTCCGCTTCTTTAACCCTTCACTACATACAACTCTTTTTTCCATACTACGCCCCTCAAGGAAACACACTTTTCAAGCCAGCAGCCTGGTTTTCGGATCGCCAGATCCTTTTCTCTGCACATGGTTTTTTAACCATTACTCAATTTCAGTTATCCCACTAGGGATTGAACCTTTCACACTTGAAGTTTGTCCCCAAACATGGGATCAAACTTTTCACACCTGCAGTTTATCCTGAACTAAGGATTAAACTTTCTTCCCCCCCCCCCCCGTAGTTTGTCCTCCACATAGGATCAAACTTTTCGTTGGCTACAAATCACCTAGAGGGGTGAACTACGTCAACCTGATCTCCTTGATACACTGGAGTACATAGGCAACCATTTTATATGGCCCAGTCGCAATAATAAAAAAAATAAAAATTCTACACCCTTCTCATTACAAAAACAAAAATAAAAACCTTATTACACCCTCTCTGCCACATACAGCGTTGAACCTCTTACACCAGGTTCGAACTACGCAGACCTAATCTCCTCTTCAATAGAAGTACATAAGCAGCCATTTATGGTTCGGTCTAACCCCCTACCTAAACACAAACACTTGTCAACGGTACTGGGATCAAACTTCAATCCACCACATTTCATTGGCTTCAGACCAAAAGGACGGAATTACCTGACCTCCCTATGTAAACGGGAGACTCGATGACCATCTAAGCTACGGTTGTACCTTGAAGAGAAATACCAATCCATAAGAGATTGAATTAACTAGGTTCTTCCTAAATAGGAGTCCTGGCGACCATCTATGGTGCGGTCAATCTCGGAGAGGAAGGCCACACTCTTCTCCACATTTCCATACAGAAACCAGTCCCAAGACACCGAAGATGGTAGGGATACACACAGATCAATGATCCATTCTGAACTATCCAGAGACAACTCAATGTCCATCCATCAAGGAAGAATTCATAATACATCAAGATCACAAGCCTTGAAGAAACATTCAAATATCAAGCAAGTATTCAGGCATATCTAAAAGGGAAGTGATCAAAAATATATTTCCCTGCTATATATAATGTTATTTGATATACACAATGTAAACTGTATATGACAAAATGGTTAAGCTAGTCTGTGCAGGAAAATACAAGGCTATCTACATATCAGTATGCATGCGGGTTAGCATATCTAACATAGCATCTCTCTCAAAAGAAGTAGGTAATGTTGTGGTCTCATGTACAAGGGTAATCACACGAGATAACAGATCTACAGCCATCTGCATGGTGACATGGTGCTCATCGATGTATGTACTCATCTCTGCAATCATACCAGTGGTCATGGATCTCACTAAAGTATTGTCTGCAATGGCTACATCCCTAGTAGATAGGATAGCATCCCGCTCAACGATCACTGCATCTCTAGCTAATCTAGCCTCATCCCGCTCAACAACAGCGGCATCTCTACGAGCTAATGCCACGTGTCTCTCTAATAGAGCTGCATCTCTCCCATCAAGAGCTATCAACATCAGGGCTCTAGGTTGATCCCTCTCAAAGGTCATCAGATGAAGACTCTACTCTAAGTACTGTGCTGAATGCTGGATCACGCCAGTGCTAGTACTGGGAGAATCTAAAAGAGCTGCTGGCAATCTAGTAAATGGATTCTCCTCTGTGTGGGAATCAATGTCCTCCATTGGCTCTCCATCATCTTAATTAATACTCGGTACTGTGGATTCTATCACAGCCGATGAAGTCTCTGTCTCCATCCACGCAGAATACTCAGGCGAATAGCCCGGATGGCTAATAGAAAAAGAAGCTATCTCATGTTGATCCCAACAAGCATACACCCGGGATCAGTCCTCTGCTGACAAGTGGCGAGAAGCTAAGCACTGACCTAACGCCCCATCAAAAGGATGGAAATCTTGGAACTGATCAAACTAACACAGCATCACGACCAGTGGGTGGTAAATAGTCATGCCCCTCAAACCAGCCAGAGGGAGATAATCCATGCCTGGAGCATGAGTAATAAAGCTGTAGGGCGAACATAACCCTATACACGGTAAGATATCAAACGGATCTCCGATCTCAGCTAGGAAAACGGACTAAGAGGCAGTATCTGTACACTCCGTAGGCTGGAAGGAATATGAAAAAGCTATCTCATGGGTGAAGAAGTACTCGTGTCGGCAAAAAGTGCCAATCGATCTCAAGTGTGACATAAACCACACGTAAAGCATAACCGAACTACCTGTGAATACCCTTGCAGGGTGCTGCAGAACGTGGCCGACCTCAGTGTCTCTGCCATAATCATCAGTATGATGGTATAACCGTCCCTGAGAGCTCTCACTACCATGATAACACCGATATCCATCTCATCCATATATCGTGGCATGTACACATACGCCAATATGCATATCAAGAATGTATCCACTCTGGCCAAATGTCATTGGTCCTCTGCTATGGTGAAATTCCCAGAATACCGAGCATAGCTGTCCTTAGTGCCAAATCTATCAATTAGGAAATGCTGGGATATCACGTGGCCGGATGTGATCTCATCCTACACGACCCTACGCCTCAATCCGGTAATGGTCATGAACTATCGACTCTTGTCTCCAATAGCCATATGCGCGCAAGGTCTATCCAAAGGCAGCACCGTCAACCGTGCATACTCCTCTAGAGTAGGAGTCAACTCGTGGATACCAAATCGAAAAACCTGTCTCTTTGGTATCCAGTGCTCCAGCATACCCTCTATGAAGCCTACAGGAACCTGAAACATCATGAGAGTCATAGTATGCTGTAATACCTGATCTATAGTTGCCCTATCTGAAGGCAACATACTATCATACCACAATCTCAGATAGGATGCCACCAATACTGGTGGGGTATGATTTATGCGGCTGACTGTCGAAGAAGACATCTGTGTGGGCCGTATCATAAGACCATCCAGGGGTCAATGCTGAATATCTATGGACATACATACATATGCATAACATGATACATTCATTACAGATAATAGATGGCAATATGATATAGGGAATGAAAAACTGTATATACATTCCTAAGTATATCATCATCTAATACATTATTTCTGTACAGTTGAGAAATATAGGGAAATGGGGCACAACCACCTAACAACTACCTGTGGCACCCCTACGTGGGTCCCACCCCTCCGGGTCGGTCTAATTCAAGTTGCAAAGGAGTTCTCACAAGCTGAAAAGGCCAAAACATGGATAAAATGCTACGCGATTGAGCAGAATAGCCTAGAATCCTGGTTTTCCTGGTCCCGACTGTGGCTTTCATATCATTCATTGGTATTCGCCCAAACACATGGTACACTATACCGATAATCTTAGCAGTTGCAGATCACATTCGGCAATGCCGTACAAAGGTCCAATGCCGTCAGTTTGGGGTCATCATTCTCCAAGTAGTTTCCCCGACGGGGGCATCACGCGTTTTCATATGTCGAAGTGCATATCCCCAACGGGGGCATCACGCATTTTCATATGTCAAAGAGCATATCTCTAATGGGGATATCACGCATTTACATCTGTTGCTGCACATATCAACGAAGGTCAAGCAACCTTGACATCAGTTCAGCCGTTGGCATGTAAACCCAATGACGCGTCGGATGCCATCCGATGATTGCATCAGTTGATACACACATCAACAAAGGTCAAGTAGCCTTTGCATTTATACCCAGTAGGGATTTCATCCATTGATGCCCACGTCAGTGAAGATCAAGTAGATCCCCGGCTGGGGTTACAACGTGTGGACATCAGTTGGTTCACACGTCAATGAAGGTCAGGCAGCCCTGACAACACATACTTTTAGCAGTAAATCCAACATAACATTGATATGTCCTGGCGATACAAACCAAGAAGGATCAACATCATCGGGGAGGATCGATGATGAAATATGTTATACACATCCTCAAGCAGACAAAGCTTTATCCCCACAGATCTCTTGTACACGAGAGGCACATCTTTAAAATAAAGTCTGTATCAAGGATTCAGGACGTTGGTGATAACCCCAATGTCAGTAATCCTAGAGATTCCTATTAGTTGTGGATCGCACGTCCATGACAGTTCATCAGGCTGCTTATTTATTGACATCCCCAGTAGAAGCAACAGGGACCCGACAATCTTCCCACCGTGTTGGAGAACAATTGTAATAACCCGATATTTTCAATATAAAATAAATAAGAAATTTTTCATATAATTTTATTTTTTTTAATGATGAGAATAAGTGTCTAGTAATGTGTATGATAAATGCAAGTATATTTAGTACCTGAAAATTATAAATAATTTTAGAATTATTAATCATTACAAATTATATTCTTATAGTAATTAAATTTCTGTAGCAGAAATATTTTATTAATTATTCTTCCATAAAACATGATTTTATATTATTTAAATAATATATGAAATAATTATCAGAATTATAATAATAAATATTTTATTATATGAATTTGTTAAGAATATTTAAGTTAATTATTTTAGCTTAATTATTGATGTTGTATATGAAAAATAAACCAGATATTGAATTCAAACCCAAAATTTGGATTTTTATCAAGGGGTGAGAATAATAATATAATATTAATTATATTTTGATTTTTCACTGCTATAAATATGTACTGTAAATGTGTAGACTGATAATGATTGGTCAATATAGGTAAATTATATCATGACCCTTATATCATGTTATTAAACCCTAATTGTTAAACTCAGTTATGAGTTCGAGACTGTGTAGTAATTGTGTTATATGAATTTTATTACGTATTATAGAATTTCTGTAATTAGGAGGAACCCTAATTATTATTGGAAAAACCTAAATTGCTAAAAATAGAAACCCTAATTATTATTTTAGTAAATTATAATGATAATTAGGAAACCCTACTTGTTAATTTGGGAACCCTAATGATATTAAGGAACCTTAATTTAAAAACCCTAATTTTCTGTTAAAAACCCTAATTCTAAATTAGTGTGTTTTAATTAATATTTTATTACACTTTAATTTTAATTTTTCAGACCCTAGAAATTATTTGGGAAACTTTAAGATTTAAAATCTAGTGATTAAACTCTAGATTCAAGTACCCTGGACAAGAATACCCTTGAGATTAAAATAAAATTACCATTTTACCCTTTTGTCTTATTTGTTGAATTATTGCTAGCCAAATCTTTGCAAATCTGGCCAGCCACCGTACCCTAGACCTACCTATGAGCTAGATTAACATCACATGATCAGCCATCCCATACATTACATACATGATTTTCTAGATTTAAGAGAGAGAAAGTGCTCATTTTGGCCTAATTTGTTCACAAATACATAGACATATTCTCTCAACACCAAACCTCCGAAATTTCCTTGCTAGATTAGTCCCCAATCAAGTCTCACGAACACTAACATCAAATCAAAAGCATAGAAATCAAAATTGGATCATAAAGAGGTAAACCCTAATCAAGAAATCTGACTTTTGATTTTATGTTAAATGTTGTGTTTTTATGTTAAAACTTGTTGTTTGTAGTCTATTTAAGTGATCTAGGTTGGCTCATGCTAGATTCATAACATTAATATGCTCAAAATCATGTTTTTGAAAAATCTAGAAATTTTTTATGGATTGTCTGACAACGAATGTCAGAGCCCATAGATTATTTACTGTTTATTATTTTTGTTGTTTAAAAGTTTAAATGTGTAGTCGGTTAGGTGCTCTCTGATCTTAAGGTGGTATCACAGTCTTTTAATGTTTAGACTTCAAGTTATACTCGGTCAAAGTCGGTTGACCGACCATGACCGAGTATAAATCTGGGTAACCCATAAAGCATTCTTTGTGTCTGACAAGATTTGCATCGTTTAGATCAGTCAGTTTGTAAGTGTTTTGATATTGTTGATATATCCAAATTGTAGCTGGTTATCTGGACTCTAGATACATGCTTTTAGATCTCTGAAAAAACACATAATATGGTCGTAATGATTGGTCAAACTAGACCATTTGATCACGGATGCACTTTCTAGAAATTTCCAAAAAACTCTATGAACTACGTTTCTGACAGAGTTTGACCGTATGATATATGATGATACAGTTGATGTTAAATTGATCTATTGATTTAGTAATGTTCCTTGACATAAGGACTTCATACTTGAACCATTATATTACATTAATCATGACTAGAACGTATAGAAAATTAATCTAGAAAGTGGCTACTCGGATTGTTGGGTTTTTGGAAAAACCTATAAACACTCTGACAGTGAGTTTGATGGCTTAGATCATTCTTGTTGATGATGGTTAGACTTAAACTTTGCTTGATTCATGGACCCTGATAGATACTCTACACATCCCGACGTCTAAACTACCAAATACATGAACAAATTAATAGATATAAGGTCAACAAAAGCGTTGACCGGCCATGACCAGAAATTCTGGGCAGCCCAGAAACATGATGAACATGTCTGACAGTGATTTCAAAGCTTTAGATCTTGCTCATATGTTATGATATAACCCAAATGTTGATTTACACTTGTAGTATTACATCAATACTACAAGATCAAAGTTATAGCTAACCCAGAAAACACTACACATAACGAATTAATCATGGTCAAAGTTGGTACCTAGAAACTGTCTATGAAAGCTCAAGAACACCTTAGGCTACACTTTCTATCGCTAAAGGGCTTTAGCGACAGACTTATTATAATTAATTAATTTAAATTCTAAAAATCATTTAAAAATAGTAAATAAATTCTTAAAATTACAAAAATAGTTTTAAAAATTATATTAAATTATAAAAATTAACTTTTAAATAACTTGACATATTTTTCATAAATATTAATATTTATTGGGATATTATTAGTATTTAAATTATTTAATAAATACGTTAAATAAATAAATTAAAAATAATTTTATTGTATTAAAAATTATTTTAAATAATAATAAGATATTTAATAATATTTTAAGTTATAAAACATAACTTTTAATATTTTAAGACAAGTTTCATTAATTATTAAATATTAATGATATTAGATTTATTTAGTAATTAAATTAAATAAATTAAATAAAAAAATAATTTTAACATTATAAAAATCATTTTTAAATGAAAATAAATAGTTTTAAAATATTTTTAAGTTATAAAATTTAACTTTTGATATTTAAAGGTAAATTTTATTAATAATTTAATATTAATGATATTAAGTTTATTTAATAATTATATTAAATAAATAGTTTAAAAATGGTTTTATTGAATTAAAAATCATTTAAAAAGGAAATAAATACATTAAAATTATTTTAAGTTATAATCAATGGCTTTTAATATTTTGATAAATAATAAATTAATATTCTAATTTTTGAAAAATGATTTTAAATGTTTTAAACATCATTTAAGGGTAATATTAATACTTTAATAATATTCTGAGTTATTGTAAATAACTTTAATATTTTGGCAATAGTTTCATTAATAATTTAATATTAGTTAAATATTAATGATAACATAATTAGTAAATATTTAAATCATTTAATAATGATTCCGGTGTTTGAAAATTTATGATAAATTATAATAAATGTTTAAAAATTATTACAAGTCATTTTAAAAATAATATGACTGATATTTTCAGTTATTGAACTACAGGATAGAGTTTTAGACTCGATAAGTACCCGATAAAGCTGTCGGTACACCGACATGTTTCAGAAATTGATCTGGACTTAAATATTTTGACTGTATTAATGTTTGTTTGTGATTCTATGACTGTTAAACTTAAGTAACAACGTGATTAAGTTATGTGCTGACTACAATAGGCAGTGTTATGTGTTACGATATGTTATTCTAATCGAACGAATGATCTTATTACTGATAGGTCGCTGTATAAAAGATTAATCTAAGTTACGTTATTGTAAGCAGCAACTCAGGCAAGTATCCTACCTTTGCATTTCCTTTATGCAATGGGCATGAGTAAGAATGTTTCAGAATTATATTATTAATGTACAGATTATTAACTCTATACTATATACGCTCATTGATTATAAATATGTTAGTATATGGTAATTCAGATATATATAGTCTGTTCGTTAATTTCTATAAATGGTTATACAAGTGTCCCCACTTGGATAATCATTGTATTTAATCACATGTTGATACACCTTTGTTAATTACCCGTATATGTATATGTTGAATTATAGATTATTGTTAAACAAGATAAAACTTTTGGTTTGGAACCTGACAAGTATGAACATCCCGTAAACGGGAAAACTTCTTATGTACCCAAGGTGGACAGAGTGAACGATACTATCGTTCTTGCATGTAGTTTTGATCAATACAGGGCATAACGGGCTGATCACCCCCGTGCCCGTAAGTTATGACAGTTTGCAGATAAAGTTCTGCTAAACCTATTCAAAAATTGAAAACAATGTTCATAGTATGTCACCTTAACCCTAATTATAGTCGTTACGTAGTTTTAACATTTTGATAGAGAGTTGTTATGTTATTGTTATCTATTCAGATTACTTCACAACTATTTACTTGTTGTAGAAGGGTAGTACAAAAAAAATATTTAACCCTTTCAGCTAATGTTTATAATTGTTATTACTTGTTGGGAACTCAAATGCTCACTCTTGCTTAAATTAAATATTTTCAGTAAAGTATGATCAACCCGAAGGCTCAGGCAAGAACAAGGGGAAAGGAAAGCTGTTCGAATGAAATTTATAATATTCTGTGTAATAGTTAAAGTTTATTAAGACAATGTTACTTATTATCTATGATGTAATGAATGTTTAAAGGTCTCGTACCTGGGAGTAAACTTTGATGCATATGTAAATTAACTCTGAATTTTATATTATTGTTATTATTATTAGTATTATTCCGCTTATAGAAATGGTATCGTGAAGCACCGAGTTTGGGTTTCAATTACCCGAATTTGGTGGCGTCATAGGTTGGTATCAGAGCTTTAGGGTTAGAAATCTTAGGTGGGATCGACCTTAGGCGATAACCTTAGGACAGATGGAAACGTTGAAAATATAAATAACTCATATAGAGTTTAAAAGGAGACGAATTAAATAAATTCATCATTAAACAAAATAAAAGATAACTCTTATAAAACTATTATTTGTTATGTGTATATACTATATGCTAATCAGGATAATTTATGTGTAGATGTCTGGTTGAAAAGGCTTGTTATATGCTTATAGCATGGAGGAGGATCAAATCCATACACTCGAGCTAATATCGAATCTAATAGCTAAAATAGAGACTCACAATGAAACCAACTCGGATGAGGTGGTGGTATTAGAAAACGTAGTACCAGATCCGGAGATGTTAGAGCTGACAGATAGTGATACGGACACTAAAGTTGAAGCTGATCAAGCATCAACGGAGGTGCGGGATCTGAGGAATAAGGTTTCTTCTCTGGAGAAGCTGTGGGAAATAGAAAAGCTGCTAAATAGTCAATTGCATCAGGCGTTAATAGAAACAATGGAAGAACAAGATAAGCTTAAAATCTAAATTAATCAGATGAGAGCCACAAGTAACATACCATGCGCAGCTCCGAGCAAGAAGGGGAAAAGAAAGAGAAAAGATCGTGACTTAGAAAATAAGTAGGATTAGTAGTTGATTATGTATGTTTGATAATGTACATGTGTAATGTAATGTTCCCAACTTTTGTATTAGTCAATGCTGTAAATCCCGACTTTTGTAGGGATAGCAGTATGTGTTGCGTTATGTAAAGTACTTGGAATTAATAAATATGAATCTATGTTTGAGTAATGAACCAAGTTTAATATATTAAGCTTATATGATAAGGTTTAGAATGTGAATTAAATTTATGATTTTATTTAATCGGATAATGCCGCAAAGACGTCGAACACGAAATCAAAGGACAGAAGAATCTGTCAATAACGCTGAGGGACAACAGCAAGACCCGATGCAAAACTTTGCGAACATGGTAGCTCAGGCTATGCAGCAGGGAATACCAACCGCAGGGAACCAGCCAGACAATCGCTTGGCAAAATTTAAAGACTTTAAGGCAGTAGGACCACCAGAATTTAGGGGATCAGCTGACCCTATAGAAGCCCAGACATGGATTAACGAGGTAGAAAAGGCGTTTGCAATTGCTAGGGTAGATGAGGGGCAAACGACCTCTTTTGCCACTTATATGATGAAAGGGGAGGCTAACTTTTGGTGGGAGGCAAATCAAGCTAGGGCACGAGAAGGAGTAGTTACTTGGGCTAGGTTTAAGACTTTGTTTTTCGAAAACTACCTCTCAGCTAGCATGCAAGCTAGGATGGAGGTAAAATTTCTAGAGTTAAAGCAGGAGAACATGACTGTTACGGAGTATGCCGCAAAGTTTAATGAATTAGCTAGGTTCGCTCCGCATCAAGTTGATACGGAGGCTAGGAAGTCAAGGAGGTTCGAGCTAGGATTAAAACCCTGGCTCTACAATAAGGTGGCAGTGTTACAGATCAATACTTTTACAGCACTCATGGAGAAGGCTATCATAGCTGAGGAGGGGAGTGAGGCCATGAGCCTCTACAACAAGGAGAAGAGGAACCAAAGCAAGGCTGGAGGGGCTGTGAAGGTGGAAAGTAATAGTGGAAATAGGGGTGAGAAAAGAAAGGAGAATTTTTTTGGGAATGTTCAGGTGAAGCAGGAAGGTGTGAAGAAACACACTGTGCAGTGTAAGAATTGCAGGAAGAATCACTCTGGTGAGTGTCTGAAGGGTAAGTTCGTATGTTACAAGTGCGGGCAGGAGGGTCATATCTCTCCCAACTGCCCCAACCCAAGGATGAACAGTGGGTGTTTTCTATGTGGATCGACTGAGCATAAGGTGAAGGATTGTCCAAAGAGGAAAATGGAGGCAGGTAGTGTAACCACGGGAAAAGGTAGCGGGACTCTGGCAATCACAGGACCGACTTCAGCCAACAAACCAACCGCACGAGTCTTCAATATGACGGTCCAAGATATTATGGCAGCTGGGAATGGAACTCCGGGTATTATTTGAAAAACTTTTATTTTCATGCACATATATTTGATTTTCCTATATATAGCAAATTATGTTATAAATTTTGAGCGAGGAATTTGAGTTCTTTTTAAAAAAAAAAAAATCAAATTTCTGTTTAATCAGACAGACAAGCTTTATTTGAATAGTTGAAGATCCGTTCGATTAAATATGATCGAGATCTACTTGCAATGATTATGTATGTTATGAACCCTTGTATGTATGAGTTTTAAAACGGTGATTCCGGGGACGGAATCCTTATAAGGGAGGGTGAATGTAATAACCCGATATTTTCAATATAAAATAAATAAGAAATTTTTCATATAAATTTTTTTTTATTTTAATGATGAGAATAAGTGTCTAGTAATGTGTATGATAAATGCAAATATATTTAGTACCTAAAAAATTATAAATAATTTTAGAATTATTAATCATTACAAATTATATTCTTATAATAATTAAATTTCTATAGTAGAAATGTTTTATTAATTATTCTTCCATAAAATATGATTTTATATTATTTAAATAATATATTAAATGATTATCAGAATTATAATAATAAATATTTTATTATATGAATTTGTTCAGAATATTTAAGTTAATTATTTTAGCTTAATTATTGATGTTGTATATGAAAAATAAACCAGATATGGAATCCAAACTCTAAATTTGGATTTTTATCAAAGGATGAGAATAATAATATAATATTAATTATATTTTGATTTTTGAGTGCTATAAATATGTATTGTAAATGTGTAGACTGATAATGGTTGGTCAATTATGGTAAATTATATCATGACCCTTATATCATGTTATTAAACCCTAATTGTTAAACTCAGTTATGAGCTCGAGACTATGTAGTAATTGTGTTATATGAATTTTATTACGTATTATAGAATTTCTATAATTAGGAGGAACCCTAATTATTATTGGAAACCCCTAAATTGCTAAAACTAAAAACCCTAATTATTATTTTAGTAAATTATAATGATAATTAGGAAACCCTACTTGTTAATTTGGGAACCCTAATGATGTGACGCCCCCAAAATTAGGTATACATCACCCATCTTGGGTCGTCAGATACATAGTACAAAATACAAATACAACTTACTAATACAACTGTCGTGTACAATACGACAAAACATAAATTGTGAGTTTGAATACAAATATTATCTTCTAGAGAGTATTCATACTCAAAAGGAGTCCTCATTACATTTATTAACACACCATTACATAGAATAGTGAGGACTACTAACTAATACTATCATTCGGACCATCACTCCGTTCCCCGACTTGCCCCAGCTACGTTCTCATTTCCTGAAGAGAACAGTGAAAGAAAGGGTGAGCTCAACTAGCCCAGTAAGAAATATTATGACTAAGATAATGCAGAATAAATTATCATTAGCCTTCAACAACGTTAAACTGATAAAATATAATAGACATCAAGTTTAACTACAGCGGAACAAGCAATCCATTAAAAGAGTCAAGTAGAAAATAAACTCTACTATCTTTTATGATTTAAAAGATTTTTCAACACTGTGATCGCTGAGACCCAGCTTAATAAAATAATCCACATCATCGAATCACCCCTGCACTACGGCCAAGGATATTCGTATATTCATTAATGGTCATGATCATGCCAACAACTGTCCATCAATGCACTACGGGCCAATGAGGACTTTTACCACATCATTTGTAACTTTACGGTCATGATTATACCGAATAATCCCTGGTCATAATCATACCAAGTCCATCTATGCACTACAGGCCACAGATGACTTTCAACATTTTATAAACATGAGGATGATGACAATGATATAAGAATTCAATAAAACAAGTTCAAGAATTAATTTATCCAAGAATTAACAACGTCCAAATTGTCAACATGATACTGCTTTGTGGAGTAAAATTCAAGAATACTTAGAAGAATATTTTCATAAAAAGATACTGGATGAACCACAATTATCAAGGATATTTCACTAATTTCATGGAGTATAGAAGTCAAAACTTAACCAATTGAGTATAATAAAGAATGGAATAACAAAAGAAATCACCATGCATGCGATAGACCGCACAGACAGGTTATTCCAACAGAATAATAAATAATGGAACTAGGTCCGGCGTAAACGCACAGACAGGATATTCTGACAGAATAATAAATAATGGAACCAGGTCCGGTGTAAAACACACAGACAGGATATTCCGACAGAATAATAAATAATGGAACCAGGTCCAGTGTAAAACACACAGACAGGATATTCTAACAGAATAATAACAAGATGGAACCAGGTCCGATGTAAAACACGCAGACAGGATGTTCCAACAAAATAATAATAAAAACGGAACCAGGTCCGGTGTAAAACACAGACAGGATGTTCCAACAGAATAATAGAAGAATGTCACCAAGTATAGGGTAGACCACGTATACAGGTTATTCCAACAGAATAATAAGAAATGGAATAACAACAGTTCTCTTCATGAATAAGAAAGAATAACACCCCTTACCGTTTTAAAGACGAGCTGAAATAAGGAAGTAGTTAAGTAGCAGAATACTCTTCTTCTTCTCTCTCTCTATAGTTTCTCTCTCTAGAGTTCAGTGAATTCGTAAGAAATAATGAATGAATGAGCTGCTATTTATAGAAAAATAGAATGCATAGTAACTAATCCATGAACGGTCCAAATTGATTACTTTAATCTGACGGTCCATATTTAAAGAAAAATCTTTTAAATAAAATATAATATATTCTATTTATAGAATAACTTTAATAAAGTATTCTGTTTTATATAAAAAGATGTTTCTGTTTTATTACGTTAATAATACGAATAAAACAAAACGTCATTATCGCTAAATAATTCATATTATTAACTGACAATAATTGAATCAAACTGAGTGACTTCTCACATAAGCATTAATAATCAATACCGTGTGCTACTATGCAACCACACGTATTACTGTACTTTTACTACCGAGTAGTTCAACAGTAACAATGGTAAAATTTCCGCCGTTATTTTTAATAAAATATTTTTGTCGTTTTCTCAATCCGACAATAATTCTGTTGTGGGGTCCGCCAATGATTGTGTCGTTGTACGAATATTCCCTGTTAAAACGAATATTCCCCGACCAATCGAATATTATATAACAACTTGCGTACTTTGCAAAATTTATAAATATTACCCACAACTATAACATTATATCAAATTAACTCCATAATATTCAAAAATGACATTTATAGAAAATTCATCTTTATTTATAAAAGTTGGGGTCTTACAACCTCCCCTTCTTATGAAATTTCGCCCTCGAAATTAGGGTACGTACCTGGTATATCGAAGAGGTAAGGATACCTTGATTTCATTTCAAATTCTAACTCCCAAGTCATTTCCTCAACATCGTGGTTTCTCCACAAAACTTTGACTTGAGGTATAACCTTGGAGCGTAGAATATGTTCCTTCTTATCCAAGATTTGAACAGGAACTTCTTCATACGTCAAATCTTCCGTTATTTCGTCCGGTTCTAACTCAATAATGTGGTTCGGGTCTTCCACATATTTGCGTAACATGGATATGTGAAAAATGTTATGAACACGAGACATACTTGGCGGTAAAACGAGTCTATAAGCCACAGTTCCTACTCGATCGAGGATTAAAAATGGACCGATGAATCGAGGATTGAGCTTTTCTCTCTTTCCAAATCTCGTAACTCCTTTCCATGGAGCAACACGTAAGAACACATGATCTCCTACATCAAATTCCACGTCCTTCCGATGAAGATCAGCATAACTCTTTTGTCGATCTTGTGAGGTTTTTATACGTTGTCGGATCGTTTGAATCTTTTCTGTAGTCATACGTACCAACTCCGGTCCCAACAACGTTGCTTCACCCACCTCATCCCAGCATACTGGAGAACGACATTTTCTTCCATATAATGCTTCGAATGGAGCCATGTCAATACTTGCTTGATAACTATTGTTGTAGGAAAACTCTACCAATGGTAAGAACTTGTCCCAACTTCCCTTGAAGTCAAAGACACATAGTCTTAATAGATCTTCAAGAGTTTGAATAGTCCTCTCTGATTGTCCGTCCGTCTGAGGATGATATGCTGAACTAAATCGTAACTCCGTGCCCATAGCTTTTTGTAAACTAACCCAAAATCGTGAAGTGAATCTTGGGTCTCGGTCAGAAACTATGGATACTGGCATACCATGCAGTCTTACAATCTCGTTTATGTACATACGAGCAAGACGTTCAAGTGTATAAGTTTCTCGTATCGGTAAGAAATGAGCAGACTTGGTCAATCTATCAACAATGACCCAAATCGCATCAACACCTTGAGAAACCCTAGGAAGACCGGTAACGAAATCCATGGTAATGTGCTCCCACTTTCATTCTGGAATTTCAAGTGGTTGCAATGGACCTTTTGGTACTTGATGCTCCGCTTTGACTCATTGACAAGTTAGACACCTTGAGATAAACAACGCTATCTCTCTCTTCATATTGCTCCACCAAAATGTATAACGAAGATCATGATACATTTTGGTACTTCCAAGATGGATTGCAAACGGTGTGTTGTGCGCCTCCATCATGATTTCATACTTTAAATCAGGGTTGTTAGGAACACAAAGTCTGGAGTTGACTCGAAGTATTCCTTCTTCATCGATTCTTGCTTCCGGTATAGCACCTTCTTGCACTTTCTTCTTCATACGCATCAGCTCCAGGTCTGTATCTTGAGCAGCTTTAACTTTATCGATTAAAGTCGGTTCTACTCGTATATTCGCCATCATCACATGGGTCCCTGGAGTCTTTAACTCTATCTCCATCCTTTGCAAATCACACAAAATGGGTCTTTGTGTTGACAATATCGCACTCGTACTTGCATATGATCTTCTACTCAATGCGTCAGCTACCACGTTCGCTTTTCCAGGATGATATTGAATGGTATGATCATAATCTTTTAACAGTTCAAGCCAACGTCGTTGTCGCATGTTGAGTTCCTTTTGAGTGAAGAAATATTTGAGGCTTTTATGATCCGTAAAGATCTCCACCTTCTCCCCATACAAGTATTGCCTCCAAATTTTAAGTACAAAAACAACAGCTGCCAACTCTAGATCATGAGTAGGATAATTCCTCTCATATTCCTTGAGTTGTCTTGATGCATAGGCTATGACTTTTCCATGTTGCATGAGAACGCATCCCAACCCTTTGCTCGAAGCATCACTATAGATGACAAATCCCTCCGAGCCAGATGGTATTGTTAGAACAGGTGCTGAAATGAGTCTCCTCTTGAGTTCTTGAAAACTCTGCTCACATTCTTCGCTCCAACCGAACTTTGTATCTTTCCGAGTCAGCTGAGTTAATGGAGTAGCGATTCGAGAAAATCCTTCCACGAATCTCCGATAATAACCAGCTAGACCGAGAAAGCTACGTACTTCGGTTACTGATTTAGGTTGCTCCCAGCTTTGAATAGCTTCAATCTTTGCCGGGTCAACAGATATTCCACGACTTGATACTACGTGCCCAAGGAATGCTACCTCTTCCAGCCAGAACTCGCATTT
This sequence comes from Panax notoginseng, assembly GCA_016801055.1. Taxonomy (NCBI): domain Eukaryota; kingdom Viridiplantae; phylum Streptophyta; class Magnoliopsida; order Apiales; family Araliaceae; genus Panax; species Panax notoginseng. The sequence continues at coordinate 160,767,475 of CM029014.1, forward strand.
CTTCAACTTGGCATAAAGTTTGTATTCACGAAGCTTTTGGAGTACCAGCCTCAAGTGTTGCTCATGATCTTCACGACTTTTGGAATAAACAAGGATGTCATCGATAAAGACGACCACAAAGTGATCCAAATATTCCTTAAATACCCTGTTCATCATATCCATGAAGGCAGCAGGAGCATTAGTCAATCCAAAAGACATAACTAAGAATTCATAATGCCCATACCGAGTTCTGAAGGCAGTCTTTGGAATATCCTCAGTTCTAACCTTCAGCTGATGATATCCCGAACGAAGATCGATCTTTGAAAAGAATTGTGCTCCTTGTAACTGGTCAAACAGGTCATCAATACGTGGCAATGGGTACCTATTTTTGATGGTGACATGATTCAACTCCCGATAATCAATACAAAGTCGAATACTCCCATCTTTCTTCTTCACGAACAGAACAAGATCACCCCAAGGAGAAGTACTAGGACGAATAAAACCAATGTCTAACAATTCCTGCAGTTGGGTCTTTAACTCCTGAAGTTCAATAGGAGCCATTCGATATGGGACTTTGGAAATGGGTTTTGTACCGGGTTCAAGGTCGATACAAAATTCAATTTCACGCTCTAGGGGTAGGGCAGGAAGTTCTTCGGAAAATACGTCAGGAAATTTATTAACAACAGAAATATCATTCAAAGCTGACGTATTTTTGTTTAGATCTGTGACATAAGCTAAGAAAGCTTGACATCCGTTTTTCAATAAACGAATAGCTTTATGGCTTGAGATGACAGCGATTGATTTTAATGGTTTGGTTGCTTGAATTCGCATAATAGGTCGATTAGGAATATGAAAGCTAACAACCTTACGAAAACAATCAATTTTTACATGATGAGTAGTTAACCAATCAATCCCTAGAATCACGTCAAATGCAAGTATTTTTAACGAAATCAGATCGACAGGTAATGTGTGGGTACCAACTTGAACCAAACAAGACTTATAAATCGTGGATGTAATGAAGGTTTCTCCCAATAGAGTTTCAACAGCTAAGTCAAAGTCTAATTCCCCCGGAATCAAATTTAATCGACGAGCGCAGGTAGAAGAAATAAAAGAATGGGTAGAACCGATATCAAATAAAGTATAGACTTCATTAGAGTTTATGATAAGCTTACCCGTGATGACCTCATTCGGGTTCCTTGCTTTCTGGGAGTTCACAACAAACGCTCTCCCTTACACAACCGGTTTTGACTTTTCTGGGACGGCCTTTGGTGCCTCCATCCTAGCTGAATTTGTCTTTGATAAACGACAAAATCGGGCTAAATGACCTTCTCTTCCACAATTATAACATGCTTTGGACGGCATCGCGCAGTTTGAACTGATGTGCCCCTCCCCTCCGCATTTGAAACATATGATAGGTGGTCGTTCTCCTTCCTTAACGACAGGTGCTGGTGCTGACGTCCTTCCATCATTGTTGAATCTCCTCTTCTTGAAATGCCCATTCTTATTGTTTTGGCCCTGATTACCACCGAAGTGGTTACCATTTCTGGCCTGTTGATTCCCTCCACGCTTGTTGTCACCGCTTCGATGACTGCTCTCACTGGTATTATCATTTTGCCGGCTGCTCTCTTTTGGTTGCGTTGTCTCGTTATCGCGCTCCACCAACTGAGCCCTATTTACAACATCTGAATACAAACACAATTTATGAGAAATAAGATGTTGACGTATCTCCGGCTTCAAACCTCTTAAAAACATCCGCGTCATTCTTTCTTCATTATCCACCAGGTGGGACGCAAACCGGGATAACTCCGCAAATTTTTCCTCGTACTACGACACGGTCATATTATTCTGCTCCAATTTGATGAACTCCACCTCCTTCATGTGACGAATACTCTCGGGAAAGTATTTGTCGTTAAACAGCTCTTGGAACTTCTCCTAGGATATCTTCAGTGCGGCAGGTTGAGTACGCTTTATCGATTCCCACCAGTAATCTGCCTCTCCTCGCAACATAAAGGCGGCAAAGGGAACCTTTTGCTCCTCGGAGCAACCCAAGATATCGAATATCTTGGTGATCTGCTTTATCCATGTTTCAGCTACAAGTGGTTTGGGTTCTCCCTTAAACTCCGGTGGTCCCAGCTCCTTAAACTGTTTAGCGGTGACCGCTAGAGAGTTTTCAGTATTTCCACCTACGTTGTGGACAGGAGCCGCTTTCACCTGTTGTTGCATGAATTGCATAAAGCCTCTGAACATTTGATCATTCATCATTTGGTCAGTGTTGTTGTTTGCATGAGGATTGTCACCTTCCTGATGCACATTATCCTGATTATTAATATGAGGTGAATCAACAGTCGCCTGTGCTCCATTGCTATTCTCAACATTCTCAGATGCCATTTTTAGATACTGCCACAAAATAAAAATTAATTGATATGTCATATTTTATCCTTATATTATAACCGACCAATTAAATACCATGCAAATAAACTTAGGTAGGTCATACTAGCAAAGGAATTCCCCGTCTCTCCCCTCCTAGTTCTATTCTCACATCTTAGCCAGGGATCATATCCCTAAGCTCTGATACAAACTGTGACGCCCCCAAATTTAGGTATACATCACCCATCTTGGGTCGTCAGATACATAGTACAAAATACAAATACAACTTACTAATACAACTGTCGTGTACAATACGACAAAACATAAACTATGAGTTTGAATACAAATATTATCTTCTAGAGAGTATTCATACTCAAAAGGAGTCCGCATTACATTTATTAACGCACCATTACATAGAATAGTGAGGACTACTAACTAATACTATCATTCGGACCATCACTCCGTTCCCCGACTTGCCCCAGCTACGTTCTCATTTCCTGAAGAGAACAGTGAAAGAAAGGGTGAGCTCAACTAGCCCAGTAAGAAATATTATGACTAAGATAATGCAGAATAAATTATCATTAGCCTTCAACAATGTTAAACTGATAAAATATAATAGACATCAAGTTTAACTGCAGCGGAACAAGCAATCCATTAAAAGAGTCAAGTAGAAAATAAACTCTACTATCTTTTATGATTTAAAAGATTTTCCAACATTGTGATCGCTGAGACTCAGCTTAATAAAATAATCCACATCATCGAATCACCCCTGCACTACGGCCAAGGATATTCGTATATTCATTAATGGTCATGATCATGCCAACAACTGTCCATCAATGCACTACGGGCCAATGAGGACATTTACCACATCATTTGTAACATTACGGTCATGATTATACCGAATAATCCCTGGTCATAATCATACCAAGTCCATCTATGCACTACAGGCCACAGATGACTTTCAACATTTTATAAACATGAGGATGATGACAATGATATAAGAATTCAATAAAACAAGTTTAAGAATTAATTTATCCAAGAATTAACAACGTCCAAATTGTCAACATGATACTGCTTTGTGGAGTAAAATTCAAGAATACTTAGAAGAATATTTTCATAAAAAGATACTGGATGAACCGCAATTATCAAGGATATTTCACTAATTTCATGGAGTATAGAAGTCAAAACTTAACCAATTGAGTATAATAAAGAATGGAATAACAAAAGAAATCACCATGCATGCGATAGACCGCACAGACAGGTTATTCTAACAGAATAATAAATAATGGAACCAGGTCCGGCGTAAACGCACAGACAGGATATTCTGACAGAATAATAAATAATGGAACCAGGTCCGGTGTAAAACACACAGACATGATATTCCGACAGAATAATAAATAATGGAACCAGGTCCGGTGTAAAACACACAGACAGGATATTCCAACAGAATAATATCAAGACGGAACCAGGTCCGGTGTAAAACACACAGACAGGATGTTCTAACAGAATAATAATAAAAACGGAACCAGGTCCGGTGTAAAATACACAGACAGGATGTTCCAACAGAATAATAGAAGAATGTCACCAAGTATAGGGTAGACCACGTATACAGGTTATTTCAACAGAATAATAAGAAATGGAATAACAACAGTTCTCTTCGTGAATAAGAAAGAATAACACCCCTTACCGTTTTAAAGACGAGCTGAAATAAGGAAGTAGTTAAGTAGCAGAATACTCTTCTTCTCTCTCTCTATAGTTTCTCTCTCTAGAGTTCAGTGAATTCGTAAGAAATAATGAATGAATGAGCTGCTATTTATAGAAAAATAGAATGCATAGTAACTAATCCATGAACGGTCCAGATTGATTACTTTAATCTGACGGTCCATATTTAAAGAAAAATCTTTTAAATAAAATATAATATATTCTATTTATAGAATAACTTTAATAAAGTATTCTGTTTTATATAAAAAGATGTTTCTGTTTTATTACGTTAATAATACGAATAAAACAAAACGTCATTATCGCTAAATAATTCATATTATTAACTGACAATAATTGAATCAAACTGAGTGACTTCTCACATAAGCATTAATAATCAATACCGTGTGCTACTATGCAACCACACGTATTACTGTACTTTTACTATCGAGTAGTTCAACAGTAACAATGGTAAAATTTTCGCCGTTATTTTTAATAAAATATTTTTGTCGTTTTCTCAATCCGACAATAATTCTGTTGTGGGGTCCACCAATGATTGTGTCGTTGTACGAATATTCCCTGTTAAAACGAATATTCCCCGACCAGTCGAATATTATATAACAACTTGCGTACTTTGTAAAATTTATAAATATTACCCACAACTATAACATTATATCAAATTAACTCCATAATATTCAAAAATGACATTTATAGAAAATTCATCTTTATTTATAAAAGTTGGGGTCTTACAAATGATATTAAGGAACCTTAATTTAAAAACCCTAATTTTCTATTAAAAACCCTAATTCTAAATTAGTGTGTTTTAATTAATATTTTATTACACTTTAATTTTAATTTTTCAAACCCTAGAAATTATTTGGGAAACTTTAAGATTTAAAATCTAATGATTAAACCCTAGATTCAAGTACCTTGGACAAGAATACCCGTGAGATTAAAATAAAATTACCATTTTACCCTTTTGTCATATTTGTTGAATTATTGCTAGCTAAATCTTTGCAAATCTGGCCAGCCACCCTACCCTAGACGTACCTATGAGCTAGATTAACATCACATGATCAGCCATCCCATACATTGCATACATGATTTGCTAGATTTAAGAGAGAGAAAGTGCTCATTTTGGCCTAATTTGTTCACAAGTACATAACCATATTCTCTCAAGACCAAACCTCCGAAATTTCCTTGCTAGATCAGTCCCCAATCAAGCCCCACGAACACTAACATCAAATTAGAAGCATAGAAATCAAAATTGGATCATAAAGAGGTAAACCCTAATCTAGAAATCTGATTTTTGATCTTATGTTAAATGTTGTGTTTTTATGTTAAAACTTGTTGTTTGTAGTCTATTTAAGTGATCTGGGTTCGCTCATGCTAGATTCATAACATTAATATGCTCAAAATCATGTTTTTGAAAAATCTAGAAATTTTTTATGGATTATCTGAGAACGAATGTCAGAGCCCATAGATTATTTACTGTTTATTATTTTTGTTGTTTAAAAGTTTAAATGTGTAGTCTGTTAGGTGCTCTTTGATCTGAAGGTGGTATCACGATCTTTTAATGTCTAGACTTCAAGTTATACTCGGTCCAAGTCAGTTGACCGACCATGACCGAGTATAAATCTGGGTAACCCAGAAAGCATTCTTTGTGTCTGACAAGATTTGCATCGTTTAGATCTGTTAGTTTGTAAGTGTTTTGATATTGTTGATATACCCAAATTGTAGCTGGTTATCTGGACTCTAGATACATGCTTTTAGATCACTGAAACAACACATAATATGGTCGTAATGATTGGTCAAACTAGACCATTTGATCACGGATGTATTTTCTGGAAATTTCCAGAAAACTCTATGAACGACGTTTCTGACAGAGTTTGACCGTCTGATATATGATGATACATTTGATGTTAAACCGATCTATTGATTTAGTAATGTTCCTTGACATAAGGATTTCATACTTCAACCATTATATTACATTAATCATGACTAGAACGTATAGAAAATTAATCTAGAAAGTGGCTACTCGGATTGTTGGGTTTTTGGAAAAACCTATAAACACTCTGACAGTGAGTTTGATGGCTTAGATCATTCTTGTTGATGATGGTTAGACTTAAACTTTGCTTGATTCATGGACCCTGATAGATACTCTACACAGCCCGACGTCTAAACTACCAAATACATGAACAGATTAATAGATATAAGGTCAACAAAAGCGTTGACCGACCATGACCAGAAATTCTGGGCAGCCCAGAAACATGATGAACATGTCTGACAGTGATTTCAAAGCTTTAGATCTTGCTCATATGTTATGATCTGACCCAGATGTTGATTTACACTTGTAGTATTACATCAATACTACAAGATCAAAGTTATAGCTAACCCAGAAACACTACACATAACGAATTAATCATGGTCAAAGTTGGTACCTAGAAACTGTCTATGAATGCTCAAGAACACATTAGGCTACACTTTCTGTCGCTAAAGGGCTTTAGCGACAGACTTATTATAATTAATTAATTTAAATCCTAAAAATCATTTAAAATAGTAAATAAATTCTTAAAATTACAAAAATAGTTTTACAATTTATTTTAAGTTATAAAAATTAACTTTTAAATAATTTGACATATTTTTTATAAATATTAATATTTATTGGGATATTATTAGTATTTAAATTATTTAATAAATACATTAAATAAATCAATTAAAAATGATTTTATTGTATTAAAAATTATTTTAAATAATAATAAGGTGTTTAATAATATTTTAAGTTATAAAACATAACTTTTAATATTTTAAGATAAGTTTCATTAATTATTAAATATTAATGATATTAGATTTATTTAGTAATTAAATTAAATAAAAAATGATTTTAACATTATAAAAATCATTTTTAAATGAAAATAAATAGTTTAAAAATATTTGAAGTTATAAAATATAACTTTTGATATTTAAAGGTAAATTTCATTAATAATTTAATATTAATGATATTAAGTTTATTTAATAATTATATTAAATAAATATTTTAAAATAGTTTTATTGAATTAAAAATTATTTAAAAAGGAAATAAATGAATTAAAAATATTTTAAGTTATAATCAATGACTTTTAATATCTTGATAAATAATAAATTAATATTGTAATTATTTAAAAATGATTTTAAACATTTTAAAAATTATTTAAGGGTAATATTAATACTTTAATAATATTTTGAGTTATTGTAAATAACTTTAATATTTTGACAATGGTTTCATTAATAATTTAATATTAGTTAAATATTAATGATAATAGAATTAGTAAATATTTCAATCATTTAATAATGAATCCAATGTTTTAAAATTCATGATAAATTATAATAAATGTTTAAAAATTATTATAAGTCATTTTAAAAATAATATGACTGATATAATCAGTTATTGAACTACATGATATAGTTTTAGACTAGATAAGTACCTGATAAAGCTGTCGGTACACCGACATGTTTCAGAAATTGATCTGGACTTAGATATTGACTGTATTAATGTTTGTTTATCATTCTATGACTATTAAACTTAAGTAACGACGTGATTAGGTTATGTACTGACTACAATAGGCAGTGTTATGTGTTACGATATGTTATTCTAATCGAACGAATGCTCTTATTACTGATAGGTCACTGTATAAAAGATTAATCGAAGTTGCGTTACTGTAAGCAGCAGCTCAGGCAAGTATCATACCTTTGCATTTCTTTTATGCAATGGGCATGAGTAAGAATGTTTCAGAATTATATTATTACTATATAGATTATTAACTCTATACTATATACGCTCATTGATTATCAACATATTAGTATATGGTAATTTAGATATATATATTCTCTTTGTTAATTTCTATAAATGGTTATACAAGTGTCCCCACTTGGATAATCATTGTATTTAATCACACGTTGATACACCTTTGTTAATTACCCGTATATGTATATGTTGAATTATAGATTATTGTTGAACAAGATTAAACTTTTGGTTTGGAACCCGACAAGTATGAACATCCCGTAAACGGGAAAACTTTTTATGCACCCAAGGTGGATAGAGTGAACGATACTATTGTTCTTTCATGTAGTATTGATCAATACAGGGCATAACGGGCTGATCACCCCCGTGTCCGTAAGTTATAACGTTTTGGAGATGAGATGAAGTTCTGCTAAACCTATTCGAAAATTAAAAATAATATTCATAGTATGTCACCTTAACCCTAATTATAGTCATTATGTAGTTTCAAAATTTTGATAGAGAATTGTTATGTTATTATTATCGGTTCAGATTACTTCACAACTATTGACTTATTGTAGAAGGGTAGTACAAAAAAAACATTTAACCCTTTCAGCTAATGTTTATAATTGTTATTACTTGCAGGGCACTCAAATGCTCACTCTTGCTTAAATTAAATATTTTCAGTTAAGTATGATCAATTCGAAGGCTCAGGCAAGAACAAGGGGAAAGGAAAGCTGTTCGAATGAAATTTATAATATTCCGTGTAATAGTTAAAGTTTATTAAGACAATGTTACTTATTATCTATGATGTAATGAATGTTTAAAGGTCTCGTACCTGGGAGTAAACTTTGATGCATATGTAAATTAAGTCTGAATTTTATATTATTGTTATTACTATTATTATTATTCTGCTTATAGAAATGGTATCGTGAAGCACCGAGTTCGGGTTTCAAGTACCCAAATTTGGGGGCGTCACAACAATCCAACAAAACATATGCATCATACATATGCATCATACACCTGAATCATGTTGCTCCACATAGCATCATGTTTACCTTATTGCATTTTAAGTGTCTAGGATTTTTTATCCTATCCATGCCATTGCATTGCATTAACATAATAAAGAGGGGCGTCTGTAGACATTCGAAATTTTCTGCACACCTATCACTGACATTGTACGAGGGCAGATTCGTCTTTCAGAGATAACCCTATAAGACTGCTCATATCCAGTCCGAATACTACCGAAAGTTCAGTCTCAACCCTGGAACACATACTGGGAGTATCAGTTCCAACCTCAGAGATAACCCCGAAGCATGTAGTTTAAATACCGAAAACTCCACTAGAGAAGGCCGATTCAGCCTGGAGATAACCCCGAGATATTCAGTCTCAGTCCCGACACCGGGAATAGCAGCGCTAACCTTGGAGATAACCCCAAGGAGTGTAATTGCAGTTCCGGAGATAACCCTAGAAATGCTTGTTTCAAATGCATGCAATCAGCTTTAACCTCGGCACTCACATCGAGGCACTTAGTACAAGACCCATAGATAACACTGGGAAGACAGACACACCTCAGAGATAACCCTGAGGACCTTCAGTACTTGCAGTAGTCTAATCTCAGAGATAACCTTGAGCAACGTCTGTTTTATCAGCCAAAATCGGAGATAACCCTGGTAAGGGGTAAGATCATCATTTTGCCACATCGCGCCGTCTTAACATTTCATACATACATTTTTACATAGAAATGTCCCACAAGAACCAAGGAAGTCCAATCCCGAGTGACTATTGCGCAAGGTAACGGATAGAATTTGAAGCTTGAAGACCGGAGGGCATGGTCCCATCTTCCTGACTTCGTACAACCTCTAATCCCATGTAATTGCGTAACTCTCGATAACGAAAGTCTAAAATAGGTCTTATACACCTCAATCGGATGCCCAGATTGAAGTTCTAAAAGTTCGAGTAGACATCACGTTGCATACGTACACGTACTTCGAGACGATAGGACCTACGGAGCCCGGGGCACCCCGGGTAGCAGAAAGTACATCTGCGGCTAGCCACATGTACACCTTCGGGCACCCCCTCTATAAATAAAGGGCTTGGGGTGGCCATTTTGTAAGACGAAAAGGCGAGGAAGCCATATCCAATTTGCTCTATACACCCCCTAAACTAAGTGCTTTCTCACTTTAAACACTTGTGAGCTCATATATAGCTACTATTGTACCAGCGGGAGCCGAGTGTTCATCCACTTAAAGTTATAAAAATCTTCTTTGGCAGCCCATTGTAAGCCTTCTTACACATTTTAAAGCTTTTCTCTTCATCTTTGCACACGCTATTCTTCACATTGAGAGTCATGTTGCGTGTGTATGCCCGGACTTCGGTCTGTGATTTCATTTTAATATATATATATATATATATATATATATATATATATATATATATATATATATGGACTAACATTATTGAGTTATACCTCGATTGAGCCTAGACTTATGTCTGGAGCGTTTAATTGCTTTCGTATATATATATACTTACATATATGAACTGTGTGTAGAACTCTGTTCGATGAGCCTAGATTTTACATCCGGAGCGTTTACTTGCTTCTATATATATATATATATATATATATATATATATATATATATATATATATATATATACAAAAGCGGTAAACGCACCGAATGTGTTTACCGCTTTTACTTGCTTTTACATTCGGTGCGTTTACCGCTTTTGTATATATATATATATATATATATATATATATATATATATATATATATATATATATATATATTTACATTTCATCCCGCCTGGAGTTTACTTCGTGGCGGTTGACCCTTTTTACTGCTTTCTTTATGTTTTGTCCCACCTAGAGTTTACTTCATGGCGGTTGATAGCTTTTACAGTTTTATTTACATTTCTGATCCCCATGGAGGTGCTTCGTGGTGGTTGATCATGTCAATATATATATTTACCGCTTTTATATATTTACATTTTCGATCTCCCATGGAGGTTGTAGACACTAGAAATTTTCTGTACACCTGTCACTAACATTGCAGGAGAGCAGATTTGTCTTTTAAGAGGGAACCCTGAAAGACGATCCATATCTGTACCGGATACTACCGAAAGTTCAGCATCAACCCCAGATCGCAATCTGGAAGTAATAATCTCGGAGATAACCCCGAGGCATGCAAATACAATACCGAAACACACACCGGAGAAGACCGATTAATCTCAGAGATAACCCTGAGGTATCCAGTCTCAGTCCCAACCATGGGAATAGCCACTAACCTTGGTGATAACCCCAAGGAACGCAATTTCGGCGATAACCCCTAAAATGCTTGTTACAAATGCAACCAGCTTCAATCTCGGCGCTCACAGCGAGATCCACTGCACCAGCCCGACGATAACATCGGGAAGACAGACACACCTCAACAATGACAATGAGGACCTTCAACAAATTACAGCAGTCCAATCTCAGCGAAGCTGAGCAACGTCTGCTTTATCAGCCCAATCCGGTGATAACACCTATGAGGGGCAACATCGTCATCTGACCAACACGATGTCATGCCACGTCGCCTCAACATATCTATGCAACAATATCCCACAAGACTAATCAATCCTGAGTGACTATTGTTCGGAGTAACGGATGAAAGTTGAAGCTTGAACACCGAAGGGCACCGTTCCATCTTCAATGACTTCGCACAAACTCTAATTCCATGCCATCGTACAACTGTCGACAACGGCGGTCCGAAATAGGTCCTGTATACCTCAAACGGATGCCCGGATTGCACTTCTGAAAGTTCGAGTGGACATTACAGTTCCTGAGTGCACGTACTTCGAGACGACCAGAGCCAAAAAACCCACGCCCACCCGAGTTGCCTCTGGTACACCTGCGGGTCCACCCTCTATAAATAGAGGGCTTGGGGTGGCCATTTTATAAGAAAAAACGGTGAGGAAGCCCTGCCCAATTTGCTCTACACTCATTCCAGGCAGTGTACTTTCCCCTTTTAAACATCTGTGAGCTCATATATAGCCCTTTTGTACCTATAAAAGTCTGTGTTTACTCACTCTAAAGATATAGAAGTCTTCTTTGGCAACCCACGGTAAGCCTTTTCACACACTTTAGAGTCTTTCTCTTCATTTTTGCACACACCCTTCTACACGTTGAGAGTCGTGTTGCTTGCTTTTGCCCGGACTTCGGTCCGTGGTTTCATTTCAGTCTATATATATATATATACATATATATATATATATATATATATATATATATACATATATATTGACTAACATTATCGAGTTATGCCTCGATTGAGCCTAGACTTCGGTCTGGAGCATTTATTTGCTTTCCTATATATATATATTTATATATATGAACTGCGTGTCGAACTTTGTTCGATGAGCCTAGACTTCGGTCTGGAGCGTTTACCTGCTTTAATATATATATACTTATATATATTATCTGTGGTCGAACTCTGTTCGATGAGCCTGGATTTTACATCCGGAGCGTTTATGTGCTTTAATATATATATATATATATATATATATATATATATATATATATATATATATATATATATATATATATATATATATATATATATACTTATATATGTTAACTGTGGTCGAACTCTGTTCTATGAGCCTGGATTTTACATCCGGTGTGTTTATATACTTTTCTATATATATATATATATATATATATATATATATATATATATATATATATATTTACATTTCGTCCCACCTGGAGTTTACTTCGTGGTGGTTGACCGTTTTTACAGCTTTCTTTACATTTCGTCCCACCTGGAGTTTACTTGTGGTGGTTGATCGTTTTTATAGCTTTCTGTACATTTCATCCCGCCTGGAGTTTACTCCGTGGCGGTTGATAGCTTTTACAACTTTATTTACATTTCTGATCCCCCATAGAGGTACTTCATCGTTGGTGTTCATGTCTGTATATATAAATTTATAGCTTTTATATATATACCTGCTTACTGCGTTTATATCAATTGTGGTATCATGTGAGCCTAGGAATCATGTGATCATAGATTCATACCATTGGATCTAGATTCGGTTCCCGTGATGGACATTTTCAGCTGTAAGCAGCTTGTAAATTATTTTGCGGTGTCTGAATTTCGTCAGATTGTTTACATACCCACGAAGAATTCAGCACCTTTTTGTACATTATTTTCGTACGGATGCCTCGCATCTATCAAATAAAATCAATCCAGCCGAATACGGAATAAAATTGGAGTGTAAAAGGTCTCAATTACTATTGAGAATCAGGGTTTGAAAAACCTCTTTTATAAAACATCACTGCCATATCTTACTTAAAATTGAATTTTTACATAAAATTCAAACCCTGTGTATATAGGTGCGAACGAGGCCTCGCACTACTTCCAAATAACAGCACATTTACCCACACACACACACATTCAGATAATAGTTTCTTAAAAAGAGGTGGTCACCGTGGTAACACGGATGTCGGGGGGTGCCTAACACCTTTCCTCCGCATAACCATGTCCCCGGACCCTAATGAATCTCGGTTTCACCGACCCGTTTAGCAGTGTCACATCACTGGGTCAATGTGCAAACCTTTTCTCGGTTGCATTGGTACAACCATTTAAAAAACCAACTGGAGAGTCTTATAGTCCAATCGTCGACATTATACATGTCGGACCTTTTTCACTTGTTTTTTCAAACAAATCTCACCTAAAATGAGAACACCAAAGAACAAGTAACGGAAAGGGACATTTAAAAATCCCGACGTCGACAGGTGGCGACTCTGCTGGGGACTCCAGTAAGAGGACTTAAGCCGCTATTACAATTTTTTCAAAATTATTATCTGCTTGTGTGTGGATGTGGCATTTACATTTTATTATGAATGTGTACGAATGCATTTCCTTACTTAGTGCTTCGCACTATAAACTGCTTGTGATATTAGTGCTTCGCACTATAAACTGCTCATGATATTAGTGCTTCGCACTATAAATTTCTTGTGATAATAGTGCTTCGCACATGTCATCATTTTCATACGGTAAGACGCGATGTATGTGAATGTATGTTGTGTGGTCCCTCCACCAGGAGGCTATCCCGTCGGTGTTTGATTACTGGACTCGTGAGAAGACTAATTCTCTGAGGCTCAGGAAAAGGCACCACCCAAATTCGCTCCAGTTGAAAGACCGGATTAACTTCCCGTCAAGTAGATTGCGATGATTTGGGAACCTTCGGGCCGAAAAGCCGCGAGAGTAACCTAAGATAGGTCAGCCTCTGATAAACCCAAAACGGAGGAAAGTCTCTTCATGCTCTCATTTCAAATTACTTGTAAAGCACAATTACTTGTAATTATCTTCCATACCTATCTCCTTGTAATGAGAAATATAATGAAATGTGTACACATACATGCTATAAACAGCTGACATCCGTTTTGCAGGATAAAATTCCTAAATTGGACACATCGCATAGCATGTTATTATCCACCCTAAAGACTAAACTATGCAAGTCTTTTGCAGGGAATCAATCGGACCTACCACCCGTTCAAAGTCCAAAAAGGCAACAGGTACAGTCAATCATGTTGTCATCCGACCAGACTGAACTTAATCCAGTTTCTCGCAAAGAATTCGACGGGTTAAGCAAACAGATTACAGATTTGGCTATTCTACTAAAAGAATTACACTAGTCTACACAGGGTCAGAAAATACCCGTATATGTTGAATCCTCCACACAAGGAGGAACCCAGGTCGTTATAATACCTGAACTGCAGTTGGATCCAACCAACAAAACTCATGATGATGCCCATCCCACTAGAGACCCAGACACTGGTGACATCAAAAAGAAAGTCCTCCAAATGGAAGAGACTCTTCGCACTATCAAAGGAATTGGAACACACGGGAGTGTTTCATATGCTGATTTGTGCATTTTCCCTAGTATTCATTATCCAGAAAAGTTTAAGACTCCTGACTTTAAAAAATATGACGGGTTAGGATATCCTTACACACATCTAAAGGTGTTTATTGGAGAACTTGGATCTTATGCAGAGGATGAAAAACTCAGAATGTAACTATTCCAAAAAAGTCTAACTGGAGAAGCCCGGTCATGGTACACAAGATTAGACAATTCAAAGATCCATAGTTGGGAAGAGCTAGAACATGATTTCCTCACCCAATACAACTTTCAATCTCAAACGGCTCCTGATCGGTATCAAATTACCAAGATCAAGAAACAGTCTAATGAGTCTTTCAGATAGTATGCTAAGAGGTGGAGACGCCTGGCTGCCCAAGTTAGTCCTTCCATGACATAAATCAGAGATGGTCATGACTTTCATAGACATACAAGAAGCACCTTTCTATGAAAGAGTTTTAGCCGGCATCGGCAAACCATTTTCTGAAATGGTCAAACATGGGGAGATGGCTGAAATGAGATTGAAATCCGGAAAGATTCAAGACCTAGCTGCACTCAAAGCAGTTGCTGATCACATCTAATCTGGAAATTATGAGAACAACCCCCGAAGGGTCCATAAAAAGAAAGAAGAGGATGTTTCCCTAATACTACAGGGTTAAAAAGGCAGTCAAAACATTCCTATCCAGAGGAGAAATTACACTCCCTTTCAAGCACAGTCTGCGAACCCTCCAGTACCAAAAGGTGGAGAAGTCAAACGACCTCGAGTATTCACACCCTTAGGTGACACCCTCGAGAACATTCTCAATCTTCTAACAACACAGAAGAAAATCACGCATCTTCTTCCACCACCCAGCCCTAATGGACGGGGTTTTAATGCTGCTCAGAAATGTGCTTATCATGCCGGCGCACCTGGACATGATACTCAGGATTGTTGGGCCTTGAAACACAAAATCTAGGACCTGATGAACAACGGTGAAATCGTGGTCACCAAACCCGATCAGCCTCACGTTCAAGACAACCCTCTTCCTCAACACAAAGAAGAAGAGGTCAATATGATCAATTGGAGCAGTGGACAGAGTTCCAATTTCAGCTGTGAATCCTCCCAGACCCCCAAAGATGGTGATGACAGATGGGATTATGCTAAGTTCCAATTCACAATGGAACAAAAGATGAAAGCTCTCTGTAAACAAATTGAGCAATTGGCGGAACTGGTGACTTATTAGCATCAAGTGACTTGTCAGCTAATCAGCCAGGAGCATGCCAGTCTCCTACCTATTGTCATGAATATTCCCTCTTCACTTTCAAAAAATGAAATGCTGGAAGACAAAGTGACGAAGAGAGCGAATGCTAAGGCCCATCGGGATTTTGCCAACGAAAGGGAATTCACATATTTGGGCCAACCTATGGAGGAAATCCTTCATATGTTAATCAATGAAGGAAAGATTAGTTCCCTTCTACCTCCAATCAACCCCCGTTCAAGAAGATACAACTCTGAGGGAGTATGTCAATATCATTCTCAATCTCATGGTCATAGCACAGAAGAATGATGGGTACTCTGCCATCTTATTCAAAATTTAATCGACAGCGGCGTACTACGTCTGGCAGATAACGACACTGTGTTACGGGCAAGTGAGGATTCGTGTCCTACTAAGTGGAAGAGTGTAGTAGCAGTCATATCCACTAAAAATGATGGGGTTAACAAATCACTTGTCATGCCAGTAATTCAACTCAAGGGAATCAACAATCCTTTGAAAGTGGCCGCTCCCGAGCCAATCAACTTGTCGTGAAAAGCACAATATCCTATTGTTAGCTTGCGCACAGTTCCATGGAATTATGGAGAAGGTGAAGGATCCACCTCGCATACAACTGCTGCAGTGTCAAAGGAGAATCCACTGTATCTTCCCCAACGGGTAATAA
The DNA here is from genome assembly GCA_016801055.1 of Panax notoginseng. NCBI lineage: Eukaryota > Viridiplantae > Streptophyta > Magnoliopsida > Apiales > Araliaceae > Panax > Panax notoginseng. The sequence goes on from CM029014.1 coordinate 160,784,093, forward strand.
AGCCTATCATCAAATCTAAGGGGAAAGTACACATTGAGAAGATTAAAAATTTCCTCCGCACTATGGGTCATAACGAATCTAAGGTGGTTTTAAGCTTGAAATAAGCTCCACAACAGATATCAATCTTGGACTTGGTCCTGACCTCCGAGAATCATCGGAAGGTCTTATTAAAGGTTTTAGAAGAAGCCTATCTACCGACATCAGTTGATACGGAAAAGTTTTAACATCTGATTGATCACATTTTCAACAACAATGTGATATGCTTCACTGATGATGACATACCACCCGAAGGGACCGGTCATTGCAAACCGTTGCACATTGCAGTCTTGTCCTCCGGATATATGGTGGCGGGAGTTTTAATAGATGGAGGTTTCTCTCTAAATATCTGCCCATATGCTACCTTGGTGAAGATGAATATCAATCCCAATCGAATTCGGAGTAGCCATACCATCATCAAAGCTTTTGATGGAGCCCGCCGTAACTTAGTCGGAGTAGTTGAGCTGCCAATTGAGATTGGTCCTCATATATTCTGCGTATCCTTCCATGTGCTCAAGATAGATTCGGGATACAACATGCTCTTGGGACGACCATGGATTCACATGGCAGGGGCAGTCCCCTCCACTCTTCACTAACAGTTGAAAGACATCATCGACAATAGCCTGGTCACAGTCAATGCTGAACCGGAGATTCCTCAGCATGGGGACATGCCGCTCATCAATGCCAACAAGGATGTTGAGCCAATTAGTTTTTATGCTTTGGAAATAAGCAATACCCAATACCATGTTATTGAAACGCCACTGACCAAACCCCAAATTTCTGCTGAGCTAATGTCGGCCACGCAAGAAATGATGTCGTTGGGTCATAAACTGGGACAAGGGTTGGGTAAAGATTGTAAAGGTGTCAAGTACCCTATTCGCTTAACCAAGAAAATTGGGACAGCTGGACTAGCCTATTCTGCCAGCTCTAGTCATAAGAATCCTCTTAAGCATCAGCAGATTCCTACAGCTTCAACCATACGGCGTTTGGCTTCGCCTTTAAGCTCTGAGTCCGCACAACCTCCCGTAAAGGTGTCAGCCAATATAATGGCAATGTTATTTCCCAAGCCGGTACCGGTGAAGGAGAAAGAAATCTTTGTTCCAGATCCCGCAGTGGAGGAAGAGGAACGAAGAATCAAGCAAGATGTCTTCAGGATGATGTTCGGCATATGCATCATCGTTCATGATGAACATACCAACAGATACACCCCAGACGATGATTACCCAGACGTAATGGCTATCATTCGGGACAGGGAAGATGATGATAATCCCTCTATCACTGTGGTTCACCCAGAATTTTCTCTTGCCAATTTGAACAGCATTCCTTGCATTGGTCGTCAAGGGTAAAGCGGGCAGAAACTCTTTCTGCCCTGTAGATATAATAACTGCTTACTTTTTTGTACAGTATTAGCGGTTTATTTTGCCAGTATATGCTAACACTGGGTATGATCAACACATTTCATATATACTAAGTGAAACCATATTTTATTCAGGACTCTGAATTTAGATGTGCATGTACTTGCTGATACGGTGCCTCTTCTCCACAAGGATTGTACCTTTGATGTAGAGATGAATTCAGCCTTGGTGGATATATCGGATGACATTGAGGTGCCTCCAAAAATTCAAGAATGGGTCAAAGACAAACCCAACCCCAACCTTGATCAAACCACTCCTTTCAATCTTGGAACCTTAGAAAACCCTAAGTTAATCCAGATTGGTTCAGACCTTACCCCAAACCAACAGAATGACATGGTTATGCTACTAACCCAGTTCCAGGATGTGTTTGCATGGTCTCATAAAGATATAGTGGGTTTGTCCATTGACATTGTCCTTCATTGCATTTCCATCAAAGAGGTATTCAAACCAGTCAAGCAAAAGCTTCGACGATTGAAACCTGAATGGAGTTTAAAGGTGAAGGAAGAAATTGTGAAACAATTTCAAGCTGGCATCATAATGGTGTCTACATATCCTGAGTGGATATCCAACATCGTGCCCGTACCTAAACCTGGAGGAAAGGTGCGAGTTTTCATGGACTACCGGGACTTGAACAAAGCTTGCTTAAAAGTTAGGTTTCACGTGCCATTTATCCACATTCTCATTGACAATGCTGCGTAATATGACATGTACTCCTTTGCAGATTGCTTTGCGGGGTATCATCAGATCATGATTGCCGAGGAAGATCGTGAAAAAACTGCTTTCATCACTCCATGGGGAACTTTTTCCTATAGACGGTTGTCATTCGACCTCATAAATGCTAGAGCTACCTATCAACGAGCTATGATGGCTCTTTTTCACGATGTAATCCATAAAGAGATCGAGATCTACGTGGATGACATTATTGTCAAGTCCCAGAAGGAGGATGACCATATAGACCATCTCAGGAAGTTGTTCAACAGGTTGCGTAAGTACAACTTGAAGTTGAATCCTGCTAAGTGCGCCTTTGGCGTTAAATCAGGCAAGTTGCTAGGATTTCTAGTCAGCCACAAAGGGATAGAGCTGGATCCTGCCAAAATCCAAGCCATCACTGAAATGCCCATTCCTCAGACAGAAAAGGAAATACGGGGATTTTTGGGAAGAATCAACTTCATTAGCAGATTTATTTCCCAACTCACAGCAACCTGTGAGCCAATATTCAAGCTATTAAGGAAGAACTCCTCCATGAAATGGAATGAGGAGTGCCAGACTGCCTTCCTTACAATCAAGAAACAGCTAATTAAAGCTCCCATCTTGGTACCACCCAGGGATGATGTTCCCCTGTTTATGTATCTGTCCGTAAGTGACAATGCCATGGGCTACCTGCTGGGACAGAAGGATGATAGAGGCCTAGAACGAGCTATCTATTACCTCAACAAAAGATTCAGTAGCAGTGAACACAAGTACACTCTGATTGAAAAGACGTGTTGTGCTTTAGCATGGGCTGCCATGAGGTTACAGCATTATCTCCATGGTCACACAACCTATCTCATATCCCGCGTGGATCCTCTCAAGTACGTATTCAGTAAACCCATACTGAATTGTCGACTGTCCAGATGGCAGTTGATCCTACAACAATTTGACATCGTATATGTTACTCAAAAGTCCATCAAAGGTCAAGGAATTGCGGATCAACTAGCCGCTGCACCATCAGGGGATTTCAAACCCTTGGAGACATACTTCCCTGATGAAGGAGTAATGACAATTCGGCGACACCATCAGTACGATACACGCCAAACGTGGAAGATGTATTTTGATGGAGCTGTTAATATGGAAGGTTCTGGAGCAGGAGCAGTTCTAGTATCTGATACGGGGGAGCAGTATCCCGTCGCCGTCAAATTATAGTTTGTCAGCCCCAACAATACGGCTGAGTATGAAGGCTGTCTTATAGGGCTAAAACTTGCCCATTCAATGGGCATCAGACGGTTAACTGTCCTTGGAGATTCGAAGTTGGTAATCAGACAGTCCACCAGAATCTATCAAAGCAAGGAACTTCATATGCTGCCTTACCATCGGCAGGTTTTAAAGATGGCTTTGGGATTCGAAGAAATATCCTTTCTACACATTCCTCATAATAGGAATGATTTCGCAGACGTGTTAGCAACTTTGGCCTCCTTGATTCGCATATCAGACAAGGGACACTTGCCAAGCGTCACAATTTCCCTGCACAAGGCCCCAGCCTACGAGAATTACGTTGGAGAAGTATCAGATGAGCTACCTCCCATCCAACATACTTGGTATCAGCATATCAAGGAATATCTGCGAGATGGATCTACACCCGCTGAGGCGAGCCTGACTGAGAAAAGGCGGATCCATCAATTTTCTATGAAATTCTACCTGAGTGGAGATGCGCTCTACAAAAGAGATGCAGGATTGGGTCTCCTCAGAGGTTTAGACAAAGATCAAGCCCAAAGGCTTATGGATGAAATCCATGGCGGAGTCTGTGGCCCCCACATGAATGGCCCCCTCCTTGTTAAGAAAGTCCTTAGGACGGGACATTATTGGCTATCTCTCAAAGCTGATTGCAATGACCACATCAGAAGATGCTATCAGTGCCAGATTCATGGGAATACTATACACGCCCCTCCACGGGAACTTCAAACTATGAGTTCACCTTGGCCCTTCTCAATGTGGGGAATGGACGTTATCGGGCCCATTGAACCTAAAGCCAGTAATGGTCATCGATTTATCTTTTCCATGATCGACTACTTCACCAAGTGGGTAGAAGCAGCCTCCTTCCCCAGGGTTACTAAAGAAGTCATCATTGCTTTCATCCGAAATAATGTTATTTGTCGATATGGACAACCAGGGGTGATTGTGTCCGATAATGCCAAGAACCTCAACAACAAAATGATGGATGAATTATGTAGTAAATTCCACATCAAACATCTCAACTCAGTCATCTATCGTCCGAAGATGAATGGTGTTGTTGAAGCGGCTAACAAGAACATCAAGAAGATTATGCAAAAGATGTCCGCCTATCATAAAAATTGGCCTGACCTATTGCCTCTGACTCTGTTAGCCTACAGAACCTCAATGCGCACTTCCACTGGGGCAACCCCTTACGCATTAACCTATGGGATGGAAGCAGTGCTCCCCATATAAGTTGAGATGGAATCCCTCAGAGTATTGATAGACTCTTAGTTGGATGAAGACGAATGGGTACAAGATAGGTATCACCAATTGTCTCTAATAGACGAAAGGCGAACCGTGACTATCTTCCATGGTCAGTTATATCAGCAAAGGATCGCCCGATCCTATAACAAAAAAATCCGGCTACGGCAATTCAGACAACATGACTTGGTTTTGAAGAAAATACTGGACAACCAAGATCAGTCTAAGGGAAAATTCGCTCCTAACTGGGAAGGCCCATTTGTTGTCAAAGAAGTATTGACAGGAGGTGCTCTCAGATTGCAAGAAATGGATGGTGATGAATTTCCACAACTCATCAACTCGGACACCGTGAAACGGTATTATGTCTGAAGTTGCCAACAAGCAAACATCCTGGTGTTGGACCATCAGATCACTAGTCATTTCGGTTCTTTAAACCTTTACCACAAACAATTTTTCTACACTTTGCCCTTCAGGGAAACATACTTTTCAGGCCAGCAGCCTGGCTTTCTCCTTTGCGTTACTACAACTTAGGTCATCCTATCGTGGATTGAACCTCTTGTGTATGCAGTTTGGCTACCCATATCTAGGATCAAACTTTTCACCTACAGTTTATCCTCAACCTAGGATTAAACTTTCTCTCCTCCCCGCACCCTGAGGGGCAAACTACGTCGACCTGATCTCCTCTTCAATAGGAGTACGTAGGCAACCATTTCATATGGCCCGGTCGCAATAAAACAAAAATAACAAAAACATTCCTACACCATTCCTGCCACATACAACGTTGAACCTCTTACACCAGGTTCGAACTACGCAGACCTAATCTCCTCTTTAATAGGAGTACGTAGGTAGCCATTCATGGTGCGGTCTCACCCCCTACCAAAACACAAACCCTTGTCAGTTGGTACTGGGATCATCCTTCAATCCACTACATTTCATTTGGCTTCAGACCAAAGGGATGGATTTACCTGAACTCCTCCCAAATAGGAGATTCGAAGACCATCTAAGCGGCGGTTGTACCTCAAAGAGCAACACCAATCCATAAGAGATGGAATTAACTAGGCTTCTCCTGAATAGAAGTGCTGGCGACCATCTATGGTGCGGTCAATCTCAGATAGGAAAGCCACATTCCTCTCCTCATTTCCATACAGAAACCAGTCCCAAGACACCGAGAGATGGTATACATATAGATGGATGATCCATTCTGAACTATCTAGAGACAACTTAATGTCCATCCACCGAGAAGGAATTTAGAATACATCACGATCACAAGCCCTGAAGCAGCAGGCAAAATATCAAGCAAGCAGCAAGGCATATCTAAAAGGGAAGTGATCAAAAATATATTTCCCTGTCATATATATAATGCTGTTTGATATACACAATGTAAACTGTACATGACAAAATAGCTAAGCTAGTCTGTGCAGGAAAATACAAGATCGCCTACGAGTCAGGGTATATGCGAGCTAACAAGCCCAACATGGCGTCCTTCTCAGAAGATGGAGGTAAAGCTGTGGTCTCTTGTATGAGAATATCCATATGACCCAACAGATCTATAGCCATCTACATGGTGACCATATGATCATCAATATATGCGCTCATCTCTGCGATCATGCCAGTGGTAAGGGACCTCACTGCAGTACTATCTGTGACGGCCACATCCCGGGCAGATATGGCGATATCCCGCTCAACGACAGAGGCATCTCTATGAGCCAAGGCCTCTTCTCTCCCCAATAGAGCGGCCTCCCTCCCATCAAGAGCAGTCGCCATCATAAATCAAATATGATCTCTCTCAAAGGTCATCAGATGAAGACTCTGCTCTAAGTACTGTGCCGAGTGCTGAATCACAACAGTACTGGTAATAGGAGAATCCGAAAGAAATGCTGGCAACCCAATAGTAGGCTCCTCCTCGATATAGGTATCAATATCCTCCATGGGCTCTCCATCATCTAATTCGCTCTCCGGTAATAGAAATACTGCTGCAGCCGATAAAATCTATGTCTCCATCCACGCGGAGTACTCTGCGGAATAGCCAGGATGACTGACAGAAAAAGCCGCTATCTCGCGCTGATCCCAACAGGAGCATACCCGAGATCTGTCCTCTACTGAGAGGTACCGATAAGCTAAACGCTGACCTGTCGCCCCCTCAAAAGGATGAAAATCCTGAAACTGGTTCAACTATGACATCACGGCCAATGGGTGATAAGTGGTCACTCCCCTCAAACCAACCAGAGGGAGATAGTCCATGCCCGGAGCATGAGTAATGAAGCTGTATGGTGAGATAAGCCCCGAACACAGCAATATGCTGAATGGATCTCTGATATCTGCCAAGAATGTGGACCAGGACAGAGCATCTATACACTCTGATGGCTGAAAAGAGTATGACATAGCTACATCATGGATGAAGTAGTACCCATGCCGTCTAAAAGTGCCAATCGGTCTCAAGTATGACATGAACCACACATATAGCATGATTGAGCTACCTGTGAACACTCCTGTAGGATACGTGCAACAATATGATGTCGACCGCAGGGTCTCTGCTACAATCATAGGTACAATGGTACGACCCTCCCTGAGAGCTCTCACGGCCATGATAACGCCTATATCTATCTCATCCATATGCCGCGACGTGTACACATATGACAATACACATAGCATCAGTACGTCAACTCTGGCCAAGCGCCAATGAGCCTCCGGTGTGGTGAAATACCTGAAATGTCATGAATAGCTATCCTCCGAGCCAAATCTGTCATACAGAAAACGCTGGGATATCACGTGCCCAGATGTCAACTCATCCTGTACCACTTTGCGCCTCAATCCTGTGAGAGTCATGAATCGTCTGCTCATGTCTCGCAAAGCCAGATGCACGCAAGGTCTGTCTAGAGGCAGCATCATCAATCGTGCATACTCCTCCAGAGTAGGAGTAAACTCATGGGTGCCGAATCGGAATACCTGCCTATCCGATAGCCAACGCTCTATCATCCCGTCCACAAATCCTGCGGGAACCTGAAAAGTCAAAAAGGTCATGGTATGCTGTAATAAATGATCTACAGTCACCCTGTCTGGTGGTGACAAGCTATCATACCACGATCTCATACCCGATGCCACCACTGACGGTGGGGTATGATCTATGCGGCTAACTGTCGAAGAAGACATCTGTGCGAGCCGTGTCATAAGACCATCCAGGGGTCAATACTGAATATCTCTGGACATACATACATATGCATAAAATGATACATGCATAACAGATAATAGATGGCAATATGATATAGGGAATGAAAAAAAATAATGCATACATTCCTAAGTATATCATCATCTAATACATCATCTCTGTACAGCTACAAATACAGGGAAATGGGGCACAGCTACCCAATATCTAACAAAGGCCTATCAAAAGATATAGCGAGAATGGGGCACAACCACCCAATATCTAACAGAGGCCTATCAAAAGATATAACGAGAATATACATCAGAAGAAGACAATGGTGTCGATGTCCACATCATCAATCCTGTCCACCTGATGTAATTTCTCCTGAGTCACTAGATCTCTATCAAAAGGGATGTCAGGCCTATATAGAGGAGGATCTGCGCCGACAAAACTGAATGGGTCACCTGAGGGGCCAGCGCCTGAGCTGGAAGGATCAAATAAAGCCGCCTCTGCCGGATCTCTACCCAAATGCCGGATAAATATATGTTCCTGGTCCAACTGTCGGGTCAAACTATCAATCTGGGTCATATGAGTCGTATCTCGAACACAAGCTATCCAATCCGTCATCATCAAGGATCCTGGAACATATCCCCCATAAACTGTGTGGCGCGGGACTGAGCTCCAATAGTGGGAGGGGACCACCACCGATGGAACGTCTCCTGAATACATGGACCCTCTGACAATGCAAAATCGTCAACCCCCAACAATGGGATGTCAATGACAGGTGACTGCGATACAGGCCAATAACGCCTGGTAGGAGGCAAGATCGGTATACGAATCTCCCTTGTGGTGCTCCTAATAGCACGCTCTCCTAAATAGAGCTCCCAGCCTCCATCTGTGAAGAGAGGAACTCTCCTGGTGGAAATCACATACTCGACTCCAGTCGGGTATCCATCCTCAAAACCCACGGTCGGGTGTTCCCCGGAATAGGGAAGCCATGTGATGGTGTCGGCTGTCAGCAACTCCAGCTGCATACGGCAATGAGTGAATCCCTCAGCTACAGGGACCTCTGGCAGAATCGAATGATGCCATTGTCATCCTCGTGGATAGGTGTCTAAACCTAACACACTCACGGGACACAAGCATGGAAGCCTCTTATAGGCCCAAAACTGCCAACACAAAGGCAAACATCTGCTGTCAGTTAACACTCTTAACCTATATATGGTAAATGACAAAAGAAATACTCACCAGCAGAAATGGGTAAAATCCTAGCCAAGCCTCGGTCAAACCCTGTGAGCGCATACGCATGCCCCGGAGGAAATAGGCAAAGGTGTAGGAGCCCCAATCATACTCTCCAATACGGTCCACATCACGCGTGCCGCTGATCAAAGTGAAAGATACCGTAGAAGAGTTATCTACTATGAAGCAGCCTCGAATGATCATCAGGAACAATCGCCGCAGAACGCGATCCCTAATTCTGACATCATCAGGCATAGGCTCACTCAATAGCCCGCTCATAGCATCTACGCTCAAAGGACCTGAACGGACAGTCCTGCCCTTGAGCGCCGCCGTCGGAACTCCTAATAAGGATCTAACGGTAGTAGGGGTAATATTTGTCATGCAAGGCACTGGATCCCCTCCAAACTCTATACCTGTGATAAATCGCCAATCTATAGGCATCATCATCACCTCGCAATCTAGCAGATGGAGTGTGACTGAGTCTGATGAAACCATCGCTCAGACAATGCCCTAAGGTAACCCCAGGGACAACGACGTGGAAGGATGGAGAAAAATGCCCCAAATCCCCACTCATGCACTACCGCTCTATAGTCAGGATGAAGCGCCTGATACATGGAGTGAATGCTGAACCAGTTCCCTCGAGGCTGTGTAAAACTAGGAACCTGCATGAAATGTAAATCAACATCAAAACCCTTTAATCCTCATCAATATGAAAGAATGAAGATCAAAGTCTAACGCCATACCTCGTTAGCATACAAATACATCGATGGATGTCTGCCCAAGTCACCCAGTAACTCTGGGTTCACCACCTGAATGCTCGAAAGCTCCCTGCAAGGGACATGTGCAGCAGGAGCGGGATCCTTTATCGGAATATCAGCCTCCTCGTCCTCAACTTCTGGAACATCTACCTGGAAAGGACGTATCACGGCCTCCACCAACCGTCGAGGCTGTCTAACAGAATGGGGACGAGGTACTTCAGAAGCCCTCCGCCGTACACCAGAAGTGATCCTATAGGAACTGGTCGGCTGATCCGGATCCATAGTATCTGGATAACAAGTCTCCAAATCACCTCAGAAAGGGTGTGGTATTTCCTTACCTGGAGCTTTCTAGAATGCATTTTATGACTATATGCATGCATGCATTTACTTTAACATATATAGTAGAGTTAAAATGCATGACTACCCAATGCCTACATTTGGAAATTTTTTGCCATAGTCCTCTCTAAAAATAGGACTATCCACATGCATACAGGCATGTCTAGGTGGCCATTCAGTAGCACACTTGCCCCAAAGTCATATACATAATATATGCATTAAAAATTAAAATCATCATGCATCAGGCCAACCTCAATACTAGGAGTACTTTGCCTTGCTACCTTATGCTTATTGGACCTCAAATAGGATAAAAAAAATAGCAGAAAAGGTGCCAATTTGACTGTCTCAAAAGTTAAAATTTTTCACATCATTATGTTCAGCATGGTTTAATACTAACATTTACTATGTTGAATATTTTTTATCTAGTCGTTTGTGTATACATAATCACTACTATGTGTTTAGATGCATTTCATGCGATAACGTGAAATCCCCGACGGGGGTTACAACGTGAAATCCCCGATGGGGGTTCCAACGTGAGATCCCCGACGGGGGTCACAATGCAATGTTCCGTTGATTCACACGTCAGCGGAGGTCGAGCAGCCTTGACAGTATATCCTATAGGTTTTTTCAGCCGTTGATTCATATGTTGGTGAAGTACACGACAACGAAGGTCAGGCATCCCTGACAGCATTTGCTATTGGCAGTAAACCCAGCAGAATCTTGGCATATTTTGGCAATACTAACCAGGAGAGGTCAATATCATCATAGAGGATAGATGGTGTAATATGTTATGCACATCCTCAAACAGATCAAGCTTTATCCCCAGAGATCTCTTACACAAAAGAGGTACATCTGCAGGATCAAGTCATTATCCAGGAAGTTGGTGATAACTCCAACATCAACGTCCTAACAGATTCAGATTACACATCAAATCTGGTCATCGTTGCTAATCCCCACTTGATCAATAGGGAGCCAGCAATCATCCCCAGTATGTTGGGCTACAACCCCGTACACATGCATCATACATTTGCATCATGTTCATTCACATGATATCATCTTCATCTTGTTGCATTTCAAGTGTCTAGGATTCTTTATCCTACCCATGCATCGCCATGCATGAGTATGATAAAGAGGGGCATCTGTAGACACTCAAAATTTTCTGTACACCTGTCACTAACATTGAAGGAGAGCATATTCGTCTTTTAAGAGGGAACCCTAAAAAACGATCCATATATGTACCGGATACTACAGAAAGTTCAGCATCAACCCCAGATCGCAATCTGGAAGTAATAATCTCGGAGATAACCCCGAGGCATGCAGATACAATACCGGAACACACACCGGAGAAGACCGATTAATCTCGGAGATAACCCCGAGGTATCCAGTCTTAGTCCCAACCATGGGAATAGCCATTAACCTTGGTGATAACCCCAAGGAACGCAATTTCGGCGATCACCCCGAAAATGCTTGTTACAAATGCAACAAGCTTCAATCTCGGCGCTCACAACGAGATCCACTGCACCAGCCCGACGATAATATCGGGAAGACAGACACACCTCAAAGATGACAATGAGGACCTTCAACAAAATGCAGCAGTCCAATCTCAGCGAAGCTGAGCAACATCTGCTTTATCAGCCCAATCCGACGATAACACCAGTGAGGGGCAACATCACCATCTGACCAACACGATGTCATGCCACGTCGCCTCAACATATCTACGCAACAATGTCTTCAAGACTAATAAATCCTGAGTGACTATTGTGCAGGGTAACGGATGAAAGTTGAAGCTTGAAGACCGGAGGGCACCGTCCCATCTTCAATGACTTTGCACAAACTCTAATCCCATACCATCATACAACTCTCAACAACGGCGGTCCGAAATAGGTCCTGTATACCTCAAACGGAAGCCCTGATTGCACTTCTAGAAGTTCGAGTGGACATTACAATGCCTGAGTGCACGTACTTCGAGAGGACTCGAGCCGAAAAACCCGGGCCCACTCGGGTTACCTCTGGTACACCTGCGGCTCAGCCGCAGGTACCTGCGGCTCCACCCTCTATAAATAGAGGGCTTGGGGCGGCCATTTTGTAAGAGAAAACGGCGAGGAAGCCCTGTCCAATTTGCTCTGCACTCATTCTAGACAGTGTACTTTCCCCTTTTAAACACCTGTGAGCTCATATATAGCCCTTTTGTACCTACAAAAGTCTGTGTTTACTCACTCTAACGATATAGAAGTCTTCTTTGGCAGCCCACTGCAAGCCTTCTCACACACTTTAGAGTCTTTCTCTTCATTTTTGCACACACCATTCTACAGGTTTAGAGTCGTCCTGATTGAGCCTAGACTTCGGTCTGGAGCGTTTATTTGCTTTCCAATATATATATTTTTATATATGAACTGCGTGTCGAACTTTGTTCAATGAGCCTAGACTTCAGTCTGGAGCGTTTACCTACTTTAATTTATATATACTTATATATATTATATGTGGTCGAACTCTGTTCGATGAGCCTGGATTTTACATCCGGAGCGTTTACGTGCTTTAATATATATATACATATATATATTAATTGTGGTCGAACTCTGTTCGATGAGCCTGGATTTTACATCCGGTGCGTTTATATGCTTTTATATATATATATATATATATATATATATATATATATATATATATATATATATATATATATATTTACATTTTGTCCCACCTGGAGTTTACTTCGTGGTGGTTGACCGTTTTTACAGCTTTCTGTACATTTTGTCCCACCTGGAGTTTACGTCGTGGTGGTCGATCGTTTTTACAACTTTCTGTACATTTCGTCCCACATGGAGTTTCCTCCATGGCGGTTGATAGCTTTTACAGCTTTATTTACATTTCTGATCCCCCGTGGAGGTACTTCGTGGTTGGTGATCATGTCTGTATATATATATTTACAGCTTTTATATATGTACCTGCTTACTGTGTTTATATCAATTGCGGCATCATGTGAGCCTAGGAATCATGTGATCACAGATTCATACCATTGGATCTAAATTCGGTTCCCGTGATGGACATTTTTAGCTGTAAGCAGCTTGTAAATTATTCCGCGGTATCTGAATTTCCTCAGATGGTTTACATACCCACGAGGAATTCAACACCTTTTTGTACATTATTTTCGTACGGATGCCTCACATCTATCAAATAAAATCAATCTAGCTGAATACGGAATAAAATGGGAGTGTAAATGGTCTCAATTGCTATTGAGCATCAGGGTTTGAAAAACCTCTTTTAGAAAACATCACTGCCATATCTTGCTTAAAATTGAATTTTTACATAAAATTCAAACCCTGTGTATATAGGTGCGAACGAGGCCTCGCACTACTTCCAAATAACAGCACATTGACTCTCACACACACACATTCAGATAATAGTTTCTTGAAAAGAGGTGATCACCGTGGTAACACGGATGTCGGGGGGTGCCTAACACCTTCCCTTCGCATAACCAAGTCTCCGGACCCTAATGAATCTCGATTTCACCGACCCGTTTAGCAGTGTCACATCACTGGGTCAATGTGCAAACCTTTTCTCGATTGCATTGGTACAACCATTTAAAAAACCAACAGGCGACTCTTATAGTCCAATCGTTGACATTATACATGTCAGACCTTTTTCACTTGTTTTGTCAAACAAATCTCACCTAAAATGAGAACACCAAAGAACAAGTAACGGAAAGGGACATTTAAAAATCCCGACGTCAACAGAGATGCTTCGTGGTGGTTGATCATGTCTGTATATATATATATATATATATATATATATATATATATATATATATATATATGTATATATATTTACAACTTTTATATATATAACTGCTTACAACTTTCATACAAACTGCATTATCATGCGAGCCAAGGAATCATGTGATCACAGATTCAGTCTACTGAATCTAGATTCGGTTCCCATGATAGACATTTTCAGCTGTAAGTAGCTTGTAAATTATTCACGGTATTTGGATTTCCTCAGATGGTTTTCATTCCCATGAGGAATTCGACACTGCTTTGTACATTATTTTCTCGAAGATGCTTCGTGTCTCGAAAATAAAAGCAATCAAGCCGAACACCTAATACTAAAATAGAAGTGTAAAAGGTCTCAATTACTATTGAACATCAGGGTTTGAAAAACCTCTTTTACAAAACTTCACTGCTATATCTTGTTTAAAATTAAATTTTTATATAAATTCAAACCCTGTGTATATAAGTGCGAACGAGGCCTCGCACTACTTTCAAATAACTGCACATTGACCCACACACACACACATTCATATAATAATTTTTTGAAAAGTGGCGATCACCGTGGCAACACGAATGTCGGGGGGGTGCCTAACACCTTCCCTCCGCATAAGCAAGTCCCCGGACCCTAATGAATCTCGGTTTCACAGATCCGTTTAGCAGTGTCACATCACTGGGTCAATGTGCAAACCTTTTCTCGGTTGTGTTGGTATAACCAGTTAAAAAACCAACTAGCGACTCTTACAGTTAAATCGTCGACATATAAATGTTTGACCTTTTTCACTTGTTTTTTCAAAAAAATATTACCCAACATGAGAACATAAAAGAACAAGAACAGAAAAGGGACAAATAAAAATCCCGACGTCGACGGTTCCCTTTTATTTTAATAAGATGATTAAACTCGCACGTATTCAAATACAATTCAATTACATAACATGTTGCTTCGTATAGGCCACGTGGTTCATTAAAAGAATCTGGGAAACATAAATTTCTGACATTTTTCGGACCCAAACCTCCATCAAAATCTGCATAAAACATGCTTAAGGGTCTCAAGTCGGAAAATCTTATTTTCCATATTTTTGACATCACATATTTAATTAAACTCATTTATCCATATAACATTATTTATATAAAAAATACCAAATCAGTCTCACAAATATTTTTTTTTTGTGATTTTGCAGAATATAGTCCCACATTGAACATATACTTTTCCCAGAATTTTTAAAATCCATCTACTATTTTTAAATAGTCCATAATTGCCAAATATTCTCAAATTTTTCATAAATCGAGATTAGCTCCAAAAATTCTAAAATTTTCAAGGTTAGCTTCTGTTATATACATGTACTTCCAGTAAATATTTTGTAATATTTGGACTTATACACAGAGACTTTTTCGGGTATCTTTTTAAATAGTGCCCTTAGCCGTAAAATCCATAACTCTCAAATCATATGGCCAATAATTCTCAAATTGTTACAGGACCTTCATATCTTCTTATATTAACACTCCAAATTTTTTCAGAATTTTTAAAGTAAAAAAGTGGACGGAAATGCCCCCGAGACAGACTGATCCAAAACAGTTCCAAGAAAATGGGACATCAAATTCCAACCAAACTACAGAACATCTGACCATGACACTTGGACACAATATACTTCACATAGCATAGTATTTTACAAAATTATTACCTACCATAATCGGATCACAGAAACCATGATTCCAAGGCTCCGAAAAACCCAAAAAGTCACAAATTACTAGTTAAACCCAATTTGTTAAAAATCCGTGATTTTACTTCTAGCATGCAATTAAATTGTTCCTAATGTCCATATCATCTATACTCATATAAATATACATGTTACAACAATTGAACTCACTAAATTTCCATGCTATGATCAAATTAGCATCATTGAGTTATATTATCAAATATTTGGCATGCATGACATAATTCCTTGAATCTCTATGATATTAAGGCATGATTAAACCAGAACTTTCGGTCCTACATCCAAATAACATCGACTAACAGTAGCATGACATCACAAAGTCCAAAAAAAATTGTTTGCAAAAAGTTACATAAGCATATTCTCTCATTTTTAGTAAAGAACATAGAAAAGAGAGTTCATGGCTTACCTTTTTGATGAATTCTACTTGCTCGAACTCCTCCAATGATTCTCATTGCTTGATTAGTCTCTGAAAACTCCAGAATTCTCCACTCTCTCAAGCTCCTTCCTCTCTCACTCTCAACTTCACTCACGGTAGGATTTTTTTTACAAAGAGGAAGAAGAGACTTGGATTGGGAGTATATATAAAATATGTTATCAATTGATTTCCCAGCCCTTCCATCTCCAGTATAAGTTATATGTGTTAAGTATATTGTATAAATTTAATTTAGTATGGGGTGGGGGTTAGAGAAAGGAAGAGTCTTGGATTTGTAAAAGGTTTGTAACTCCCTCACCCTTCATTACCTTATAATACTAATACTCCCTCTCTTATCCCAATTTGGTTGATCTGTGGGCCCCACAGCTGCTGCACTCCTTTATTAAAATATTAATATAATCAATTTAATCATTTAATAAACTATTTTGACCAATTTACACTCCGTAGCTAAACGTTTCGATACTAATATCGATTCCTACTAAATCGACATTCTGGATGTCATGGGACTATCCGTTTCGTCAAATTAGCCTCCAAACTTTGTGGTTGACTTTTTACTCGAAAAAGTTAATCGGTTGACTTTCCCCAAAAAAGTCAACCGCGACACATTTTGTGGTTACAGTCTATCTTGACTAACTTTGACGTTCCGAACTCAAGTACGCAGTCCATGTCTCTAAATTCCGCTCTGAAATCAATCTCATGTTTTAATCCCCTCCCATGCAATTAATCAATTTAATTACATAACTAACTCAAATTGTTAAATTCATCTAAACCAACCATTTACACATACCTCATCACATAACTTAAAATTAAACATGTATGTATAACACATATACATCTAATAATAGAAATCACACAAGTGTGTCACATAAATTCATTTATTGATAATTATTAAATTACATAATAATCTCGGATATTACATCCACCCTCCCTTAAAAGGATTCCGTCCCCGGAATCATTACAAGTTAAACAAAAAGACTAAGGTAATTTTTCATCATTTTCTCCTCGAGTTCTCACGTAGCCTCCTCGGAGTTTTGATTCCTCCATACTACCTTAACAGAAGGTATTATCCTATTTCGTAACACTTGTTCTTTTCTATCAGTTAGCTGTACAAGAACCTCTTCATAGGTTAAGTCTTTTTCAAACTGGATGGGTTCATACTCTATGATATGCTTGTAGTCTTGCTTATAGGGTCATAAAACTGGTACGTGGAACACATTGTGTACATGCTCTAACTCTGGAGGTAAAGCTATTTCATAAGCTACCTCACCGACTCGTCTTAACATTTCAAAGGGTCCTATGAATCTGGGACTAGGTTTTCCCTTCTTTCCAAACCTCATTTTCCCTTTCCAAGGTAAAACCTTTAGAAACACATAAGTGCCGACGTCGAAGTCCCGTTGTTGGCGATGTTGATTAGCATATTTCTTCTGTCGATCCTGAGCCGTCACTAATCTTGCTCGTATCGTTTTGATCACATCCACAGTTTGCTGCACCAATTCTGGCCCTAGCAATTGATGTTCTCCTACTTCATCCAAGCACAATGGCGTTCTGCATTTCCTTCCATATAAAGCTTTATAAGGTGGCATACCGATGCTCGCATGATAACTGTTGTTGTATGCAAATTCCATAAACGGTAGATGGTCCTCCCAGCTTCATTTGAAGTTCATAACATATGCTCTCAGCATGTCTTCCAACGTTTGAATAGTTCTCTCGCTCTGCCCATCTGTTTGAGGATGATACGTGATGCTCAACCTCAGTTGCGTTCCCGTGCGTTCTTGAAAACTTTTCCAAAAATTTGCTATGAATCGCGGATTGCGATCTGACACAATTGATACCGGTACACCGTGCCTGAAAATGATCTCTTTGATGTAAAGTTTTGCCAACTGATCCTAGTTATATCTGATCTTTATTGGCAAGAAATGCGCTGACTTGGTCAATCGATCAACGATCACCCATACTGCATCGTAACCCTTCTATATAGTTGGAAGTCCTACCACGAAGTGCATCGTGATATGCTCCCACTTCCATTCTGGAATTTCTAAGGGTTGAAGTAACCCGCTCAATTTCTGATGTTCCGCCTTAACTCTCTGGCATGTTAAACACCTGCTGACGCACTCTGTGACTTCTCTCTTCATATTGGGCCACCAATAATGTTGACGAAGGTCCTGGTACATCTTTGTGCTTCCCGGGTGGATTGAATAGCTTGAACTATGAGATTCCTGCAAGATCTCTTCCTTTAATTCAAATACCGCTGGCACCCAAATTCTATTCTCAAATCTTAATAGTCCATCACCACCCATTCTGAATTTAAGCTCTTCCCCCTCGGAAATTCTTTTCCTCACCTTCTCACATTCTTCATCGCTGCTTTGTGCTTCCTTGATTCTATCCAATAGAGTCGGATGAACCTCCATTGAGAACAACTTCTCATTTGACTCCCTCGGGCTCTTTATCTCGAGTTCCAATCTAGCTATCTCCTTAACTAACTCCTCCTAAGTTGTGCATTGCCGACTTACCATTGCTCTTTCTGCTTATCGCATCTGCTACCACGTTAACTTTCCCCAGATGATATAGAATGTCGCAATCATAATCCTTTATAAGTTCCAACCACCTTCTTTGTCTCATATTCAACTCCTTCTGCGTGAAGATATACTTCATAATTTTATGGTCCATGTATATTTCACATCTTACACCATATAAATAGTGCCTCCAAATGTTTAGGGCAAATACTACCACTGCTAATTCTACACCGCTTTCACCTTTGCCGGATCCACGGAGATCCCGCTCTCGTCGATCACGTGCCCTAGAAATTGAACTTTCTCCAACCAGAACTCGGACTTCAAAAATTTTGCGTATAACTTATTCTTCCTCAATGCCTCCAATACCATTCTTAAATGTTCAGCATGATCTTCTTGAGTCTTGGAATAGATCAGGATATCATATATAAACATAACTACGAATTTATCTAAGTATTGCTTGAACACCCGGTTCATCATGTCCATAAATGTTGCCTGCGCGTTCGTTAACCCAAATGATATTACCAAGAACTCGTAGTGTCTGCAACGAGTCCTGAATGCTATCTTAGGTACATCTTCTTTCCTCACCTTTAACTGATGATATCCCATCCTCAAGTCAATCTTGGAAAAATATTTCGCTCCTTTCAACTGATCGAACAAATCATCTATTCTGGGTAACGGATACTTGTTCTTGATCGTCACCTTGTTCAGCTCTCGATAGTCTATGCAAAGTCTCATCGACCCATCCTTCTTTTTTCATAAATAAAACTGGTACTCCCCAAGGAGACACACTCGGTTGAATATACTTCCTATCTAACAATTCCTGCAACTGTACCATCAGCTCCTTCATCTCCGCTGGTGCCATCCTGTATGGGGCTTTCGAAATTGGGGTCATTCCTGGTACTAAATCTATAAAAAATTTGACCTCCCTATCCGTTGGAATACCTGGCAATTCCTCCAGATATACATCCGAAAATTCGTTCACTACAAGTATCTGTCCCATCCTTATCCCTACTTCCTGCGTATCGATGATATGGGCCAAATAACCTACACATTCCTTTCTTAGCAACTTCCTCGCTTGCATCATCGTCATACAGCTTGAGTGTCTCGGCGACTTACTACCATAGACCACTACCTTAGACTGAGTGTCTCGCCGACTTAAGATTTATACACTTCTTCTGGCAATCTATAATCGCTCCATGGTTAAATAATCAATCCATTCCTAGAATTACATCAAATTCTCCTAATGGAATCAGAATTAAATCCATAGGTAACATATACCCCCTGATATCTACAGCACAATTCCTATAAATATGGCTAACGGGAATGACTTACTTATTATCAACATCTATGTTCATAGGATATTCTAATTCTTTATGGGGTAAGTTTAATCGTTGGGAGAATTCATGTGATACGAAGGAACAAGTAGCACCCTAATCAAATAATACGTAAGCAGATATATCATCGTTCGGAATGATACCTGAAACCACGTCCTTGGATGCGACCGCATCCTGAACTGTCATGTTGAAAGTTCTTGTTATTGGTCGGTTCTGAGTTGGTGGTCCAGTAATTGTGAGATTTCCACCGCTTGGTCCCCTTCCTCCATTCCCTCCTGCTGAGTTCTTCTTTGGGCAATTCCTTGCCTGATGATCCAGTACTCCACAGTTGAAGCATCCATTTCTCTTTGGTGCAGAGCAATTGGGAGAAATGTGCCCCTCTTTCCTATAATTGAAACAGACATTCTTCCCTTTTAGACATGCACCCGAGTGATTCCTCTCACACTCCTTGCATGTCTCAGTCCTCTTCTTTACTTCCCCTGGTTTACCCCCAGGGTTTACCGAATTAAAACTGTTGTTGTTGTTGTTGTTGTTGTTGTTCCACTTTCTTTTGTTTGCACCATCGCCACTGCTACCTTCACCACGATTCCCTCTTTCATTCTTCTTCTTTTTCTCATTGTCAAATTTCATCAGGGCTTCGCTTCTGCCCTCAGCGATTATAGCTTTCTCCCAGAGAGTTGCGAAGTTGTTCGTTTACAACACCAAAAGTCTATTGTATAACCATGGCTTGAGGCCTTGCTCAAACCTTCTCGTTTTCCTCTCCTCAGTGTCGACCTGATGAGCTCGTTGAACTTTACAGCGCACTGAAGTACTATCATGTCATTTTTCTTCAGCTCCAGGAATCGCATCTCCATACCACTCTGCATACTCACAGGAAAGTAGTTTTCGAAGAAAATCTTCTTAAACCCCTCCCATAGTATCACACCTTCTCCAGCCCTAGTCTAGTCTTCCTCCCACCAGAAGTTGGCTTCGCCTTTTAGTATATATGTGGTGAAGATTGTCCTTTGTTCATCTCTAACTCGGGCGATAGCTAACGCCTTTTCCATTTCTTTGATCCATGTTTGGGCTTCGATGGGTTCGGTAGTTCCTTTGAACTCAGGGGGGTCCTGTGCTCTTGAAGTCCTTAAAGTGTGCCACTTAGGCCGCTGGAGGGTTATTGGTATTCGGGGTTCGATTCTAAAGTGCCCCCACTAACATGTCTACGAATTGTTGTATGGGGTTCGGTGGATCCCCAACGTTAATGCCTGACCCCTCTGATGTTTGACAACGTCTTCCTCTGGCCATCTTTCTGTTTAAATAAACTTAATGTTATCATCTTATAACTTTCTCTACAACATTTATAATTCATATAAAACTTAAGCATCACATCACATATTTAAAGAAAAGCATATTTATTAACAAACCATAATAACAAAGTATCTCATCATCTTATGGCATTAAGCCATTTACTTCACTTTAAACCAAAGTACTTGGTAAAAACCGAAACCAAGTTTTATTTTATAGCTAAGCGTTCCAAACACTAATAGTAAAAGTTCATCACGAACAAACTAAAGACCCTGCCTAATGGCGTCTTCATGTTCTTCATCCGCCATCTCCAACACCAGCTCACGGCTTATGGCATGTCTAGACCGGTACTTCTCATCTGGAAAGTGAAACACCCTATGCTGGAACCTCCCATGTGCTGACTTAAATACGTACTTCATCCTGTCCATCCTAACCTTCTTATCTCTCACTTCACCTTCTAACTCGCCTATTAGCTTCTCACCCCGAGCATGACCTATCCTCTCATATCCTCAGAATGTAGTAATAATTTGCTTGTCAGTTTAAAGACTCTGTATCCTCGACTCTAACCCATTAATGGTATGTCCCAAGTGGGTCCTAATAGCTTCTTTCTCATCCTTCAGCCTATCCACCTTTTGGTCTGATGCCCGTAGCTTGTCAGCCAGATCCTCGTTCCTAATTACCAGGTGATGCATCAATGCCTCAAGCAATGTTGCAGCCTGCTACTCCCCCTGATACAGCTCCTCTAACACATGGACTCTATCGTCCAACTTTGTAATCCAATCCATCAACTCATCCAACAAAGTATCCTCAGGTGCTTCTTCGGAGTCCTCCTCGGGCTCCTCTTCCTTTTCAGGATACTCCTCTGGGTCTGAGTCAGCTGCTGCCTCAGCTATTGGCTCAAGTACAGCTATCACCAACTGCTCACTCACAACGTGGATATCTCTAACCTCCTCTTCTCCTGACATCCTTCAAATAAGACAAAATAAGTCGGTTAGTAATTTAAAATAGATGTTTTTGTTTTTAGAAAAATAGATTTGACACAATCCCTAGAACTCTACGTGAGTTCATCTCCTTATTTTCTCCACTAACTTCCTTAAGGTTATAGTCTAAGGTTCCCCGCCTAAGGTTTATAACCTATTGCTTTGATACCAACCTGTGACGCCCCCAAATCCGTATAACATCGATTACAGTACATGGTGCTCACGATATAACATACATAATCATCTAACTACATAAACTCCAAAAATAATAATAATAATAATAATAATAATAATAATAATAACTATTACATACCCATTCAAATAAAATCCCAAGTCTACAACCTTAAATAAACTGAAACTTAAACTTAGCGTTTATCGCTACATTACATCATATGCGAAAATATAACTTATTACATAAATAACTCTCATCATTTCATCTTAGACTTTCTCTTGTTCTTTCCCGAGCCCTCAGTGTTCTCAGCTCTAACTGAAAGGTTCAAGCAAGAATGAGCACAAATTGCCCAGCATGTCTATAAAGTAGTTTGAAAGCATACATCAGGAGTAAAAGCATTTGTATGAATATTTTTCAATAGTTGAAATAATTATCAAGAGATAAACAGGAATATCAAGATAAGAGTTTTAGAATTCTCAATAGCATACTAAGGGGTGTTAGATACCCTGAACATTATTTTGTTTCATCAAAAACCATCAGACGGTTTAACAATCAAATAGATTGTAAACAGTCTCTGCAAGTACTCTAGGTGATCAGTGTAACAACCCAATATTTTCTATATAAATAAATAATAAATTTTGCGTATAAATTTTTTTTTTTTATTAAGAATGAGGATTTGTACAAGATAATGTGTATATGTAATTATGTGGTAAACAAAAATATATTTATTACATAAATGTTTACAAATAATTTTATTTTAGAATTATTTATTTTTATAAAGTACATTCTTATAATAATTAATTTTATAGTAGAAATGTTTTTATTAATTATTTTCCATGAAAATATAATCATATATTATTTAAATAATATATGGAGTGATTTTTAGAATAAATAAAATAATTATTTTATTATATGAATTTTATTACATGTTATTAAGTTAATTATTTTACCTTAATTATTAAGGTTAAATAGGAAGAATAAATCAGACATGGAATCCAAATCCTAATTTTGGATTATTGTCAAGGTATGAGAATAATAATATAATATTAATTATATTTTGATTTTTCAGTGCTATGAATATGTACTGTTTTTTCGTATTGATAATGGTATGTCAATTACGGTGTATTATGACCAAATCCTAGTAATAATGCTAAACACTAATTTGAGATCCAAATTAGAGTGCAAGATTGTTTTATAAGTGTGTTATATAATTTATGTCGTGTATTAAATGTATTAATTAGGTGAACCCTAATTAAAATTCTAAAAACCCTAATTTCTAGAAAACCCTAATTATAATATAGAAACCCTAAATATTTTTTGGAAATGAGGAACCCTAATTTGAAATTTAAATTAGAGTTCGAGATTGGTTGTAATTGTGTTAATGTGATTAATTAGCAAGTATTATAATTTCAATTGCTAATTTTGGAAACCCTAAAATTTTAAACCCTAATTTGATAATTAGAAAACCTAATTATAAATTGGTAACCCTAATTATCAAAATCGTAAACCCTAATTGCAATTTTAGCAATGTTAATGATAATTATATGATCTAAACCCTAATGTTCCTGTATAGCGTAATTAGAAAATTAATCACAATTAGAAAATCCTAATTTAAAAATTTTAGAAAACTAAAATTTATTTAATTTTTTATTTGATTTTATTTATTTTTGTGTAAACTTTAATTGGAAATTCTATTATTATTTTATGATAAACCTTAGGGTTTAACCCTAAGGGTCAAACCCTAAGGGTTTGCCAACTTCCATTTTGCCCTTAAAAATCCAAACCAAATGACCATTATACCCCTAAATGTATTATTTTGGCTATCTTGTAGGTTTTGACAATAGGTTGAGTGGGTGAACCACTTCAACCATCCCTTGTGCTCAAAATAATAGCAACAAGCAATATATCTCAGCCATACAATGCATCTAACCTTCTATAAATAGATCAAGAGAGAGAAAAAGATCAATTGTTAGCCATTTTGCACAAACACCTAACCAAGACTTCCTCTCACAAAGACCCACGAAATTTGTAAGTTTTATAGTCCCAAATCACAGCCCCGCGTTCACCATAATCAAATCAGCAACACAAAAATCAGAAATTGATCACTAAAGGTATAAAACCCTAGCATAATTTATGTCCATCGATTATGTGTTAGGTGTTAGTTTTTATTGTTAAAATATGTTGATTGTAGTCCATTTTGACGATTTGGATTGCTAAATGTTGGATCTATAACATTTAGAAGCTCGGATTTGTGTTTTTCAAAAATTTGGAAAATTTGTTCTTGGTGGTCTGACAACGAATGTCAGACCTTATATCTCTGTGATCTGTTACGAATTTTGTGTTTTGAAACTTTTTAGTTGTAGTCTGATATGTTCTCTTGGATCTGGGATTGGAATCAGGCTTAGATCGTATGTATATTGCAATATATGGAAGGTCAAACTGCGTTGACCGACCATGACTTGCAAGGATTCTGGGTAACCCAGAACGTGATTAGCAGCGTCTGACAACGTTTAATAATGCCTTAATCTGTTCAGTTATACAGGTATTGTTACGTTTGTTGTATTAAGATTGTAGTATGTTGTATAGACTACAAGTTTAAGGTTTTAGATCGCCTAAATATTAAACGAATGGAACTCAGTGGCTGGTCAAACCAGGCAAGAAGATCATGAACTGAGTTTTCTGGGTAACCTAGAAAACTCAAGAACACGATCTCTGACAACGTTTGACCAGCATATAAGTTGCGATTTTGTTGTTATTTTCTTATTTTTCTGTATTGTATCTCTACTATTACATGTTGTCTACATACTGCAAAGCTTAGATCACAAAAGAAATACCTGAATCAGAAGTTATGGGAACCCAAAAATGAACAGTCGAACTGTTCTTCATTTCTGGGTAACCTAGAAATGAAGAACAGCCTCTGACAACACTTTTGGAGGCTCAGATCTCCTTGGTTATAGGTGTTATGGTCATGATTGTTGTTGTAGCCTGAAGTGTTACACTAGTACTACACGCTCTAATGCTTAGTTGGTCCAGAATCACAGTACACACTGAATTATTGGAGGTCAAACGTGCTTACTCGATAACTTCCTTTGAGTTTCTGGGTTTGGCCAAGAACATGAAGAACACCTATAGCGACGGTTCTGTCGCTATAGGTGGTCTTTAGCGACAGATATTATTTATTTTTCTGGAAATTAATAAAAAAAATAGAAAAATTAGTTTTAAATTATTAAAAATACAAAATAAATTATTAAAAATTATTTTAAATTCCGAAAATTAGTTTTTAATTATTTTAAATATATTTCATAAATATTTAATATTTTTGGAATATTAAAAGTATTTAATTTATTTAATTATAATATTAAATAAATTATTTAAAAATGATTTTAATATTGAAAAAATCATTAAAAATTATATTATGATATAAGAAAATATTTTAAGTAATTTTTAATGACTTTTAATATTTTGTGATAAATTTCATTAATATTTAAATATTAATGGTAATTAATTTATTTACTAAATGAATTAAATAAATAAATTAAAAATGATTTTATTATTTTAAAAATTATTTTAAATGATAATAAGGTATTTAAAAATATTTTAAGTTATAAAATATAACTTTTAATATTTAAAGATAAATTTCATTAATTAAGTATTATTAATGATATTAAAGTTATTTAATAATTATATTAAATAATTTAGTTTAAAAATGATTTCAATGTTATAATAATCATTTTAAATGAAAATAAAGTGTTTAAAAATATAATCTAAGTTATAAAATATGACTTTTAATATTTAAAGGATAATTTCATTAATAATTAAATATTAATGATTATTAAGTTATTACTAATGATATTAAATTTATTTAATAATTATATTAAATAAATAGTTTATAAATGGTTTTATTAATTTAAAAATCTTTTAAAAGGGATAGAAATGAATTAAAAATATTTTAAGTTTTGATAAATAGAACATTAATACTTTGATAATAATGGTAATTATTTAGAAATGATTTTAAATGTTTTAAAAATCATTTAAGGGTAATTTTAATATTTTAAAAGTATTTCAAGTTATTATAAATAACTTTAATATTTTAGAAATGATTTCATTAATAGTTTAATATTAATTAGATATTAATGATAATAGAATTGATTAGTATTTAAATCATTTAAATATGATTCCAATGTTTGAAAATTTATGATAAATCATAATAAATGTTTTAAAATTATTATAAGTCATTTAAAAATAATATGACTGATACGTACGGATATTGAGTTACAGAAAAGAGTCTCAGACTCGATAAATATCCGATAAAGTTGTCGGTACACCGACATGTTTCAAAAATTGATCTGGACTTAGATAATGTGATTAGATAAGTGATTATTTGTGATTCAATGGTTGTTAAATCTATGTGCCAATGTAATTAGGGTATGTGCTGACTGCAATAAGCAGTGTTATGTGTTATAGTATGTTGTTCTCATAAAACGAATGATCTGATTAATGATAGGTCGCGAGATAAACGATAAATCTAAATTACAATTTGTAAGCAGCGCATCAGGCAAGTATCTAACCTTTGCATTTTCTTTATGCAATGGACATGAGTAAAAATATTTCTAAACTATATTATTAATGTACAGATTATTAACCTTATATTATATACGCTCATTGCTTATCAACATGTTAGTATATGATAATTCAGATATATATATTATGTTCGTTAATTTCTGTAAATGGTTAAACAAGTGTCCCCACTTAGATAATCATTGTATTTAATCACATGTAGATATATCTTTGTCAATTACTCGTATATATATATATATGTATATATATATATAGATTATTGTTCAAACAAGATAAAACCTTTGATTTGGAACCTAGACAAGTATGAACATCCCTACACGGGAAAACGTTTATGCGCCCAAGGCGGAACAGAATGAACGATCCTAACGTTCTTGTAATGTAGTATTGATCAATGCAGGGCATAACAGGCTGATCACCCCCCGTGCCCGTAAGTTATGTCAGTTTACAGATGAATTTCTGTTTAACCTTTTCGAAAATGAAAATAATGTTCATGACATGTCACCATAACCCCAGTTAGAGTTAATATGTAGTTTCAAAAATTTGAAAGAGAGTTGTTATGTTATTATTATCGGTTCAGAATACTTCACAACTATTGACTTGTTGTAGAAGAATAGTACAAAGAAAATATTTAAATCCTTTCAGCTTATATATATAATTGTTATTACTTGACGGGCACTCAAATGCTCAACCTTACTTAATTTAAATGTTTTCAGCTAAGTGCAAACGACTAGAGAGCTCTGCTAAGAACAAAGGAAAAGGGAAGGTTGCTGAACGAACAAATTACTATGTTATGTAATAGTTTGATATTATTAAGACAATTATGATATATATTATCTATCATGGGTTGTAATGAATGTTTAAAGGTTACATACTTGGGAGCTAGACTCAGATAATTATGTAAATTAAGTTTAACTTTTATATTATAGTTATTATTATTAGTATTATTCCGCTCATAGAAATGGTATCGTGAAGAACCGAGTTCGGGTTTCAAGTACCCGTTTGGGGTCCTCACAGGTTGGTATCAGAGCTTAGGGGTTAAAAACCTTAGGTGGGCTAGACCTTAGGTTATAACCATAGAACAGAGGGAAACGTTGAAAATATAAATAACTCATATAGAGTTTAAAAAGGAGAGAAATTGAATAGATTCATCATAAGACAAAATAAAAGATAACTTGTATAAAACTCTTATTTACTGTGTGTATATATTATATGCTAATCAGGATAATTTATGTGTATAGATGTCAGGTGAAAAAGGATTCGATTACCCTCATATCGTAAAGAAGGAGCCAATATCGAAGCCGATAGCTGACATAGAGGCTCATAATGAAAATAACTCAGAAGATGTGGTTATTGTGGAAAACATAGTACCAGATCCAGAGATGGTGGAGCTGACAGATAGCGATTCAGACACTAAAGTTGAAGCTGATCAAGCATCAACAGAGGTGCAGAATCTAAAGAACAAGATTTCTTCTCTAGAAAGGTTGTGGGAGATAGAAAAGCTGTTGAATAGTCAGTTGCGTCAAGCGTTAATAGAAACAATGGAAGGACAAGATAAGCTTAAGATCCAAATTGGTCAGATGGGAGCCATAAGCAACACATCGTGTGCAGCTCCGGACAAGAAGGGGAAAAGAAAGATAGAAGACCATAACTTAGGAAAATCCAATAAAAAGAAATGGAAAATAATATGTTATCTTTGCGGCTATGAGGGACATACTACTATGTATTGTCCTGACTACAAAAAAGGAGCATGTTTTATCTGTGGGATAGAAGGTCATCGGACGAAAAGTTTTCCAATGAAAAAGAATAATAAATAAGTAGTATAGGTTCTGTTGTGATGCAGGTGTGTTTAATATGTGTGCTTAGTATGTCTGTGTAATGTAATATTCTAAAACTTTTATGTTGGTCAAGTCTGTAAATCTCGACTTTTGTAGTCACAAAGGGATGAATGATGTTTAAAGCATTATATGCTATGCTATGTAAAATATTCGTTGAATGAATATGAATCTAAGTTTAAGAAATAAAACAAGTTTAGAATATTAAACTTATTTGATAAGGTTTAGAATGTAAGTTAAATTATGATTTTATTTAATCAGATAATGCCGGCAAGACGTCGAACTCAAAACCAAAGGGCAGAAGAGTCTGTCAACAATGTTGAGGGACAACAACAAGCGGATCCAATGCAGGAATTTACAAACATGTTAGCTCAGGCTATGCAACAGGGAATACCAGTCGCTGGAAACCAGCCGGACAACCGCTTAGTGAACTTCAAAGACCGTAAGGCTGTAGGACCACCGGAATTCAAAGGTACAACTGACCCTGTTGAAGCCCAAACTTGGGTTAAGGAAATCGAAAAAGCATTTATGTTAGCTAGGGTAACTGAGGGGAAAAAGACCGCTTTTGCCACCTACATGATGAAGGGGGAAGCAAATTTTTGGTGGGAAGCGAATCAGGCTAGGGCAGGAGAAGGTGTAGTCACATGGGATAGATTTAAAACTTTTGTTTTCGAAAATTATTTTTCACCGAGTATGCAGGCGAGGATGGAGGTTAAATTTATAGAGTTGAAGCAGGGGAGTATGTCGGTATCTGAATACGCCGCCAAATTCAATGAGTTAGCTAGGTTTGCCCCGCATCAAGTCGATACGGAGGCTAGGAAAGCGAGAAGGTTTGGGATTGAAACCCTGGCTCTACAATAAAGTGGCGGTGTTGCAAATTTTTACATTTGCAGCACTCATGGGGAAAGCGATCATAGCTGAGGAGGGAAGTGAGGCCATGAGCGTTTACAATAAGGAGAAGAAGAATAAGGGTAAGATTGAAGGAGCTGGAAAAGTAGGAGTTAATAGTGGGAGCAGGAGTGGAGATAGCAAGAGGAAGGTAAGCAGTTTTGCAAGTGTACAAGTGAAACAGGAAGGTGTTAAGAAACAGATAGTGCCATGTA
Source organism: Panax notoginseng (assembly GCA_016801055.1). Classification (NCBI taxonomy): domain Eukaryota; kingdom Viridiplantae; phylum Streptophyta; class Magnoliopsida; order Apiales; family Araliaceae; genus Panax; species Panax notoginseng. Next base: position 160,813,898 of record CM029014.1, read on the forward strand.
AGACATGTGGTAAGAATCACTCGGGGGAGTGTTTGAAAGGAAAATTTGTTTGCTACAAGTGCGGGGAGGAGGGCCATATCTCTCCCAACTGCCCCAATCCTAGGATGAATAGTGGATGTTTTATATGCGGATCGACAGAGCACATGGTGAAAGATTGTCCGAAGAGGAGGGTGGAGACAGGAAGTGTGAACATGGGTACTGGCAGTAGGACTTTAGCAATCACCGGACCGACTTTGTCAAGCATGCCAACAAAATCTACTGCGAGGGTCTACAACATGACGTTTTAGGATACGGCAGCAGCTGGCACTGGAACTCCAGGTATTATTCGTATGCCTTTTATTTTCTTATACATGATTTTCCTATATATAGTAAATTATTTTATAAAGAAAGTTTGAGGAGGAATTTGAGTTCTTTTAGAAACTAATTTTTTCGTTTAATCAGAAAGACAAGCTTTATGTGAATAGTTAAAGATCAGTTAGATCAAAGTTGATCGAGATCTACTTGCAATAATTATGTATGCTACGTGCCGTGTATGTATAGGTTTTAAAACGGTGATTCCGGGGACGGAATCTTTATAAGGGAGGGTGAATGTAACAACTTGATATTTTCTATATAAATAACTAAGAAATTTTGTGTATAAATTATTTTTTTATATTAAGGATGAGGATTTGTACAAGATAATGTGTATATGCAATTATGTGGTAAAAAAAATATATTTATTACATAAATATTTACAAATAATTTTATTTTAGAATTATTGATTTTTATAAAGTACATTCTTATAATAATTAATTTTATAGCAGAAATATTTTTATTAATTATTTTCCACGAAAATATAATCATATATTATTTAAATAATATATCGAGTGATTTTTAGAATAAACATAATAATTATTTTATTATATCAATTTTAGTACAGGCTATTAAGTTAATTATTTTATCTTAATTATTAAGGTTAAATAGGAAGAATAAATCAGATATGGAATCCAAATCCTAATTTTGGATTATTGTCAAGGTATGGGAATAATAATATAATATTAATTATATTTTGATTTTTCAGTGCTATGAATATGTACTGTTTTTTCTTATTGATAATGGTAGGTCAATTACGGTGTATTATGACTAAACCCTAGTAATAATGCTAAAACCTAATTTGAGATCCAAATTAGAGTGCAAGATTGTTTTATAAGTGTGTTATATAATTTATGTCGTGTATTAAATGTATTAATTAGGTAAACCCTAATTAAAGTTCTAGAAACCCTAATTTCTAGAAAACCCTAATTATAATCTAGAAACCTTAATTATTTTTTGGAAATTAGGAACCCTAATTTGAAATTTAAATTAGAGTTCGAGATTGGTTGTAATTGTGTTAATGTGATTAATTAGAAAGTATTATAATTTCAATTGCTAATTTTGGAAACCCTAAAATTTTAAACCCTAACTTGATAATTAGAAAACCTAATTATAAATTGGTAACCCTAATTATCAAAATCGTAAACCATAATTGCTATTTTAGCAATGTTAATGATAATTATATGATCTAAACCCTAATGTTCCTGTATAGCGTAATTAGAAAATTAATCACAATTAGAAAAATCCTAATTTCAAAATTTTAGAAAACTAAAATTTATTTAATTTTTCATTTGATTTTATTTATTTTTGTGTAAACTTTAATTAGAAATTCTACTATTATTTTATACTAAACCTTAGGGTTAAAACCTAAAGGTCAAACCCTAAGGGTTTGCCAAGTTCCATTTTGCCCTTAAAAATCCAAACCAAATGACCATTATACCCCTAAATGCATTATTTTGGCTATCTTGTAGGTTTTGACAATAGGTTGAGTGGGTGAACCACTTCAACCACCCCTTGTGCTCAAAATGATAGCATCAAGCAATATATCTCAGCCATACAATGCATCTAACCTTCTATAAATAGATCAAGAGAGAGAAAAAGATCAATTGTTAGCCATTTTGCACAAACACCTAACCAAGACTTCCTCTCACAAAGACCCACGAAATTTGTAAGTTTTATAGTCCCAAATCACAGCCCCGCGTTCACCATAATCAAATCAGCAACACAAAAAACAGAAATTGATCACTAAAGGTATAAAACCCTAGCATAATTTATGTCCATCGATTATGTGTTAGGTGTTAGTTTTTATTGTTAAAATATGTTGATTGTAGTCCATTTTGACGATTTGGATTGCTAAATGTTGGATCTATAACATTTAGAAGCTCGGATTTGTGTTTTTCAAAAATTTGGAAAATTTGTTCTTGGTGGTCTGACAACGAATGTCAGACCTTATATCTCTGTGATCTGTTACGAATTTTGTGTTTTGAAACTTTTTAGTTGTAGTCTGATATGTTCTCTTGGATCTGGGCTTGGAATCAGGCTTAGATCGTATGTATATTGCAAGATATGGAAGGTCAAACTGTGTTGACCGACCATGACTTGCAAGGATTCTGGGTAACCCAGAAAGTGATTAGCAGCGTCTGACAACGTTTAATAATGCCTTAATCTGTTCAGTTATATAGGTATTGTTACGTTTGTTGTATTCAGATTGTAGTATGTTGTATAGACTACAAGTTTAAGGTTTTAGATCGCCTAAATATTAAACGAATGGAACTCAGTGGCTGGTCAAACCAGGCCAGAAGATCATGAACTGAGTTTTCTGGGTAACCCAGAAAACCCAAGAACACAATCTCTGACAACGTTTGACCAGCATATAAGTTGCGATTTTGTTGTTATTTTCTTGTTTTTATGTATTGTATCTCTACTATTACATGTTGTCTACATACTGCAAAGCTTAGATCACAAAAGAAATACCTGAATCAGAAGTTATGGGAACCCAAAAATGAACAGTCGAACTGTTCTTCATTTCTGGGTAACCCAGAAATGAAGAACAGCCTTTGACAACACTTTTGTAGGCTCAGATCTCCTTGGTTATAGGTGTTATGGTCATGATTGTTGTTGTAGCCTGAAGTGTTACACTAGTACTACACGCTCTAATGCTTAGTTGGTCCAGAATCACAGTACACACTGAATTATTGGAGGTCAAACGTGCTTACTCGATAACTTCCTTTGAGTTTCTAGGTTTGGCCAAGAACATGAAGAACACCTATAGCGACGGTTCTGTCACTATAGGTGGTCTTTAGCGACAGATATTATTTATTTTTCCGGAAATTAATAAAAAAATAGAAAAATTAGTTTTAAATTATTAAAAATACAAAATAAATTATTAAAAATTATTTTAAATTCCGAAAATTAGTTTTTAATTATTTTAAATATATTTCATAAATATTTAATATTTTTGGAATATTAAAAGTAATTAATTTATTTAATTATAATATTAAATAAATTATTTAGAAATGATTTTAATATTGGAAAAATCATTAAAAATTATATTATGATATAAGAAAATATTTTAAGTAATTTTTAATGACTTTTAATATTTTGTGATAAATTTCATTAATATTTAAATATTAATGGTAATTAATTTATTAATAAATGAATTAAATAAAAAAAATAAAAATGATTGTATTATTTTAAAAATTATTTTAAATGATAATAAGGTATTTAAAAATATTTTAAGTTATAAAATATAACTTTTAATATTTAAAGATAAATTTCATTAATTAAGTATTATTAATGATATTAAAGTTATTTAATAATTATATTAAATAATTTAGTTTAAAAATGATTTCAATATTATAATAATCATTTTAAATGAAAATAAAGTGTTTAAAAATATAATCTAAGTTATAAAATATGACTTTTAATATTTCAAGGATAATTTCATTAATAATTAAATATTAATGATTATTAAGTTATTACTAATGATATTAAATTTATTTAATAATTATATTAAATAAATAGTTTATAAATGGTTTTATTAATTTAAAAATCTTTTAAAAGGGATAGAAATGAATTAAAAATATTTTAAGTTATGAATAATGACTTTTAATATTTTCATAAATAGAACATTAATACTTTGATAATAATGGTAATTATTTAGAAATGATTTTAAATGTTTTTAAAATCATTTAAGGGTAATTTTAATATTTTAAAAGTATTTCAAGTTATTATAAATAACTTTAATATTTTGGAAATGATTTCATTAATAGTTTAATATTAATTAGATATTAATGATAATAGAATTGATTAGTATTTAAATCATTTAAATATGATTTCAATGTTTGAAAATTTATGATAAATCATAATAAATGTTTTAAAATTATTATAAGTCATTTAAAAATAATATGACTGATAAGTACGGATATTGAGTTACAGAAAAGAGTCTCAGACTCGATAAATATCCGATAAAGTTGTCGGTACACCGACATGTTTTAGAAATTGATATGGGCTTAGATAATGTGATTAGATAAGTGATTATTTGTGATTCAATAGTTGTTAAATCTATGTGCCAATGTAATTAGGGTATGTGCTGACTGCAATAAGCAGTGTTATGTGTTATAGTATGTTGTTCTCATAAAATGAATGATCTGATTAATGATAGGTCGTGAGATAAGCGATAAATCTAAATTACAATTTGTAAGCAGCGCATCAGGCAAGTATCTAACCTTTGCATTTTCTTTATGCAATGAACATGCGTAAGAATGTTTCTAAACTATATTATTAATGTACAGATTATTAACCTTATATTATATACGCTCATTGCTTATCAACATGTTAGTATATGATAATTCAGATATATATATTCTGTTCGTTAATTTCTGTAAATGGTTAAACAAGTGTCCCCACTTAGATAATCATTGTATTTAATCACATGCTGATATACTTTTGTCAATTACTCGTATATATATATATATATATATGTTGAATTATAGATTATTGTTGAAACAAGATAAAACCTTTGATTTGGAACCCAGACAAGTATGAACATCCCTACACGGGAAAACGTTTATGAGCCCAAGGCGGAACAGAGTGAACGATCCTAACGTTCTTGTAATGTAGTATTGATCAATACAGGGCATAACAGTCTGATCACCCCCCGTGCCCGTCAGTTATGTCGGTTTACAGATGAATTTCTGTTTAACCTTTTCGAAAATAAAAACAATGTTCATGGCATGCCACCATAACCCCAGTTAGAGTTAATATGTAGTTTCAAAAATTTGAAAGAGAGTTGTTATGTTATTATTATCGGTTCAGAATACTTCACAACTATTGACTTGTTGTAGAAGAATAGTACAAAGAAAATATTTAAATCCTTTCAGCTTATATATATAATTGCTATTACTTGATGGGCACTCAAATGCTCAACCTTGCTTAATTTAAATATTTTCAGCTAAGTGCGAACGACCAGAGAGCTCTGCTAAGAACAAAGGAAAAGGGAAGGTTGCTGAATGAACAAATTACTATGTTATGTAATAGTTTGATATTATTAAGACAATTATGATATATATTAGCTATCATGGGTTGTAATGAATGTTTAAAGGTTACGTACTTGGGAGCTAGACTCTTATAATTATGTAAATTAAGTTTAACTTTTATATTATTGTTATTATTATTAGTATTATTCCGCTCATAGAAATTATATCGTGAAGAACCGAGTTCGGGTTTCAAGTACCCGAGTTTGGGGTCCTCACAATCAGCCTATCGTACCCTACATTGTACACAAGTATAAAATTTAACTGCATAAGCATAAATGGGACTATATGTCCGGCATTTGTTGGCCCGATTATTCGGGTTGTTTATCTTAGTATTCAAGTGAGACTGCACCAAAGCAATTTGGATTGGTAAACATTAAATAGCTTCAAAGGATCTGAATTGTTCAAAGGTTATATCACGTATCATCAAAAAAATCCAGCCGAAACAAAAAGCTAGAAGCATAATTGGAAACAGTTCATTAAAGAAATGGAACTTTAAAGTATAGCAGTTGTAATATTAACGGAGTAATCATCAATAACGCTTGCAAGGAAATTGCAGTTATATAACTTTACGACAAAGGAACTTGTACGAAAAGTAAATAGCACAAGTCCGATACTTACTCTCACTGCAACAACAATGAGTAAAGATTGGGTAATTGCTCAATAGAAACTTAGGGTTAGAATACGTCTTCTACAATTTTCCGCTATCTACTAGCCCTTCACGTAACCTATTCACATGTGTCACATTAAGCAATTAGGTTCTCGAACACCACTTCGAAGTGTAATGGTTCCCTTTTATTTTAATAAGATGATTAAACTCGCACGTATTCAAATACAATTCAATTACATAACATGTTGCTTCATATAGGCCACGTGGTTCAATAAAAGAATCTGGGAAACATAAATTTCTGATATTTTTCGGACCCAAACCTCTATCAAAATCTTCATAAAACATGCTTAAGGGTCTCAAGTCGGAAAACCTTATTTTTCATATCTTTGACATCACATATTTAATTAAACTCATTTATCCATATAACATCATTTCTATCAAAAATACCAAATCAGTTCCAAAAATATTTTTTTTCTGGGATTTTTAAGATAATAGTCCCATATTGAACATATATTTTTACCGAAATTTTTAAAATCCATCTACTATTTTTAAATAGTCCATAATAGCCAAATATCCTCAAATTATTCATAAATCGAGATTAGCACCAAAAATTCTGAAATTTTCAGGATTAGCTCCTGTTATATACATGTACTTCCAGTAAAAATTTTGTAATATTTGGACTTATACACAGAGAGTTATTCGGGTATCTTTTCAAATAGTGCCCTTAACCGTAAAATCCATAACTCTAAAAACATATGGCCAAAAATTCTCAAATTGTTACAGGACCTTCATATCTTCTTATATTAACACTCCAAATTTTTTCAGAATTTTTAAAGTACAAAAAGTAGACGAAAATGCCCCCAAGACAGGCTGATTCAAAACAGTTCCAAGAAAATGGGACATCAAATTCCAACCAAACTATAGAACATCTGACCATGAAACTTGGATACAATATACTTCATATAGCATAGTATTTTACAAAATTATTACCTACCATAATCGGGTCACAGAAACCATGATTCCAAGGCTCCAAAAAACCCAAAAAGTCACAGATTACTAGTTAAATCCAATTTGATAAAAATCCGTGATTTTACTTCTAGCATGCAATTAAATTGTTCCTAATGTCCAGATCATCTATACTCATATATATACACATGTTATAACAATTGAACTCATTAAATTTTCATGATATGATCAAATTAGCATCATTGAGTTATATTACCAAATATTTAGCATGCATGACATAATTCCTTGTATCTCTACGATATTAAGGCATGATTAAACCAGAACTTTCGTTCCTACATCCACATAACATCAACTAACAGTAGCATAACATCACAAAGTCCAAAACAAATTGTTTGCAAAAAGTCACATAAGCATATTCTCTCATTTTTACTAAAGAACATGGAAAAGAGAGTTCATGGATTACCTCTTTGATGAATTCTGTGACGCCCCCAAAATTAGGTATATATCACTCATCTTGGGTCGTCAGATACATGGTACAGAATATAAATACAACTTACTAATACAACTGTCGTGTACAATACGACAAAACATAACTATGAGTTTGAATACAATTATTGTCTACTAGAGACTATACAAACTCAAAAGGAGTCCTCATTACAATTATTGTCACACTATTTAATAGAATAGTGAGGACTATTAATACTATCATCTGGTCCATCACTCCGTTCCCCGACTCGTCCCAGCTATATTCTCATTTCCTGAAGAGAACAGTGAAAGAAAGGGTGAGCTCAACTAGCCCAGTAAGAAATATTATGACTAAGATAATGCAGAATAAATTATCATTAGCCTTCAACAGTGTTAAACTGATAAAATATAACGAACATCAACTTTAACTGCAGCGGAACAAGCAATCCATTAAAAGAGTCAAGTAGAGAATAAAATCTACTATCTTCTATGATTGAAAAGGTTTTTCAACACTGTTATCGCTGGGACTCAGCTTAATAAAATAATCCACATCATCGAATCACCCCTGCACTACGGCCAAGGATATTCGTGTATTCATTAATGGTCATGATCATGCCAACAACTGTCCATCAATGCACTACGGGTCAATGAAGACTTTTACCACATCATTTGTAACATTACGGTCATGATAACACCGAATAATCCCTGGTTATAATCATACCAAGTCCATCTATGCATTACATGTCATAGATGACTTTCAACATTTTATAAACATGAGGATGATGACAATGATATAAGAATTCAATAAAACAAGTTCAAGAATTAATTTATCCAAGAATTAACAACGTCCAAATTGTCAACATGATACTGCTTTGTGGAGTAAAATTCAAGAATGCTTAGAAGAATATTTTCATGAAAAGATACTGGATGAACCACAATTATCAAAGATACTCCACTAATTTCATGAAGTATAGAAGTTAAAACTTAACCAACTGAGTATAATAAAGAATGGAATAACAAAAGAAATCACCCGGCATGCGATAGACCGCACCGACAGGTTATTCTAACATACTAATAAGAAATGGAATAACAACAGTTCTTTTCATGAATAAGAAAGAATAGCACCCCTTACCGTTTTAAAGAAGAACTGAAATAAGGAAGTAGTTAAGTAGCAGAATACTTTTCTTCTCTCTCTCTCTATAGTTTCTCTCTCTAGAGTTCAGTGAATTCGTAAGAAATAATGAAGGAATGAGCTGCTATTTATAGAAAAATGGAATGCATAGTAACTAATCCATGAACGGTCCAGATTGATTACTTTAATCTGACGGTCCATATTTAAAGAAAAATCTTTTAAATAAAATATAATATATTCTATTTATAGAATAACTTTAATAAAGTATTCTGTTTTATATAAAAAGATGTTTCTGTTTTATTACGTTCATAATACGAATAAAACAAAATTTCATTATCGCTAAATAATTCATATTATTAACTGACAATAATTGAATCAAACTGAGTGACTTCTCACATAAGCATTAATAATCAATACCGTGTGCTACTATGTAACCACACGTATTACTGTACTTTTACTACCGAGTAGTTCAGCAGTATCAATGGTAAAACTTCCGCCGTTATTTTTAATAAAATATTTTTGTCGTTTTCTCAATCCGACAATAATTCCGTTATGGGGTCCACCAATGATTGTGCCGTTGTACGAATATTCCCTGTTAAAATGAATATTCCCCGGCCAATCGAATATTATATAACAACTTGCGTACTTTGCAAAATTTATAAATATTGCCCATAACTATAACATTATATCAAATTAACTCTATAATATTCAAAAATGATATTTATAGAAAATTCAACTTTATTTATAAAAGTTGGGGTCTTACAACCTCCCCTTCTTATGAAATTTCACCCTCGAAATTAGGGTACGTACCTGGTATGTCGAAGAGGTAAGGATACCTTGATTTCATTTCAGATTCTAACTCCCAAGTCATTTCCTCAACATCGTGGTTTCTCCACAAAACTTTGACTTGAGGTATAACCTTGGAGCGTAGAATATGTTCTTTCTTATCCAAGATTTGAATAGTAACTTCTTCATACGTCAAATCTTCTGCTATTTCGTCTGGTTCTAACTCAATAATATGGTTTGGGTCTTCCACATATTTACGTAACATGGATATGTGAAAAACGTTATGAACACGAGACATACTTGGCGGTAAAGCGAGTCTATAAGCCACAGTTCCTACTCGATCGAGGATTAAAAATGGACCGATGAATCGAGGATTGAGCTTTCCTCTCTTTCCAAATCTCGTAACTCCTTTCCATGGAGCAACACGTAAAAACACATGATCTCCTATATCAAATTCCACGTCCTTTCGATGAAGATCATCATAATTCTTTTGTCGATCTTGTGAGATTTTTATACGTTGTCGGGTCATTTGAATCTTTTCTGTAGTCATACGTACCAACTCCGGTCCCAACAATATTGCTTCACCCACCTCATCCCAGCATACTGGAGAACGACATTTTCTTCCATACAATGCTTCGAATGGAGCCATGCCAATACTTGCTTGATAATTATTGTTGTAGGAAAACTCCACCAATGGTAAGAACTTGTCCCAACTTCCCTTGAAGTCAAGGACACAGAGTCTTAATAAATCTTCTAGAGTTTGAATAGTCCTCTCTGATTGTCCGTCCGTCTGAGGATGATATGCTGAACTATATCGTAAATCTGTGCCCATAGCTTTTTGTAAACTAACCCAAAATCGTGAAGTGAATCTTGGGTCTCGATCAGAAACTATGGATACTGGCATACCATGCAGTCTTACAATCTCGTTTATGTACATACGAGCAAGACGTTCAAGTGTATAAGTTTGTTGTATCGGTAAGAAATGAGCAGACTTGGTCAATCTATCAACAATGACCCAAATCGCATCTATACCTTGAGAAACCTTAGGAAGACCGGTAACGAAATCCATGGTAATGTGCTCCCACTTCCATTCTAGAATTTCAAGTGGTTGCAATGGACCTTTTGGTACTTACAGGATGGATTGCAAACGGTGTGTTGTGCGCCTCCATCATTATTTGATACTTTAAATCAGGGTTGTTAGGAACACAAAGTTTGGAGTTGACTCGAAGTATTCCTTCTTCATCGATTCTTGCTTCCGGCATAGCACCTTCTTGCACTTTCTTCCTCATACGCATCAGCTCCAGGTCTGTAGCTTGAGCAGCTTTAACTTTATCGATTAAAGTTGGTTCTACTCGTATATTCGCCATCATCACATGGGTCCCTGGAGTCTTTAACTTTATCTCCATCCTTTACAAGTCACACAAAATGGGCCTTTGTGTTGATAATATCACACTCGTACTTGCATATAATCTTCTACTCAATGCGTCAGCTACCACGTTCGCTTTTCCAAGATGGTATTGAATGGTATGATCATAATCTTTCAACAGTTCAAGCCAACATCGTTGTCGCATGTTGAGTTCCTTTTGAGTGAAGAAATATTTGAGGCTTTTATGATCCGTAAAGATCTCCACCTTCTCCCCATACAAGTAATGCCTCTAAATTTTAAGTGCAAAGACAGCAGCTGTCAACTCTAGATCATGAGTAGGATAATTCCTCTCATATTCCTTGAGTTGTCTTAATGTATAGGCTATGACTTTTCCATGTTGCATGAGAACGCATCCCAACCCTTTGCTCGAAGCATCACTGTAGATGACAAATCCCTCCGATCCAGATGGTATTGTTAGAACAGGTGCTGAAATGAGTCTCCTCTTGAGTTATTAAAAACTCTTTTCACATTCTTCGCTTTAACCGAACTTTGTATCTTTCCGAGTCAGCTGAGTTAATAGAGTAGCGATTCGAGAAAATCCTTCCACGAATCTCCGATAATAACCAGCTAAACCAAGAAAGCTACGTACTTCAGTAACTGATTTAGGTTGCTCCCAGCTTTTAATAGCTTCAATCTTTGCCGGGTCAACCAATATTCCACGACTTGATACTACGTGCCCAAGGAATGCTACCTCCTCCAGCCAGAACCCGTATTTCTTCAACTTGGCATAAAGCTTGTATTCACGAAGCTTTTGGAGTACCAACCTCAAGTGTTGCTCATGATCTTCACGGCTTTTGGAATAAATAAGGATGTCATCAATAAAGACGACCACAAAGTGATCCAAATATTCCTTGAATACCCGGTTCATCATATCCATGAAGGCAGCAGGAGCATTAGTCAATCCAAAGGACATGACTAGAAATTCATAATGCCCGTACCGAGTTCTGAAAGCCGTCTTTGGAATATCCTCAGTTCTAACCTTCAGCTGATGATATTTAGAACGAAGATCGATCTTTGAAAAGAATTGTGCTCCTTGTAACTGGTTAAACAGGTCATCAATACGTGGCAATGGGTACCTGTTTTTGATGGTGACATGATTCAATTCCCGATAATCAATACAAAGTCGCATACTTCCATCTTTCTTCTTCACGAATAGCACAGCAGCACCCCAAGGAGAAGTACTATGACGAATAAAGCCAATGTCTAACAATTCCTACAGTTGGATCTTTAACTCCTGAAGTTCAATAGGAGCATTTCGATATGGGGCTTTGGAAATGGGTTTTGTACCGGGTTCAAGGTCGATACAAAATTCAATTTCACGTTCTGGGGGTAGGCCAGGAAGTTCTTCAGGGAATACGTCAGGGAATTTATTAACAATAGAAATATCATTCAAAACTGAAGTATTTTTGTTTAGATCCGTGACATGAGCTAAGAAAGCTTGACATCCATTTTTCAATAAACGAATAGCTTTATGGCTTGAGATGACAGCGATTGATTTTAATGGTTTGGTTTCTTGAATTCGCATAATAGGTCGATTAGGAATATAAAAGCTAACAACCTTACGAAAATAATCAATTTTTGCATGATGAGTAGTTAACCAATCAATCCCTAGAATCACGTCAAATGCAAGTATTTTTAATAAAATAAGATCGACAGGTAATGTGTGGGTACCAACTTGAACCAAACAAGACTTATAAACCGTGGATGTAATGAAGGTTTCTCCCAATAGAGTTTCAACAGATAAGTCAAAGTATAATTTCTCCGGAGTCAAATTTAATCGATGAGCGCAAGTAGGAGAAATAAAAGAATGGGTAGAACCGGTATCAAATAAAGTATAAACTTCGTTAGAGTTTACGATAAGCTTACCCGTGATGACCTCATTCGGGCTCCTTGCTTTCTGGGAGGTCACAACAATGCTCTCCCTTGCACTACCGGTTTTGACTTTTCTGGGACGGCCTTTGGTGTTTCCATCATGGCTGAACTTGTTTTTGGTAAACGATAAAATCGAGCTAAATGAACTTCTCTTCCACAATTATAACATGCTTTAGACGGCATCGCGCAGTTTGGACTGATGTGCCCCTCCCCTCCGCATTTGAAACATATGATAGGTGGTCATTCTCCTTCCTTAACAACGGGTGTTGGTGCTAACGTCTCTTCATCATTGTTGAATCTTCTCTTCTTGAAATGACCATTCTTATTGTTTTGGCCCTGATTACCACCGAAGTGGTTACCATTTCTGGCATGTTGATTCCCTCCACGGTTATTGTCACCGCTTCGATGACTGCTCTCACTGGTATTATCATTTTGTCGACTGCTCTCTTTTGGTTGCGTTGACTCGTTATCGCGCTCCACTAACTGAGCCCTATTCACAACATCTGAATACAAACACAGTTTATAAGAAATAAGATGTTGACGTATCTCATGTTTCAAACCTCGCAAAAATATTCGCGTCATTCGCTCTTCATCATCCACCAAGTGGGACGCAAACCGGGACAACTCAACAAATTTAGCCTCATACTGCAACACGGTCATATTATTCTACTCCAATTTGATGAACTTCACCTCCTTCATGTGACGAACACTTTCGGGAAAGTATTTGTCATTGAACAGCTCTTGGAACTTCTCCCAAGACATCTTCAGTGCCACAGGTTGAGTACGCTTAATCGATTCCCACCAGTAATCTGCCTCTCCTCGCAACATAAAGGCGGCAAAGGGAACCTTTTGCTCCTTGGAGCATCCCAAGACATCAAATATCTTGGTGATCTGCTTTATCCATGTTTCCGCTATAAGTGGTTTTGGCTCTCCCTTAAACTCCGGTGGTCCCAGCTCCTTGAACTGTTTAGCGGTGACCGTCGGAGAGTTTTCAGTATTTTCACCTATATTTTGGATAGGAGCCACTCTCGCCTACTGTTGCATGAACTACATAAAGCTTCTGAACATTCCATCATTCATCATCTGGTCAGTGTTGTTGTTTGCATGAGGATTGTCACCTTCCTGATGCACATTATCCTGATTATTGATATGTGGTGAATCAACAGTCGCCTGTGCTCCATTGCTATTCTCAACATTCTCAGATGTCATTTTCAGATACTGCCACAAAACAAAAGTTAATTGATATGTCATATAATATCCTTACATTATGACCGACCAATTAAATACCATGCAAATAAACTTAGGTAGGTCATACTAGTGAAGGAATTTCCCGTCTCTCCCCTCCTAGTTCTATTCTCACATCTTAGCAAGGGATCATATCCCTAAGCTTTGATACCAACTATGACGCCCCCAAAATTAGGTATATATCACCCATCTTGGGTCGTCAGATACATGGTACAGAATACAAATATAACTTACTAATACAACTGTCGTGTACAATACGACAAAACATAACTGTGAGTTTGAATATAATTATTGTCTACTAGAGACTATACAAACTCAAAAGGAGTCCTCATTACAATTATTGTCACACTATTTAATAGAATAGTGAGGACTATTAATACTATCATCTGGTTCATCACTCCGTTCCCCGACTCGTCTCAGCTGTATTCTCATTTCCTGAAGAGAACAGTGAAAGAAATGGTGAGCTCAACTATCCCAGTAAGAAATATTATGACTAAGATAATGCATAATAAATTATCATTAGCCTTCAACAGTGTTAAACTGATAAAATATAACGAACATCAAGTTTAACTACAGCAGAACAAGCAATCCATTAAAAGAGTCAAGTAGAGAATAAAATCTACTATCTTCTATGATATAAAAGGTTTTTCAACACTGTTATCGCTGGGACTCAGCTTAATAAAATAATCCACATCATCGAATCACCCCTGCACTACGGCTAAGGATATTCGTGTATTCATTAATGGTCATGATCATGCCAACAACTGTCCATTAATGCACTATGGGTCAATGAAGACTTTTACCACATCATTTGTAACATTATGGTCATGATTATTGTTGATCGATTTCGCAATCAATGAATACGTGCAAGTATACACGGTCAACAAGTAATAAAGTGATAAGAAAAGTATCGTTCCCACGAGGAATTATTTAATAAAAATCACCAAGTACTAATTCTTAACCAAATCAATTTTATTTAAATAACCATAAATTATGATTTTTCTAATTAAGAAAACTAAATTAATCAATTAAAACTAGATTACTCTAAAAAAACTAAATTGCTTTATGACTAAATTCAGATAAATAAAGATTAAGACTTCAATATCCCCAATTATGAACTATAAATCAATTATCCAACTATCCCAATTATTATGCCTACTGAATTGTTAACAGAAATTCTCAAATGCCAAAAGTCCTTTTCCAAGTGATCAATTGCCTTCTATTTAATCCAGATTAATCTTGCTATATTCATATGCAAAACAATTGAATTAAACTCGTTACAAACTCAGTTCCTTATGCATTACATATGGTGAAGAGATATTTCCATTCTATTCACAAACCTAATTATTCACTGTGCAAATAACTAAGTCACATGTCATCATGCCCAGTTCTAACCCTAGAATTTCTCTTCCGATTCCTTCTAGAGTAACAAGGTAATTACTGATCAGATAATTAATCAATAAGCTCAAGACAAGATAAACAATTCACTTTGACATAAATAATTGGAATAAATCGAATAACTAATTCATAGACATAAAAGGTTCAATTGAAATCTTAATAAAAGAGTTAGTTCATAATTAATGAATTGAAACTAAGAATCCACAACTGAATAGACATTAAAAGATAAAAGTATGATAAGAGAAGAGAATAAAATCTGTTGTCAGCAAATCTGATGCTCCCCTCTTGCTCCTGCTCTTGATCTTCAATGATCTCCAAGTTGCTTCAATCTCTAATGGCTAATTAAGAACTAGGGTTTAGATTCTAATCTAATAGAGTGTTTAATCTAGTCTAATCTATGTAATCCCCCTTTATTTTATGTCTTACATCATATATTTATAGGTTACAAGTCTAATTTTTAGGTTAGGAACAAACCCAATCCAATTTGGAGTCAAAAAGATGTCAAAATTAGCCCCAAAACGTGTCCAAGCCTTTCCACTGACTTCCCCAGTGCCCCGGCGCTGGAATTACATAGAGAAATAGCGCCCCGGCGCTGGAAGTTTTTCTGGAATTTTCTGCTCCGACGTCCTTTGGGAAAATGGTCATAACTTCTTCGTTCGAACTCCGATTTCGATGATTCAAGATGTTCCGGAAAGAGGAGAAGTAGATCTACAACTTTCATTCTTTAAGTGTTCCGAAATAAGGTCCGTAGAAATACTCAAATTGACTCTGAAGTGACTACTGTGTAAATGGTAAGCCGAAAACGCGCATCTAGCCACCCCGAACGTCGATCCATGTAACTTTTGTCCCAATTCCTACAAAACAATATAAAACATGCATGAATAGACACAAACACATAAAAACATCCTAAAAGACTTGAGAACAATAATAAATTAAGCCCGAATGTATCCAATTCATGTGTATAAAACTCACTCATCAATTATACCAAATAATCCCTGGTTATAATCATACCAAGTCCATCTATGCATTGCATGCCATAGATGACTTTCAACATTTTATAAACATGAGGATGATGGCAATGATATAAGAATTCAATAAAACAAGTTCATGAATTAATTTGTCCAAGAATTAACAACATCCAAATTGTCAACATGATACTGCTTTGTGGAGTAAAATTCAAGAATGCTTAGAAGAATATTTTCATGAAAAGATACTGGATGAACCACAATTATCAAAGATACTCCACTAATTTCATGAAGTATAGAAGTTAAAACTTAACCAACTGAGTATAATAAAGAATGGAATAACAAAAGAAATCACCCGGCATGCGATAGACCGCACAGACAAGTTATTCTAATAGACTAATAAGAAATGGAATAACAACAGTTCTCTTCATGAATAAGAAAGAATAACACCCCTTACCGTTTTAAAGAAGAACTGAAATAAGGAAGTAGTTAAGTAGCAGAATACTTTTCTTCTCTCTCTCTCTATAGTTTCTCTCTATAGTTTCTCTCTCTAGAGTTCAGTGAATTCGTAAGAAATAATGAAGGAATGAGCTGCTATTTATAGAAAAATGAAATACATAGTAACTAATCCATGAACGGTCCAGATTGATTACTTTAATCTGACGGTCCATATTTAAAGAAAAATCTTTTAAATAAAATATAATATATTCTATTTATAGAATAACTTTAATAAAGTATTCTGTTTTATATAAAAAGATGTTTCTGTTTTATTACGTTAATAATAGGAATAAAACAAAATTTCATTATCGCTAAATAATTCATATTATTAACTGACAATAATTGAATCAAACTGAGTGACTTCTCACATAAGCATTAATAATCAATACCGTGTGCTACTATGCAACCACACGTATTACTGTACTTTTACTACCGAGTAGTTCAACAGTATCAATGGTAAAAATTCCGCCGTTATTTTTAATAAAATATTTTTATCGTTTTCTCAATCCGACAATAATTTCGTTGTGGGGTCCACCAATGATTGTGTCATTGTACGAATATTCCCTGTTAAAACGAATATTCCCCGACCAATCGAATATTATATAACAACTTGCGTACTTTGCAAAATTTATAAAAATATTACCCACAACTATAACATTATATCAAATTAACTCCATAATATTCAAAAATGATATTTATAGAAAATTCATCTTTATTTATAAAAGTTGGGGTCTTACAAATTCTACTTGCTCGAACTCCTCCAATGATTCCCCTTGCTTGATTAGTCTCTGAAAACTCTAGAATTTGCCACTCTCTCAAGCACCTTCCTCTCCCACTCTCAACTTCACTCATGGTAGGAATTTTTTTACAAAGAGGAAGAAGAGACTTGGATTGGGAGTATATATAAAATATGTTATCAAATGATTTTCCCAGCCCTTCCATCTCCAATATAAGTTATATGTATTAAGTATATTGTATAAATTCAATTTAGTATGGGGTGGGGGTTAGAGAAAGGAAGAGTCTTGGATTTGTAAAGGGTTTGTAACTCCCTCACCCCTCATTACCTTATAATACCAATACTCCCTCTCTTGTCCCAATTTGGTTGATCCGTGGGCCCCACAACTGCTGCACTCCCTTATTAAAATATTAATATAATAAATTTAATCATTTAATAAACTATTTTGATCAATTTGCCCTCCGTAGCCAAACGTTTCGATACTAATAACGATTCCTACTAAATCGATGTTCCGGACGTCATGGGACTATCCATTTCGTCAAATTAGCTTCCGAAATTCGTGGTTGACTTTTTACCCAAAAAAGTCAACCAGTTGACTTTGACCAAAAAGTCAACCGTGACACATTTTGTGGTTACAGACTATCTTGACTAATTTTGATGTTTCGGGCTCAAATACGCAGTCCACGTCTCTAAATTCTGCTCCGAAATCAATCTCATGATTTAATCCCCTCCCACACAATTAATCAATTTAATTACATAACTAACTCAAATAGTTAAATTCATTTAAACAAACCATTTACACATACCTCATCACATAACTTAAAATTAAACATGTATGTATAGCATATATACATCTAATAATAGAAAGCATACAAGAGTTTCACATAAATTCATTTATTGATAATTAGTAAATTACATAATAATCTCAGATATTACACTCTCCTATATATACAAATGAAGCAGATGAAATCACTTCACCCTCTCCCACTAACTAATGCCAATATCAAAGCACTTCCAAAGTTGGCAAATGAACTTTGGCAAAAAGGCATGTCGTGATGACATTCTTACCAACAAGTCTATACAGTCTCTCTTTTGATAAGCGCCTCAGAGACAAACCTAGACCTAAGTTTAATACTAAGAGGCGCCCTTTCTAAGCTTCCTTAACCTAAAAGATGAGATGAAATAGAATGCAGTGGAAGAACTCATGCTGAGTATATGCATAGAAAATCTCTTAGAAGAGGTCAAGCTGTTGATGAACCATGCAACTCCCAGTTGGAGATTAATGACGAATCATTTACTGAAGCATAGTCATAGAAGACGATTGTTAAGGTGACAAAGAAAATCGTCGAGTCTATAGCTATCTCATCAAGCTACTCTACGAATTGGAGAAGTCAACGATCAACCAACAGTAGTAATGCTCATATTCTTAAAAGAAAAATCAAAACTAAAAAACTGATCAGTTTATGGGGAGCTACAATTTCTTTTTGGGCATCGTGCAACCAATGTCTTTCAGACACGTCACAGCTTCTACAGAGTCAGGGGGTACAATCATAAAGACAAATTCAAAAACCTCCAAACAACTATCAAAGGTTATCGACCTCCTCTCCCTCCCTTTTTGAACCCTAAATCCTATTGAAAGCCAAAATCCATTAAACCTCGAGCTCCACCCAAATCGACTTCAAATATCTCTTGTAAGATCCCTAAAATAGAATACCCACACACTTCGAACTCTCAAAATGGAAAATTGGCGAGTTATCACTGGAATTCAACTCGGCTCTAAGAAGTTCAAAATATCAGAAAAGAAGTTCAAAGATATTCTTGAGTTTGTAAAGAATGCTGGGTTTTCAAAGTGCTTGGAAGCCAACACTCCAGTCTATAACGATTTGGTGAAGGAATTTTATTCAAATGCAATGATAGATTCTGGGCTTCTATCTACAAAAATCAAAGGAGTAAGTTTGAAGATAAGAGCATCAGATATCAATCAATGTCTAGGGTTTCCTAACCAAGGTCTGATAAATCTCGAGGAAGTCGACATTAAAGAAGGCAAGAAGTTAATACGCTACAAGAGAAATGCAAACTTGAAAGATATGATGAAGAAGTAGTTTCCTGAGGAGTTTGAATTTCTTGTTGAGATTACAGGAAAATGTATCATATGCAAAGACACTGCACACGATACTATTAGCGATCTGCAACTGAGAATTATGACTGCAATTGTCATGAAGAAGCAGATGAATTTTGGGGCCCTATTGATTGATTGATTGTCCAAATTGCTAGAAAAGGCTGAAAAAAAGAAGTCTATAGATAAACCCCTCACAAATGTTTTTTATGGAAGACTCTTGAGCATTATCCTGAAGAAGAAACTAAAGAGCAAAATAAGGGATGATAAAGGAGAAACCCTTACTGTTCGAAAAGTCATGTCTCCAAAGTTGTTTGAAAATTGGAAGAGAAACCCCATGGAGAATAAGAGGCTAAAGACATCGGGCAGTAGCAACAAGGGTACTACAAAGAAGAGGAAGGCAATAATAATGGAAAACGAGTCATCTCAATCTGATGATTCTGCACCACCAGTGGCAACTCAAGCAAAGCCAACCAAGAAGAGAGCTAAGTTTGTGAAGAAGTCACTAGAGGTCCCACCAAGGAGTCCATCTATTGGTAAAAAGGGATCGTGATCAGAAAAGGAAAAAGGAACTACTGTTGCACCCCCAAGGAGAAGAAAGAGTAATCAGGTACTTCTAAGAACAAACCTGAAGAAAGAAAGAGGCTCCTTATCAAAAGTGATTGACCTCAGTGATGATGAAGATGATTAACTTGAGTCTATAAGAGAAGACATCAAAGGTAAAAAGAGGATAATCTCTGACAGCTCCACCAGCAAAACCAAAAGGAATGCAACTACCAATGAACCCAAGTCAGAAGAAGATGATGAAGGTGAAATGGAAGAGAATTTAAAGTCTGAAGAGCAAGGAATGACTGTTGACTCAGACAGTTCTGAGAAGGATACTACATAAGGAACAAGTGATGAAAATCAGTTAGAAGGATCCACTGATGAATCCATTGAAATGACCCTGCATGAGTCTAGCTAAAAGTCAGGAAATGAAGAAATGGAAACAGACTCCAGTTCTGCAGATCAGGATTCAGCAGATTATCATATTCCCTCTCCGACAAGAGTTCGCTGTAGATTAGTGGTGGAAGTCTTTGATGAACCACAAGATGTGCTACCAAGAAGATGGATAAACCATGGAAATGAACGACTCAAAGTAGTAATGATGTCTACAGAAGATCTATTCAACAATTGGAAGGACATGGATTTAGATTGTACTATAGTATTGTACAATCCTGAAAACCATTTGATAAAATGGTTCTACCCATGGATGCCCTAGCTAAAGGCTTACACTGCTGGAGATGAGAGTTACATAAGCTGGTGTTATTCATACTTTCCTAATTTGGAGTTGATCTCTCAGAACTTCCCAAGGGTCAAGACATTTCACACCAAGTTGATCAAGAATGTCCTTCATTTCAAAGTTTATCGTCGTGATGGAAACATCTACATTCCCTACTATCTCTCAGAAAGCTTTGATAGTAGAAAGGCCACATCGAAGCCCACAATCATAGAGGTCTCATACTCTGTGATTGCAAGTGGTCAAGCTCACCATGATACTCAAACATCAATCCCCACATTTAGCACTCCAAGCTTATATCCTAGTATACCCTCTGATATCCCCTCTTCATCCAACAATGATCTCTTTGACATTCTCACTGCCTTTGAAAACATTTATATAAATAAGAAACTCAAACAAACTACTCAAATCTTTAAAGACACTGAATTATTGAAAAACTCTAAAGAATTTGCTTAAAAAATTTCATATATTACTGAGGAAGCAGAGAGCCTGTTAGAAAGAGAGGACATTGAGTTCCACAAGAAGCTTCAAGCAACCATCTCTGATATATCCAATAAGCTTCATTGCAGAGATCAGATATATTTGGAATCTATCGAGCAATAGAGGAAAGAAGCCCTGCTACTTCTGAAGAAAAATGAAGAATCTATTATATCTCTCTCCGAGAAAATAGATACCCTTAACCAGTCACTTTCCCAAAAACTAGAGCTCAGCCAGCAGGAGCTAAAAATTGAAGTTGGAAATTCATCTTACCTACTTGAGTAGCTCATGTCCAATGTCAAGCATCTCTCTCAAGTGATTGATGACAAAAGGGGGAGAAATATAGGCACTTAAAAAGACATAAGAAGAGACGAATGGAGACAAAGAAGAAGATCCA
Source organism: Panax notoginseng (assembly GCA_016801055.1). Classification (NCBI taxonomy): domain Eukaryota; kingdom Viridiplantae; phylum Streptophyta; class Magnoliopsida; order Apiales; family Araliaceae; genus Panax; species Panax notoginseng. Next base: position 160,835,653 of record CM029014.1, read on the forward strand.
GAAAGAGAAGTAGGAAAAGCTGAAGGCAAAGCAAGAACAAGAGGACTCAATATCTGAGGGGGAGCTCAAAGAAGATGAAGCAATGAATTCATCATCTAATGAGGATCAGGAACCAGGAGAACAAGCAGATAAGTAGAAACAACAGAAAGAAGATCCAAAAGACAGAAACATGAAAAGAGAAGGTACATCTCTAATTGTAATAGTTAGCTCTGGATCCAGGATTTAGATTTTTTCTGCCATCTGTAATTAAATGCTCTTTAAATATCATTTATATTACCTATTCTAGCTATACAACAGCTCACTGTATCTTAAGATTCATTCATCTCATACATATGCATTAAGTATTTTTGTCATCAGTAAATAGGGGAAGATTGTTAAGAATATGCATGTGAATGTTATTCCTTTATTCGTATTATTTGATAATGAAGATGATAAAGTTAGTGAATGAATATGCAAACATGTCTGCATTGATAAAAGCTGTAAAGTCCTTAATAGATGATAGAAAATATGGACAAGAACTTAGATTAATATGATCAAATTTATTAGGTTAATCTGTGCTTAATGTTTATCATTCTGTAAATAAAAGTATAGAAAAAAAGATCAAAGTTGTTAGGTTGATCTATTTTGGAGTGTAATAGATAGGCATGACTGATCGTAGAGCTCTACACAAGTCATTTCAGTCTGCCAAGAAAATAAAACAGAATCATAGACTGTCGAGCCAGTCGAGAGATTGCAAAAGCCAAGTCTGAATCGTAGAGTTTCAAAGAAGTTGCCTCAGAATCGTAGTCTGTCTTGAAAGCCATACTCAGAATTATAGAGGTTTTCTGAGCATCTGCCGAGCCAAGTTAAGAATCGTAGTTTGCACTCGAAATCGTAGAAGATGTCTGCTGAGTGCCTATCGAGCTAGAATCGTAGACTTGACTCTGAATTGTGAAGTCTACATGTCGTTATCTATCAGAATCACAGTTTGCAAAACCAAAGCCAAAGTCATAGTCATCTAGATGCTTATATAGCCAAGGGATAATCGTGATGCACTCTACGATTCTCTACAGAAGCAAACCTGAAGTATATGTATAGATCGCTTTCTCTGGTAAGAACAGTCAAGTTTAAGAATGCAATCTACTTGAAGAATATAAGAAAGCATTCTTTGAATAATCTTCAATCAAGTAGAAGATCAAAGCACCAATTCTATCAGCAAGGCTGATTGAAAAGTGAAAATTCATTCAGAAGGAATCTCCAATAAGTGGTAATCAGAAGACTACAATCGTAGTGCTTTCTAAAAAGAGAAGAGTCTGATAAAGGTGATAGAAAGATGATGGTAAACCTGCCTCAAAGTGAACAAAGGACAAAAAAGGAGGATATCAATGCTCAGCCTTACCATGGATTATGATCAAGAGATCACAAGGTTGAAAGTTAAGAAAGATGAGCATGACAAGTTAAAAGGGATATGCAAACCGAAGTGTCAAAGCTGTCAATCAACTTGTTAGTTCTTGAAGCAAGGAAAGACAAGCACGAACGTAGAATAGACTGTGAGAGCAAAGTACAAGATGGTACAACGTTGAGCACTCTCGGAATCATAAAAGGTGTCAAGGTCAAGTCACCCTATAATTTCCACAAATAAGCAATCGTAGAGTTCATAAAGGTCAACATCAGAATCGTAAAGGGCATTCATCTAAAGAGTGAAAATGTCCAAGCAAAGGTGTGAAGCCCCAAAAATAGGTATACATCACTCATTCTGAGTCACCAAATACATGGTACAGAATTCAAATACAAACTTAATTTACGCAATATGACAAACGTAAACAGAGAGTTTTAACACGAATATTATCTCATAGACAATATCCAAACGCAAATGAAGTCCTCATTATAATCCTTATCACACTATTTCACAAAATAGTGGACTACTAAAGTAACCATCTGGACCATCACTCCATTCCCCGAGTAGTCTCAGCTATATTCTCATTTCCTGAAGAGAACAATGAAAGTAAAGGGTGAGCTCAACTAGCCCAGTAAAGAATATTATGACTAAGATAACGTAGAATAAATTATTTTTAGCCTTCAACAGTGTTAAACTGATATCATACAATAGATAATAAGTTTAACTATAGCGGAACAAACAATCCATTAGAATAGTCAAGTAGAGCATGATATAGACTATCTTCTATGATTTAAAAGTTTATCATAAATTTTATCAGTGAGACTCAGCACAGTAAATAATCCACATCACAGAATTATTCATGCACTACGGGCCAAGTATATTCATTATTATCACATCCACAAATCATCCATGCACTACGGGCCAAGGATATTCATTAGTATCACTAATGGTCATGATCATGCCAACATCTGTCAATCAATACACTACGGGCCAATGAGGACTTTTACCACATCATTTGTAACATTACATGTTATGATTATACCGATACATAGTCATAATCATACCAATCAACAGTCCATCTATGCCCTACGGGCCAAAGATGACTTTTATCACAATATAAGCATGAGTACGATGACAATGATATAAGCATCAATCAAACGAAATCAAGGATAAATATTAAAGACTTTAAATTTATCCAGAGTTTAAAAATGTCGAAATTGTTATCATGATAACTGCTTTGGGGAGTAAAATTCAAGAATAATATTGTATCAAAAATAATTTGGACAGAAAAGAAATCAATTTTTGTCATGAATAGTACCCTGGGTGAATAGTACCCAAGTGAATAGTACCCAATGAATAGTATTTTATGAATAATATCCCGTGAATAGTATCTCTGCATGAAAAGATCAAAATTTAGCAAGAATGTTTAGAAAAATATTCTTGTGAAACGATAATAGATGAAGCGCAAATTTCAAGGATATTCTACTAATTTCAAGGAGTATAGAAGCAATACTTAACAAAATGAGTGTAGAATTTGGAATCTGAAACGAAATAATATTACTTACATATTACAGAGTATGGAAGAAAATATTAATTTTACGAATATTGAACAAAAATTATATCCCTTACAACTATTGAACGAAAATAATATTCCTTACGAATATTGAACGAATATAATATTCCTTACGAATATTGAACGAAAATGATATTCCTTACGAATATTGAACAAAAATAAAATTCCTTACGAATACGAAAAATAATATCGTAAACGAATATGAAATAAATAATACCCCTTACCTTAAAAGGAGAGTAATTCCGACTGTTTAAGCGGGGATATTCTTGAAGAAAACTTGCACTATTTTCTACACTTAAAGCTTCCTTAAACTCTAAAGAAATGCGGTCAATATTATAGAAGAAGAATTCTCTGATTCTAGTGTCATTTTTAATTCTAAACTAAGCAACCTATTTATAGGAGAATGGTAGGATACTGTTTAGAAATTTTTTTTTCATAGGTGAACAGGAGTGAAATCACAGAAGAACCGGCGCAGAAATTTTTTGAAAAATTTTGATTTTACTATGCTGCACTATACAACACTATGCACACACTATGTTGTACTATGTTGTACTATGCAATATTATGCATAATAAAATATAACAATTCTATTTTTCATAAAAAATAAAATTTATAATATATATATATATATATATATATATATATATATATATATAACAAAACTGAGATAACTTTCTCCCGACGATTTTGAAAAATGAGAAAGTGGGGGTCCATACAATAAGTCAAATTTACAACAAATACTTCATAAAAATCTCCTCTATTTATCTCAATTCACTTGGCTTCACAAAACACATTTTTAACAACAATTATTCATCATTAATATTATAACTTACAATATTAACAACCAGATCATTCTCAGGAAAGAATGGGCTTTCCGATAAGGACTTCTCCTTATTGGCGCGCAATTAAGTGACCAAACCCCTTTCCTCGACAGAACTTTCTAGACATCATCAATAATGCAAATAATAATATGAATAACATTGTCGCCTCCACTATTGATTTAATAATATAAAATATTGTGACAATAATTGAATCAATAACGTGAGATACTATGCAACAATTAATGTGGCAATAATTGATTAAAACTAAGTGACTTCTTACGTAAGCATCAATAATCAAAGATAATGTATAATACCGTGTGCTACTATGCAACCACGCATATTATTGTACTTTTATCACCGGGTATTTCAACAGTTAACGGTAAAACTTTTGCCATTATTTTCATAAAAAGTTATTTCTGTCATTTTCTAACTCAGACAATAATTCTATTGTTGGGTCCACCAATGATTGTGACGTTGTACGAATATTTCCTGATAAAACGAATATTCCCCGACCAATCTATAACAACTTGCTTACTTTATAAAATTTGTAAATATTATCCACAACTATAATATTATATAAAATCCACACCATAATATTTAGAGAAAATTAATCTTTAATTATAAAAGTTGGGGTCTTACAAAAGGAGACTGACATTCGAACGTTGTGAATTGAGGATCCTAATATACTCTTCAAACATCCTTAACTTAAATCGAGGAAACAAGAGAAAAGGATGACTACCTACTAGCCTGCTGAAAGTAACGTCTATGAAATGTTAGGTGATAAAGTAGACTGATATGTCAGGAAAGTCAAAAAGGAGTTGTCACATCAACCCTGCATGTCTACATCAGTGCTCAAAAATGTTTGGAGCATTAAATGCTACAATGGAAGCCTTCAACTGAAACATTTAAAAGGCTCCTTCATAAGCAAATAAGACAAAGATTAAAAGGGAGCTCGATAATGAAAGACTCCTAACGGCTATGTTCCAAAGGGAAGATGTCAAATGGATATATATAAAAGTCGAAGCTTCAAAAGAAGAAAAAGGTTATTGACTTGAGATGATGAAAGTCATATGGAGCTTAACAGAGACAGTGTCTTAGTGAGAGTAAGACCACAACAGAACAGTGAAGCACAACTAATGAGAGTCCTACAATAGAAAAGCTTCACTCAATACAAAGGAGACAACAAGGTGGAATCTGTGCTGAGAGCCGGAAGGCTAAGAATACAACAACAAGAGTCGCAGAACAGAAAGCAGGATACTTGAGCCACTCTATTTTTCCCATGAACACACAGAACTGAAGAGAAGAAAATACAAAGCCGAATCTGTTCACAACTCTAATAGTGTTCAATGACTGCTAAGTACCTAAAGAAGTCAAGCTAATATACAAAGACTTAGTAGTACCTTAACGATGATAGCATGCAATGCTGCATATTAGATGAAGACAAGCATCAACAACAAAGAACAACAACATCAAGGGATAAATCAGACTGCTAAGTACTAACAGGATGTTAAACTGAATGTACATCATAGCAGTCCATTAGATGTGATCAAACAACAAAGCTGAATGCCCAACGATCACAAGAAGCTGCTAAGTACAAGAAGATGAACAAGTTGAATGTCATCCTAGCAGCTTAATAACAACAAACAACAAACAATCTAGCAACCAGGGCCTGCAGGGTCCTTGTCTGAGTACCAAAGGGTACAAGAGATTCTAAGTCTACTTGACTTAGTCTGTAATAATACAAACCTAAATTAGGATTATCAATAAATTAAGAATTTTAAATTTCAAATTCTTATATGCTAATGTTGTAATAACTAAATTATGACTTGGTAAGGTTAGATATAGGGTACAGACCCTAAAAGGTTAATAATAAATTTTAGATAAGACTTTGATAAATAGAATGGAAACCTTAATTAGGATTAATCAGGGTTTAGTGATTATTATGTGGTTAACATTAAGTGTGGCTAAGTAGGGTTTTAATTAAGAATACTTGTCATGATAAACCCTAATTGAGGATTTGATAACCTTAATGTTAAACTAATAAACCCTAGAATTAAATATTAAACCCTAATTGTAAATTAGTAAGCCATAATTCCTATTTTGCAAGATTCAAATGACCAATAAATTAATAAATTTTTTAAGTATATATATATGTTAAATTACCAATTTACCCTCAAAGTTGATTGGGAAGTTACAAAAGTACACTTAGTACAAAGAAAATTACTAAAATACCCTTTCTCTTCCAAAATTTGATGATAAGATCAAATCTATGACTTGCCACTTTAGAGATCTCTAACATGTGTAATCTAGACCCCCACCATCATTCTTTTGACACCTCATATCAGATCAAAGCCTTAGTTGTCAACAAATTAGTGAAATCAAGCAATTTGCCTCTACTTGAGTTCTCTACTTATAAGCTAAGTGTTGGTTTCTCAAACCAACGAATTTACACTAAGAACACATCAGATAATTATCCACAAACAGCTCATAACCAACTAGCATTCAGATCACAAAGGCAGATTTCAAGTATTTTCTTAAAAAGGCAAAAACCCTAACCCTAACCCTCTATCTTTGAAGTTATGTCAAAAGTTATGATTTAGTGTTAATATATGTTATATAACATGTTATTTAGTGATCTGGGTTGCTTAAACATGAATCCATAACTTTTAAATACATAAAAATGAAAATTTGAGAAAGCAGTCAAGAACCCTATAATTTTGTCTGATAGTCGAATGTCAGGCCTCTTAGATTTGAATTTGTTAGTTGCTTAAACTGTTATGTGTATTGTTGATATACTATGACATGAGGTTAGTATTATAGAAGTGAAATCAGAGCCAAAACATGTAAGTTATTTAAGGTCAAAACTCGTTGACCAGTCACGAAATTTTTTCTAGAAACCCAAAACTTCAAGAACATCGTCTGACAAGCTTTTTGATACCTTAGATGTTTCAACTGTGGTAGTTATAGGACCCCTAATTGTATCACTTCTATAAACTGACATATGGACCACATATCTATGACAATCAACTGACCAGTACATCAACCAAGCGAAAGATATGAGTGATCAAAAGTGAGACCCCGAAACTGGAAACCCAGTTTTCTGGGTAACCTAGAAAATTGTAAAACCATGCCTGACAACCAGTTTGACCAGCTTAGATTTTGATCATCTGATGTTGCTATGAACCTTTAGATGGTGTATTGTTGTATTATGAAATATATATTATATGTTTAATACACTGTAACCATTACTTAATACCTAGAATCCATGATATTAGACTTTGAAATAGGGTGACTGACGTTGACCGAGTTTCTGGGTAACCCAGAAACTCAAGATCATGCTTTGATGCATACTTTGACTAGCTATAGCATTCTGAGGTGATGAAAGTAGATCACAAAAATGTCATATACCTAAAGTACTACATCAGTACTACCTTGTTGAACCATTTTCATGACCAAATACACTGTCTGTAAGGAATTAGAACCAGTCAAACTCACCTCCTAGGCGTTGACTTTAGTGTTCTTCAGTAGATGAAGAACACCAATAGCGACGATTTCTGTCATCATAGGGTCTTTCAGCGACAGTTAGTTGAAAAATAATATAAATAAATAGAAATAAATAATAAATAATTATTATAAATTAATAATTAATTTCTAAAATACATTTTAAACTATAATAAATAATTTTTAATATTTTGACATACAATTTCATTAATATTTTATTTATTTAAATATTAATAATAATGAAATTATTTAATAATGCTTTTAAATAAATTAGGAAAAATAATAATAAATTATTTTAAATAATAATAAATTATTTAAAAATGAAACTAATGATTTAAAAATCATTATCAATAATAATAAAATATTTGAAAATAATATTAATGGTTTAAAAATTATTATGAATGATTATTAATTACATAAAAATAGTATTAATGATTTTAAAATCATTTTGATTAATAATAAATTAACTAAAATTAATATTAATCATTGAAAAGTTGTTTTACGCTTATAGAAATTATAATAAATAATAATTAACTTATTTAAAGTGATATTTAAACTTTTAAACAGAGTTTATTAGAAAAATAATTTGATAATTATTCGATCAATTATAAAACACCGAATGGACATCGAATACAACTCAGACGCTAATAGTTTGACTAGTTATTAGCTATGATTATTTCTAATGACCGATATAATCATATTTAGGTTGCATAGATGGCTTGAATAACATAGGATAACTATTCTCCAAGCATGCAAGTTTTCCATATACATGTAATTTTTGTATTAAATGTACTTGTTATATTGATGCTATATAGACCTATTTAAAAATATGTTATTTAAAAAGGTTGTGGCTTATTGTTCAAGCATAACCAAGTCATTTGAACTGTTATTTGCGTAAAAATGTATTTGATTTAATATCAAATCATAGACTGTGGTAAAAATCAATGTTGTTTGGTACAAATATATACTGATACTATTATGACCGGCAGTCATACACTGATCGGGATTTTATGACCAACAATTATAGTAATGACTGTGGGTTAATTAAAAAGGATGATATGCATACTCCTAGGATGTTTGGTTAAACGAATCAACTCGGGTTGCTAAGTCTATATGACTGACATTAACTCGTAATGTGCGGGGTTTGGCAAATAAACCTCAGTATATATACCTGGAAAAACTTCTGAACTATATGTTCATCTATTTCAGTCATATTGTGAGTATGTAATCTATTTCAGCCTTTTGAAGCTCATCCCTTGCAAATATTATTTCCCTTTGCAGTTGTGACTGATATCCCTAGAAGTTCAAGTATGCACTCTTGTCGATAGAGAAGACTGTAATAGTTTAAGTTATTTCTATTTATGTCAGACTTAAATTATAATAATTTAAATTTGGGATCATGTATTAAGTTTTTAGCTATGTAAATAACTTAGTTTTCACCTTTTTGAAGAAAAGTTAGACTTCAAGTACAGTATTAGTATGAACTGTTCATCTGAATGAGGGTATTCAATAATCGAGTGAGTTCTGTAAGCACTGAAGTTGCGCCCCTCGGTTCCAAGAATAATCTTATCATTAGTACTGTGAATATCAGATGGATATGAATTATTGATACGAAAGAAATATATGTAAGATTACAAATTTATACATCTAAGTGATAGTATTCATCATGATAAGTGTTCTGACGAGAACTGATATATGTTATGAATACTATGAATCTTGGATTGATAGAGATTATTATCTTATAGAATATTTACGTGAGCACCAAATCTGCTACAGGAAGTGTAGGGATTTTGGGGGCGTCACATAGTCTATAATTTCCAAGGCTGTTGGTCTTGAAGAGTTTTTAGTGAACTAGTATTCCAAGGATGCTGGTCTTGAAGGAATTTTAGTGATTCGAAGTTGATCAAATCCTTAGTGGAATCCCTGCTTATTAAAGCAGAAGAGTGGATTAGGAGCATTCAGTCTCTAAACCACTTAAAACCTCTGGTGTCATTTACTGTATGTCGTTTACATTCAGTACTATAACTGTTATATCTGCTTGCAATTAACTCTATATTAGAACTATGTTTAATGCTATATTTCTGAAGGGTATCTTAATCTATTCCGATGTGCATGAATTGATTCCTCTATTCATTATCTGTTAATCACTTAACAAGATAAAAGAAAACAAAGAGAAAGTTTTAAAGGATCTATTCAACCTCCCCTTCTAGATCTATTGTGTGCCTCCGAGAACTAACAATTTATACTTTGACTTATTCCTTAAGACCCTTGGGGTATATCAAAGGGTATGCTTGGGTATAATGAGTTATATATGGAGATATTGAATGATCAATAAAGAATATATCGCTTCTAGTAAAAGAAGAGATATGTCATATGTGATTCGATAAATGACAACCCAAGAATCTTTGGCCAAGGTGGAATGAAATTAGAAAGTAGTTTCTAATTTGCATTCATTCAGAGTTTGCATTTGGGAATTGAAATACATATAATTAAATAAAATAAGACTTGACAGTTATTACATGTCTTATATTTAATTGGGACATTGTATAGTGGAAGGATTGAATTATAAGGTAACTATTTACTCAAAGGTCTGACATTCGGTTGTCAGACTCATTTTTCCAGATTTCCAGATTTTGAAGAACTTCAAATTTGAGCAACTAGATGTTATGGATCTGACATATGTACCAACCCAGATCACTTATATATACTACAAACAACATGTTTTAACATTAAAACACAACATATATCATGGAATCAAAGGTCAGATTTGGCTTTTAGGGTTTATATCTAACTTGAACAATGCTTGCTTCTGGTTTCTTGATCTGTTATGGTGATGATTTGAACTTGATTTGAGACTGATCTATAAGTGTATTTCGTAGGGTTGGAGAGAGAGAGAGAGTCTAGGTTAAGTGTTTGTGTATGAATGAGACTTTTATGCCACTTTTCTCTCTCTTGATCCTTATATATGATCATACAATGTATGTGGCTGAAATGAATGGCTAATGGCTGGAGATTTTAGTCACATGTGCAATCTTGGTTGGTTGCCTACTACATATTTTGGCTAGATACACAAGTTATCTTCAATTATGCAATAAGGGCAAAAATATCTTTTGGCTAGCAATTTTAATGGCACAATTGTAATCTTGGCAAACCCTTAGGGTTTGACCCTAAGGTTTTCAAAATTTTAGTTCGCTAGGATTTCAATTTAGGCTAAAAATAAAAATTTAGTTTCTTAATTTTCAAATTAGGGTCCTTAATTAACTTAGGTTTTCTAATAATATAAAACATGATAATTAGGTTTAATTATTCACTAATTAACATTAGGGCTTACAATTAGTAATCAGGGATACTAATTTAGAAATTAGGGTTTCTAACTAACCATTAGGGTTCTCTATAATTAGGGTTTTCCTAATTAAAATTAATATATATAATAATTGACTTAATCACATAACACAATTTTTGACCGATCTTAAACTCCGGTTTGAGTTTCAAATTAGGTTTTCTTACAATAATACAAGATTTTGTCAGGATACACCATAATTGACTAACCATTATCTGTCTATACATATAGTACATATTTATAGCACTGAAATATATTTAATATAATATTATTTTTCTCATTCTTTATTTGAAATCCAGAATTAGGGTTTGCATTTCATATCTGATATACCTTTCATATATATTATTGTTAGGTTTTGTGAAAATAAAAAAAGCAATCAAATTACAAAAATCAGCGGAAGCAAAATAAAATCAGTTTTTAAAATTTTTCACAAACCAATTACCCGGATCATCCTTTATGCTTATTATTAATTAAACGAAGAATAAGAAATTATGAAATCATACCCTTGTAGAAACGAGCTTCCTCAGGTACGAGTTCACCTCCTACTTCTTTGCGATCTCCTTAAATCTCCGGGTAGATTCTTTTCTTTGATCAATGTAAGCCACCCAAGTGTATGACCTCTAGAGGTGATCCACCAAGGAAGAAGAATTTTCAAGAAGAAAGTGTATTAGCTCAAACCCTAGTTTTTCCTATCTATATAGAAAAAGGGGGCGTACTCTTTAACTATTGAAATTACGTATATCTGATATTTGATATAAGACTCCTCTTATAAAGATATCAGGTAGCCCTATTTAATTAAAATAAGGTATTATTTATTTAATTAAACTTTTTTAATTAAATGGGCTCCCTAATCTTATTAGGGATAATTAATTAAACTCCTTTAACTAATTTTCTCTCATAATCCTATTAGGAATAAATGAGAGTGCTTATATTAAATTAATTCCTAAACTCTTTTAGAAATTAAAATAATAATAATTGTAATAAAATTAATAAGACTCCTCTTATTAATTTATATTTAATATTTTTAAAATATTAAATAATAAATATTAAGCTATTTAATTTATTCTATCACCATAGATTAAATTAAATATACTTAACATAGTATTACGATTATGCCATTAACTTCTTAAATAATTATTCTTCCTTTTATAGTGTGACCCTTAGGCTCTCTATATTAAACTGGTTGTGAATAAATCAATTAGAACAATTTTAATCTTATTTAAATAAATAAATTAAATGATTAATTTATTTAAATAAATAATATTTATTCTACAATAGGGATAAGCCTCCATAGCGATCAACAACTTTTCAGATAATATAGATTTCAACATTAATCATAAAAGAACCTTTGAGTTAATAGTTACCGTACAATTCAATCCTTCTACCATACAGTGTCCCAATTAAATATAAGACATATAATTACTGTCAAGCCTTATTTTATTTAATTATATGTATTTCGATTCCTAAATGCACAACTCCTAATGAATGTAAATTAGAACCTACTTTGTAATTTTATTTTACCTTGACCAAGGATTCCTGGGTTGTTATTTATCGAATCACATAGGACATTAATCTTCTTTTACTAGAAGTGGTAGATTCTTTATTGATCATTCATTATCTCCGTATATAACTTATTACACTCAAGCATATCCTTTGATATACCCTAAGGGTCTTAAGAAATAAGTCAAAGTGTAAATCATTATATACAAGATACTATGATGGTCTCAAGTCTAAGGATTATTTGTACTACTATCACTATAGGAATTCCTATTGACATGCAAGTAAAACTCAATTAGGTATTCCTTAGCGAGTCACGTTCAGTGAACTTATTCTCTAATAAGCACCTACATACTTGCTTTAGTGTCTCCACACAAATGATCATGAAATCAATCATCCTCATCCAATGAGCAAGCAACGTACGCACCAATCTATCCGAATTTACTAATCCTCATTTTAGTAATCCATTGATTGGGAACATTTTAGTTTGAAACTATCTAGAAATTTAGATCTCATTAGCATGATCTCATCATGATTCTAAAAGCATTGCTTACAGTACTACAAAACAGTAAATAGACAACGCGGAAAAAATATTGTGGTTTCAGTCAGAAAAACGCCGTGGTTAAGGGTGTCATCTATTTGACACCATTACACAACGTTTTTAAAACGTTGTAGTTAAGCACAATACACAACGTTTTTTAGGGAAAAAACGTTGTAGATTTATTTTCCAAAAATTAGCAGATGCTTAAAAACGTTGTAGAAGGTATGATTTCATAACGTTTTTTTGGATAAAAATGTTGTTGTTTAGTATATTAGACAACGTTTAGGCACATTTACACAATATTTATAATTTGTCATCTATTTAGACAAATTTATATAATGGTTTTAAAACGTTGTAGTGTGACATAAAATGTTGTAACACATGCATATAACATTTGTTTTTAAATATAGACCATAGAAAGCAACAATAGACAACATTTTTAACCAATTTATACAACGTTTAGAAGGTGTCATTTATTTATACAAATATACAATATTTTTTAAATGTTATAGATAAAAAAAAAGAAAAAAAAGGTTGTAGTTCACCTGTATCACCAATGCACCTGTAATACGCTAATGCCATGATATATAGCCAAAATGTATCAACCATTCAAAATACATACCAATAATACCATTCGTTTACAGTTTTAAATTACTACATCCACAAAATTTATACCAAAATGTATCCATATATGCATCTCAAATTCACTTTTCAATATAAATTACTACTATATTGAATTGTGAATTTGATTACATGCATCCACAAAATAAACCAAACTATCCAAAATACGTACATTCATCTAACATATTCACCGTTAACTCGAGGCTCTACATATAGCTGCTCACATACGTTGCCCACTCATTCCGTACTTCGTCAATTTGTTCTTGTGTGTACATTAATCCACATGCCTTATCCCACTAAAATAAAAGAACAACAAATTTAGTATTCAACAAAGATACCAAATAACATACCAAATATGACCTGCTACACAAATTAGTATTCCACATGCCTTGTATTTGTAACATTGTAACCCATGTTAGCCACATAATTCCTAATCAAAACTAGTACATCACAAGTACAAAACAATGAATAGATAATGCAGAAAAAACGCTGTAGTTTCAGTCAAAAAAATGTCATGGTTAAGGGTGTCATCTATTTGACACCCTTACACAACGTTTTTAAAACGTTGTAGTTAAGCACAATACACAACGTTTTTTAGGAAAAAAAACGTTGTAGATTTGTTTTTCAAAAATTAGCAAATGCTTAAAAATGTTGTAGAAAGTATGATTCCACAGCGTTTTTTGGATAAAAATATTGTTGTTTATACAAATATACAACATTTTTAAAATGTTGTAGATAAAAAAGAAGAAAAAAAAGGTTATGATTCACCTATATTACCAATGCACCTGCATTATGCTAATGTCATAATATTTAGCTAAAATTACAAAGAATATTAATACCATACAATACGTCTACATCCCAATAATTCTTTGTAATGCCAATTATAAAGAATATTAATACCATACAATACGTTTACATCCCAATAATACCAAACTATCCATACATCTCAAATTCACTTTTCAATATAATTACTACTATACTGAATTGTGAATTTGACTACATCCACAAAATATACCAAACTATCCATAAAATTATACTACTACCTAATTAAACTATCCATAAAATATAATACTTCTACTGTACAAAAAACCCCAACCAAATTGAAAGGAAAAAGCTTAAATAGGCCTTCTTGTTCTTAGCCAAAAGTTCTTATACAGCAAGGAAGCAACACCATTGTTTCCAAGTGAAATTCCTGCACAAGGTCCAATTATTCCTTTTATGTTTTCGTAACAGTTGTACATTTTTCTCAATAATATCTACCCAAACTAAAATTTACCTGAAATTCTAGAAGCTTTGGAGTAATTCTCGGCAATGTTGGTAACGTTAGAGCTTCTAGAATCTGCAACAATCAAAAAGGTCAATTACTTCAAATATACGGACTTGCATAACTCAAGAAAGATATTCTAAATATGAATACCTTTTTATTGATTGGACGAGCAAGAATAGGAATATTTCATGTTCTTGTTCAGTCACCAGAACTACAATATCTAGTGGGATGCTAGGTTCTGCAAATAAAATAGTTGTTAAATTTCCAGAATGATAATAGAGATATATTCTATTTTAAGAGTGATATAGAATCAACTTAAACAAAATCATAATATGCCAGTAAGAACAAAAGTACCTTCCGCCATATAATTTCAGAAGCCCTTTTGTTTCCAGCACTTGCACATTTGACTAACAAGCCATTCTCATTCCAGAATGATTCGTTATTTCTGTATACACTACCAAACTTCACAGTTTTCAAGATGTCCATATCTTCTGTGAACTTGTACAACTCCTTGTAGCTGTAAGCATGAAAAACAAAACATATGATGATCACATGAAATTGAAATTTAAGACGCCACTTGTTGTTTACCATCACATAAAGTAGAAAAGGAAAACTCTGTGCAGACCTGCTCTACTAGAATGCACCACTGAAATTGGATTTTTGAACATTTTAAACTTTTGGGCCAGCGGCTCAAAAACAAAATTGTGACACTTGTAGTACAGTGTGAACCTAAGGAAACACGTAATACAGAAAAGCAACCACATAATACAGAGGAATAAACTGCAATCAGTGTGAATGATTCTTGTTTCTCAGAAGACTACCCGACAAAACAAATTTGCATAATTGTTCACAATTATTTACATATTACGTGGTCAAAGAGAGAGAGGGGAACAAAAAACACTAAAACAGGCAGCTCCTTAATGAACATATGATAAATTGTTTTACTGAAAGAGATATAAAAGTTTACCATCACTAGATGAGTAACATTCTTCAACATATTAGAATTTAAATGTACCAAGAACATAGAGAACTTACCATACAATGCATCTCCTTTTTCAGCATGATCTTAGATAATGGCATTATGACAGACTGTAGCTTAACTTTCCCACCGCATATATATCCTGCACTTACCTACACTGCGATGACTGATGAACATCAGATAATCTCACAGAAGCTCTGCTTTTCCTTTCTCATTTTATTGGAGATATTCATCAGGTATGCCAATCAAGCTTATAGCAAGTAACTAATTCATGCATATATTTTTATATATTCCAACACTGTCGTAACACCAAACAACCCTGTACATGCAGCCGCTACATGTAGGATTTACTTCAGATAGGGGAGGGAATACAATTAATGTCCACTGGTACACAAGGAAAGCGGTGCTCCATCATGTAAGCATTGTTAAAAAGCAAACAAACGCATTTACTATTGATAAAAGCATAAACAATTTATCTATGTACTCTAAAAGTAAGTTGTTAGGAGAAAGGGGAGTATTGATAAATACATAAACTCCAAAAGATGAACAATTAAACACTCAGAACCTTACCGTCTTGCAAATGAACCTGTTGTTCAGTTGTCTACAATAGCATTTTCAATTCACTATTTTCAGTAGACAGTCCATTTGTATCCCTCTGAATTAAAATATAAATAAATAAATAAAATTTCTGTCATGTGCATGACTTTGTCTATACACCAGTCAAATAATCAATATAAACAAAAATATAGAAGATTAGGAGAGGCAGCAAAATGCAGCCACATGAATAATTCAATTGAAGGATTAAATTATTAAGTAATATAACCAAGTCAGTAGATCTGTTTTCTTTAAAGTAGTATAAAATGAGGACATTACCTGCAACAGGGTCAATTGAGCAGACAAGGACATTTCAAACAGATTCTTGATACCCCCCCCCCTTTGTTTTGGGTTCCATCACCGAGATCAGCACGCGTATCAGTCATTCGGACATCACCAGCAGAAGAAAGAAATGGCATTAATATAAGCAGAGTCTAAGATCATGCTTAAAACATAAGGCACCAAACTAAATTTAATGAAACAAAATAATCATATGAATCTGACCTTCAAATCCTCATTAACTAAGCAAACATTTGTAAGAGTCTTTAGCAGTTGGAGAACATCAGAAATATCTATAGTAAATTTGTATTTCCCAACAAAGAGAATTTTTTAATAACATTTGTTGGCAATCATGTTCAATTTGACCAGACAAAGACCACCACTCAATTAGAAGCTCACATAAGCTTCCTCCCACAGAAAACGTTAGACATATTTCTAATAAATTTCTCAAAAAAGTTATACATAACATCAATCCATAGGGTCCTACTTATACCACCATCACCACAGGTATAATAGTTTAGACAGCTACTAATAAAAAGTTGAAAAGAACATGCTAGTTGCTTCCATATCATGATCAACATGGGCAATAACAGACATATTACAGATGTTCTGTTTATAGTCCATGATCCTTCGTAGCTTATCAGCTGTGAACTTCACCTGTATGGTACCAGGTAAATTGCCATCAGAACAATATATTTGTTCAACCAACCCAAAAAACAATAAGCAACAAGGAAAATGCACAGAAAGTTGAAAAAAAAAACAAAAAGAAGTTACTTACCATCTTGACAGCGATTGTCAAAGAATAAAGAGGGAAAAACCATCAGGCTATCAATAACAGCAGAGGTCACATATTAGCTCAAACATGTATCTCGAATAGAACTCAATAACAGAAAACATAAGATAGTCATGCACGTACCAATGATTTTTAAATGTTCAATGGTCAGATACAAAGAGTATAACTCACAGATAAGTAAAATAGAGAATAAAAGTATTACCACTATCATAATTCAATGGCCAAATATGCTTAGCTAGGGCCTTATTCATTTGAAACATATTTATAGAATCCACACTGAAGAGCAGAAATTGAAATTAATTCACTCATAAAATTTCCTCTGATAGAAACAAAACTCAAGGACAAAGCATGCAAGAGGAGAATGAATGAAAGGCAAGAAACCTACATATTAATAAACGCATAAAAATTATACTTCCCATTGAACCTTCAAGATCAATAAGATGTGCCAGTGAGTGACGGACAGGATCGCCGAGAAGGCGAAAACTAATGAACAACATTTTTCTTCAGGAAAGTTTAAAATATACAAATTGTTTCTTTATCCCCTTGCCTTCTTATACAACATGAAAATTTCATTCCATATCAATCACTTGTGTATTAGGGTATTGAGCACCACCTCAAACAGAAATAGGGCCACTGCATCACCAAATGAGAATTTGTAAACACTGCAGAAGTAACATAATAAACCCACATTGTTAGATATAAGAGCAGTTAAATCTTCAGCCTCAGATAGCATAACATAATAAACACACAAAAATTTTAGAAATGTGTACGTATATGAATAAGTTATATATCTATCACTGACTTTCAAATTCTGTCAACCATAATAGCTGAATCTAAAAAATCAAGATTAAAATTTAAAATTCTAAAATTAATTTTAAAGGCTAACTACAGTCTATTAAATCCCGTTCAAGCAAATAGTACAATTTCAAACCCTAGATAGAGTATCAGAACAAACACAAATACACATATATAGAGATATAAGGACAGAAATTGGTACCGACAAGAGAGAGAAGGCCATAGAAGGTTGTGATTCGCCAGCCAATCATACAAGTTGTGCAGCCATATCCAACAATATGAAATCCCTACTGGTTCAAATACTTTTGCAGGTCGCTACAAATAGAAAAGTCGGGACAAAATTTAGAGAGAGAAATGCAGTTTGCAGTAGAAATAGAAACGTTTCTAAGTAATTGTTTGTATTACCTCTGTAGCAAATATTTTGTAACCACTCCAGAACCTGGTGCGAGACTTGTTTTTACCCATGGCTTAACCTGTCAAATAATTATACAGATACAATGTAAAGGAACCAAACCAACATTGATCTCCCACCACCCTTCAAGAAAGGCAAAATATATGTATGTACACATATATTTACATATATATATATATATATATATATATATTAGGAAGTTACTATATGAATTATCTCTTTAAATTAACACAATTGAACAATAAATACTGACCTCCAGTCCATGTTCATAAGCCTTCTTCGCGACAAGACCAGCTCCAAGCATAACACTAGATTCAACGTGTTTGTACAACTTGTAATAGCCGCAATCACAACACTACTATGTTTGAGCTCAGCAAGTTGTCTGTGGAATGAAAATTTGACAACTTTCTCTTGCGCATCCTTTGGTATAGCAAATCCTTGTGTAGATTAGAAAACAAAAACTACATAAGGTAAATGATCAGCTACTGAACCTGAAATACAACACCACATATGACCCAATACGGCTCTCTCCACTCCACTCATTCAAATGTTAGCTAGCCTGACTAGTAACTGCAACAAAATATAGTACATCTACATGATCAACATATTAAATTGAGAACAGTAATCTGGGCTAAGTGAATGTTTACAGGAAAAATCTTAAGTATATGTTTATAAACCACAAGGAAAGATAGTCAACAGTATCACATCCTAAATATAACTATTTTACCAATCTCTTACCTTGAATCCAACAAGACACTTCAATTATTGAATAGAAATATAGAATAGTACATTAGTAGAACAACAACCTAACTAATGCAATAAACCCAGACAACAAAACCCAACAAAACAAAAATGACCAAATAATCACCTATGAAAAATTAACAAACGCTAAAACGAGCATAAGAAAAAAAATAATACATCCAATCTGGCCATGAGCAGGATAAACAATGAATCAAAACATGAAGCACAGATCGAAACAACACAGATAACATCCAGATTTGAACACTAAAGGAATAAGCAAAAAATTAGAAGTCCAGATCGGATAATACCCACAATGAAAGCCAAAATGTACTACCAGATCGAGCAGATCCCACATCCAAACTCCAACCCAAGCAGAACATCAAGATCTGGACCCCAAAACCAAAACCCCATACCTCCAGATCATAACTTCAAACCCTCCCTCAAAATAAACCCCTACTAATCTATAACAGAGAAGCCCCGCGATCTAAGCCTTCGGACTAAGCTATATAAGATAAAAAAAAGAGTTTTAGAGGGGTGCCCATAACAGCCGCCGATAAAGCTCGAAATAACACCCAGTTTGTAAAGAAATGGAGAAAGATATATGGTGGGCCGGAGAAGAGGAGCAGGTGGGCTGAATGGAACGATGGGTGAAGGAGAAGGAAGGACATGCTCACCGGATGAGAGCCCTTAATCGCATCAGCCTTGTCCCAAATGGTCAAGACCGTACTGGTTTTAATTTCAAAATTTTACTTCCGTGTTTTAATTTTTTGCTCGGTGTTTTTTTATAGATAGATAACGTTTTTTTAAAAAAAAACGTTATCTATTTAAAACCAAAAATTGCCTAATATAAATACATAACGTTTTTTTATATGTATCTACAATGTTTTATTAAAAAACGTTGTAAAAAAATATCACAACATTTTTTATAAAAACATCATCTTTTAAGTGTTGTCTTTTTATGATTTTGTACTAGTGCATGTTTACAAGAAAATTACTTCTGCATTCCAGATCATTACATTTATTAACCACATCATTCCATTTACTTATGCAATATTCCATATTAGACCATGTTTCAAATTCCAAGAAAATTTTATTAGATTAAGACAGACAATGTAGTACACGAAGCAAATAATCTAAACCAAACAGATCAAGTATATAACACTAATAATGAAGAAAGCAAATCAAGTAGCTCAGTAAATTTGAATATGTATACAACTGGAGACATTTCAGGTTTACCAATCTTGGAGAAATTACTTCTTAGTGGTTGTACAGATTTGGTCGAGGTTCACCCATCAATTGGAGGAATTAGGGAACATGGAATCCATAAGGGTGCTTCAGGTAGACAATCCAAATTTTAGTTTTTTTAACAACAGAACAACTAGCACATGAAGCAAATAATCTAAACCAAAAAAAATTCAAGACAAACAACTAGTACATGAAGCAAATAATCTAAACCAAAAAATTTTCAAAAACCATACTATTTAAAAAAAAAATTCAAATTGAGCTTTGTGTCCAAGTTTCTACAATAATTAGAGGAATGACAATAACAACACCCAAAAAATCATACATTTTCCAGTTTCTTTTCCTACTTGGAATGAAAAAGCACACAAACAATATAATTCTTATGATAACATTGTAACATTATAACATAGTCAGTAGGATGCTCATGCTTACAGAAAAAGGTCCTCATTATTATCTACCATCATCACTCAAGCCCAACAATTTACTTTCCACTCAATTAAATATGACATAACACACACTCACACACACGTAATTAGACTATACTGCTATTTGACCAATAAAGCTGACAAAAAAGCTGATAAAAAATAACTAACCTTCCCTACAAAGTCCAAACTATCATCCTCAACTATCTCCTTCATAAAACGCATCACAAAATACCCGCACTCCTTCTGTGTTGGTTGTACAGGAGTTCCCTAAACACAATTAGTAATTATGTCATGATAAATCAACAAAAATAACAAATGTCAAATAGTAAACATCTTATGCACATACCACCAAGATTCTCCATTATGGTGATTTTCGCATTTGATTATTGCTTTGCCCATTGTAAGCTTTAATGGCACTGAATGAGCAAGAGGGTGATACATATAACATCATGCACATAATTCTAGAGACAATTTATTAGAAGAAATTTTATTGTAAACCTTTCCAATTGAACTATTTAAAAATAAAGTAATTTGGAATAACATACGTGTTCACAACTTGTTTCCACTCCTCGTCGATTCTACGGTACTTGAAGGAATCCATTTAGTACACATTATTATTGTCCAGATTGACAATGGTAAACACCCAATGATATCTATACAAAAACCAGCCCCAAACACATCAGTATAGTTAAACCAACAAGTTTTTTAGAATCAGGAGGATTAATAAAAAAGGTAAAGAAATTTACCATTCCAGATCGAACTAAATATAATAAGTACTAACCCGGAGTTGTAAGGTATCAGGAAATACGTGTCAGGATGTCCTCTTAAAAATTGAGATGCTATGTAACGTGTTTTTTGAGAAATACTTCCACAACCTTTAGCACCAACCCGAGTAGGATCCACAAAAATAATCATACTTAACATATTTGTCTTCTTCAACGCATCATATAAGTACCTAATAATTGAAAACTGTTAACTCATTTTTATTTCAAAGTACCAAATACGATTTATTTAATTATACCTCATGTACATCACTATGCAAATGCCTGATATTTTTGACATGGCACCAAATTGTAGAATGTCTTCATACAAAATATGGGTTGGACGAGCAAACCCAAAAATTTCCTCGTCAATCACAATTTCTATGGTGTCTCCCTTCAATTGGAGGGTATTTTTGCAATATCCACACAACACCTTTAATGAGCTTGGCATCGGGCGCAGGTTATTCGATTCAGAACTTGTCTTGTCGAACTGTAAGCATTTTCCATGTTTCTAGATACAAACACAAGAATATATATTAATGAAATCAATAATATGTAAAACTTTTTGTTATCTTAATGAAATCATTAATGAAATTAATGAAATCAATGACATATACCTTTAATGATGGCATCTTTTTGTTATCATTGTCTTTTTTCTCACCATTGTCAACATCCTCCTCCTCATCAATCCAAATTTTAGTTTTTTTAACAACAGAACAACTTGCTTTGTCTAAAAAATGTGCACCGTTAAGGGTGGGGGAAGTCAAGTAGTGACCTGGGGGAATTGTTTCACCTGGGGTCGTACACTTTCCATCCAGTTTTGCCTCTATTTGTATAATCTTCTGCACCCAAAAATTTTTCTCCTCTGTTACAAGTTTTGCTGCCACAAGTTGCCCCTTATCTCGCTCTTCTTCAAGAAGTTTTTGGACAGTTTGTTTAATACTCTGGCTCACATTCTCGGTTTGGCGTCTTGGTAGTTGAAAGTAGGAACTTGGAGTCACATAACCTCCGACACCTCTAACTCGTCCAGCACGCTCAGAAGTCCCCAATGCCATTGTGAGAACATCATGGCTGCCGATCACAGTCAACTAACTTTCATGTAATTTTTTCTTGAATTCATCCTAATGCATTAACAAATAATTCACATTACCAATAAAAACAAATTACTGCCACAAAGAAAGAATTCAAAACATCAATTAATTTTCTTACTATTTCCTTTGCTTTCTCAGCTGTCTTATCATCTAGAATATTCCCATGCTTATCTTCCCGGCCTTTCCTCCACAATGTTGCTCGATCTATGTCACCTTCCGCCATTTTTTCCAGCTGTTTCATATAAACAAACATTAATCGTTTAATAATCCTTTTTTTCCAGCTGTTTCATATAAACAAGCAATAATTATCTTACAAAATTATTACTAACCAGTTCATCCTCCAATCCAGCATATCCTTTACGTGACAAGCGATGATTATACTGATTTTGTGCACGTATTGATTGTTGTTTCTTATGTAATGCCTACAAAATACGAAGGAAAAATTGGTTATGTAATTTGAGAAGCAGAGATTTATTTGCAATTAAAATGGAGGAAAATGTACCCTAAACTCTTCAGTAAACCTATGGGCTACAAAGGCTCTCCAAGCATCAGGTTCAATGAAAGGATATTCTTCAGGGGGGTCACAAAAGACTTCTACTTCATTTTCGAAAGGATAAACATAGGTATTAGTCAGTCTAGACTTGAACTCTCGCCATTTACATGCTGCTGATCTTAAAACCATTTTCCTACTTTGAGGAGCTATCGCAAATGCCATCTACGCACAAGCAGATCACACGATTAAAAATATCAATACATGTGATAATGAAGAAAAATAAAACTATATGGCGAATTTAATCAACTTCGCATACCTCTACAGCTTCCAAAATCTTCTTTTTTGTATCTAACTCCACAGCTTTCCATTTTTTAATGTCAATTCGGACCTTCGTGCGTGCTAATACCCCAATGTAAGACTGCATTTCATTTGATGTCTTCCCACAAGGTTACCCATTTTTATTGTACTCCACAACCTTTTTCACGCCTTGTACTTCTTGCTTCACTATTCACTGCATTGTGTTAATGCCTCGTTTTCTTTTTGCGGTACTGGAGATTGTCTCAACTTCAGATTTCAGACTGTTTTGAGTCTCTAAAGCAGCTTGATGCGTCTAACTAGCCCTGGCAAGTTGGTTCTTTTCATATTTTGAACTAGCTTTCTTCTTTTGAGGGGAGGAAATAGCTTTCTTCTGTTGAGGGGAAGAAATAGCTTTCTTGGTTGAAGGGGATGAACTAACTTTCTTCTTTTGAGGGGATTCAATAACTTTTTTCGTTGAAAGGGATGAAATAGCTTTCTCCTTTTGAGGGGATGACATAACTTTCTTCTTGTGAGGGATGACATGACTGTCTTCTTTATTCTGCACAAAAATAAACATTGAGTTAGAAACTCTCAGCTGGAAGTTAAACAAGCTAATAACTGCTAGAAAAGTAACATTTTAAACTGCCAAAATGTAACATTATTAACTGTAGGAAATTTACAATGCTGGAAAATATAAATACATGTGAAAAGTAACATCTTGCTAGCAAATAAACATTCAGTTCATCATGAAAAACTGTTGGAAGTTAAACAAGCTAATAACTGTTGAAAAAGTAACATTTTAAACTGCTAAAATGTAACATTATTAACTACAGGAAATTTATATTGTTGGAAAATATAAATACATGTGAAAAGTAACATCTTGCTAGCAAATAAACACTCAGTTCATCATGAAAAACTATTGGAAGTTAAACACATCATAACTGCTGGAAATACGGCTGTTAAACTGCTGGAAATTAACATTTTCAACTGCTGAAAATTTAAACTGCTAAAATTAACATTTTCAATTACTGGAAATTTAAAATGCTGGAAAATATAAATACAACTGCTGGAAACCCGGGTACAAGGGTTCATCTCCATCCCCAATCACATTAAGAAACTCACAAGGATCATTTGAGAAATCCCCAAAACCATTATCTTCCATATCTACTGTTTCAGAGACATAGCCTTGTTCAGTAGTTCCTATAAAAGGTTTATTTGCATCTACATCTAACATATTAGGTTCTCCATGCCATATCCAAGTGTGATAACTAGTATCAACCCCATTGCAATACAAGTGATCCCGTATAATTCTGGCACCAAATTTTAAAATGTTTCCACATTTTACGCAAGGGTAATGAATAATATTCACATTTCTCGCGTTGTCTATCGCAAACCTCAAGAATTCATCAATGCCTAGTTCATATTTTCGTGACCTTCTATCAGCACACATCCATGACTTATCCATCTTAAGAAAAAAAACATGTCATCTAAAGTCCAATATTAAATATAAAACACTGAATAAGCACTCAGTTAATTATCAATTGGATAAACTAGATAAAAGAAATGTTACTATTTCACCTAATGAATAAGATGCAAATTACATTGGAATTTATGTCCACTTTGATATCAGTATGAACCACATAAGAGAAAACAGAGGCAAATACTAGTTAGAAAACCAAAAACTAATGATTATACTAGCATATAAATCTATAATTTTGGATTCCAAAAGAAAAACCTCCATTGAAGAACCACATTTACAGACAAATACAGTCAACAAATCAGACCCTATGGCATTTTTGAAGAGAACCCAATATTAAACTTCAAAGCTAAAAATACAGTCAATAACACTTAATGTAATCCTCTAGATTTAAATATAAAACACTGAATAAGCACTCAGTTAATTATCAATTAGCTAAACTAGATAAAAGAAATGTTACTATTTCACCCAATGAATAAGATGTAAATTACATTAGAATTTGTGTCCACTTTGATATCAGTATCAACCACACAAGAGAAAACAGAGGCAAATGCTAGTTGAAAAACCAAAAACTAATGATTATACTAGCACATAAATCTATAATTCTGGATTTCAAAAGAAAAACCTCAATTGAAGAACCACATTTACATACAAATACAGTCAACAAATCAGACCCTATGACATTTTTGAAGAGAACCGGATATTAAACTTCAGAGCTAAAAATACAGTCAATAACACTTAATGTAATCCTCTAGATTTAATTAGGCTTCAATAACACTTAGAAGCTCCAAATTAGCTCCAGATATCAAAAAATTTCTAATTAAAACCTAAATTTTAGGGAAAATTAACAAGTGAGAAATTAAAACCTAATTTTAGTGGAGGAGACAGAGAAACCACCACTACTGCCACCACAGCCACCACTATGCTACCAATATGAAAGTAGAAAAACCATTATAACAAAACAAATGGAGCACCTCAAACACGTTTATATACAAAGACTGTAAATGGGTTGAAAATAAACACATGCAAGAACAAATCCAAAGAGATGAAGAACTTACGATGAAACCCTAGCCCCAAAACAGCTTATCTTCAAACTCAGATTTCAGCCTCAGAGAGAAGGTACACTCAATCACCGAACGTAAGGCAACATGTCATAACGAGAGAAGAAAACTAAAAGACGAAACTGAAACTGAAGCTCTGAAGAGAGAAGGAACGAAACTAAGAGAGAAGGAACGAACCTCTGCAAGGACTTGGGAGAAGGACTGAAGCTTGATCTGCACGGAGAACGATGAGCACAAAGATAAAAGAATGAGACGATCGAGCCTCAGAAAGAAAAAGACTTAAGTCTTTTAATTTTAAGTGAGCTCTGTGTTTTATTAGATAGACAACATTTTTAAAAAAAACGTTATCTAGTTAAAACTAAAAAAATGCCCTTTTAAATAGATAATATTTTTTCATATATATCTACAACGTTTTTTTTAAAAACGTTGTGAAAAAAATACCACAACGTTTTTATAAAAACCGTTGTGGTTTAAGTGTTGTCTATTTACTGTTTTGTAGTAGTGTTAAAACTATGGATTTATCACATATTATTAAAACAATACTATGTAGATAATTAAATGCCTTTAATAAATAATTCTTTTATTAATAAATAAATAAGATTGATTACAAAGTATATGTTTTATCATCATACATGATTGACTTGTATGCACACTACTTTCAATCTCCCACTTGCACTAAAGCAAATCGTCGTGGTATCTCATACCAATCTTCTCTAAGTGACGATCAAACTACTGTTGTGTTAACACTTTAGTAAATGGATCTGCAATATTATCTTGAGAGTCCAGACGCTCCAGGGTGACGTCTCCTCTTTCAATAATCTCTCTGATCAAATGAAATTGCTGCAACACGTGTTTGGATTTCTGATAAGACCTGGGTTCCTTAGCCTGCGCAACAGCTCCAGTGTTATCACAGAATACAGGAACTGGTCCTGTAATGCTAGGAATCACACCAAGTTCGGTAATGAACTTCTTCATCTAAACAACTTCCTTTGCAGCTTCACTTGCAGCTATGAACTCTGCATCTGTCATTGAATCAGTAACTGTTTGCTGTTTGGAACTCTTCCAACTCACTGCGCCACCGTTTAAGGTAAATACATAGCCCAAAACGAATTTACTATCATCTTGGTCTATTTAAAAACTCGAGTCTGTGAAGCCCTCTAATTTCAATTCAGACCCACCGTAGACAAGAAATACATTCTTAGTTCTTCTTAAGTACTTTAGGATATTTTTCGCTGCCTTCCAGTGTTCTTCTCCTGGATTCGACTAATATCTGCTTGTTACACTAAGTTTATGAGCGATATCTGGTCTAGTACGTATTATACCGTACATGATAGATCCTATTACTGAAATATAAGGAATCTTACTCATACGGTCTCTCTCCTCAGGTGTCTTTGGGGCCGTTTGCTCCAGTCTTTCTTTTAAAGACTCATTTACACCAAATAGGCTTAATGCCTTCAGGTGGTGAAACCAAAGTCCATACTTGGTTCTCATACATGGAGTCAATCTCAGATTTCATGGCTTCTTGCCACTTCTCTGAGTCTTTACTACTCATAGCATGTTCGTAATTTAATGGATCATCATCATCTATGATGCGTACCTCATTGTCATCTTCTATGACAAGTCCATACCTATCAGGTATCTTTGGTACTCTTCCAGATTTACGAATATGGTGTGGTACAGAAGGAATCTCTACTTGGAAAGGTTCATCCATTTGATCTGTAGTGGTTTGTGGTTCTTGAATTTCTTCAAGATCTATATTCCTCCCACTGACCCCTTCAAGGATAAACTCCTTTTCCAAGAAGGCAGCATGTTTGGCAACAAACACCTTTTGTTTAGTAGGATTGTAGAAATAATATCCTAAACTTTCTTTAGGATATCCCATAAAACTACACTTATCAGATCTTGTCCCAAACCTATCATTCTTAAACCTTTTCACCTAAGCTGGACATTCCCAAATCTTAACATGCTTAAGACTAGGTTTCCTCCCTGTCCACATCTCATATGGAGTCTTAGGGACGAATTTTGAGGGAACCTTATTTAGTAGATATGTAGCTGCTTCTAGGGCATATCCCCAGAATGACACCGGAAGATCGGTAAAACTCATCATAGAACGAACCATGTCCAACAGTATTCGGTTTCTCCTTTCAGACACACCATTCAGTTGTGGCGTCCCTGGTGGAGTCCTTTGTGAGATTATACCATTTTTTTTGAGACAATTGAGAAACTCACTGCTTAAGTAATCACCACCTTGATCTCATCAAAGAATCTTAATACTTTTGCCCGTTTATTTCTCTACTTCACTTCTGAACTCTTTGAACTTTTTAAATGATTCAGATTTGTATTTCATTAAATACATATATCCAAATCTTGAGTGATCATAAGTGAATGTAATAAAATAAGAATACCATCCTTATGCATTCGTTGTCATAGGTCCACATACATCCGTATGTACCAACGCTTTCTGTAACTCTTTCTCCTTTTCCATTAAAAGGAGATTTAGTCATTTTTTCCATGAGACAAGATTCACAAGTTAGATATGATTCATAATCTGATAGCTCTAGGAGCCCATCTTTATGCAACTTGGATAATCTTGTTTCATTAATATGACCAAGTCTACAATGCCACATATAGGTATAATTAACATCATCTCTTTTCCTTTTCTTAGTTTGTTCAATTTAAAGTATATTTTCATGCAAGTGAAGAATGTAAAGTCCATTTCGTAAATTACCAACACCATATAAAATATTATTATTATAAATAGAATAACTATTGTTCTTTATTATAATGTCAAAACCATTCATATCCAATACAAATATTAAAATAATGTTTTTAATAAGTGACGGAACAAAATAACAATTATTTAAACTAATGGATTTGCCCGTAGATAGTGCTAAATAATAAGTCCGTACAGCTAATGCAACAACCTTTGCTCCATTTCCCACTCGTAGGATAACCTCATCCTTGCTCAGCTTTCTACTTTTAACCAGTCCCTGTACATTATTACATATGTGAGAACCACGGCCGGTATCTAATACCCAAGTAGAAGATTGACTTTTAGAAAAATTAATTTCAATCATAAACAAACCTTGATTAGGATTTGAAGCTTCTCCGAGCTTCTTCTGCTTTTGTTCCGCAAGATAATCATTGCAGTTCCTCTTCCAGTGACCCGACTTATTGCAATAGAAGCAAATTCCTTTGCTAGCTGGATCAGGTTTCTTTTGATCCTTCACTTTCACCATTCCCTTAGCCTTCTTGGATTTCTTCTTTTTATAAGATACCTTGGGCCTCTTCCTTTTCTTGGAAGAATCATCCACCAGTAAGACATAGTTCTTCTTGGATGGAAAGTGACCTTTAGCAGTTTTCAACATGTTAAGTAATTCAAGCAAGCTGACATCTAACTTATTCATGTGAAAATTCACAACAAATTGTGAGAAGGTGTCTAGAAGTGATTGCAAGACTAAATCTTGACTCAACTCCCCTTCCATGACGAACCCAAGTTGTTCAAGACGTTCAATCAGATTGATCATCTTTAAGACATGAGTCTCAACGGTAGTGCCCTCGGTCATCTGAGATCGGAAGAGCTCCTTAGATATTTCATATCTAGCAGTCCTACTTTGCTCACCATACAACTCTTGAAGGTGCAGTACCATAGTAGGAGCATCCATGTTTTCATGCTGACGTTGAAGCTCGTTACTCATGGATGCGAGCATGATGCATTGAGTCACTGATGCATCATATTGTCACTGTTTAAAAGTTGCAATCTCTTCCTAAGAGGCTATTTCTGCAACTTTTGCAGGTACGGGCGAATTTAGGACATAAGAAATCTTTTCAGCAGTGAGAACAATTCTCAAATTTCTTAACCAGTCCGTGTAATTCGGTCCGGTCAATTTGTTGGCATCAAGTATGCTACGCAGTGAAATTAGTGAATGTGACATTTTCAAAATTCTGCATGTAAAAAGACAATATTTTAGCAAACATTCATTTAATTAATTACCAAAATAAATTAAGTCTTATTTTATATTAGTATCTCCCACTATTTTCTTCAAACTATATTACCCTCATGAATATAGTTCGGCAATATCTAATTAAAGATTTTCTAGTGAGAATAAGGATCCCATTTCAAATATATATAGCCTTGTGTGTGCACAACAGACTATATATAAATAAATAGGTAGACAACTCTTGTCCATTACATCATCATGTAACTCATTATATTTTGCCTCTTAAATCATAATGGTCAAGTGTGTGCACATCCGAACTAAAATGATTTAAGTTAAGTCATACCCAGCATTTTCATATAAGTGAAGAGAAAACTACAGCCCTTGTGTGTGCACAACAAAGCGGTAATGTTCAATTCCTTATAAACATCAAATGTAATAAAAATAACATCTCAAATATTTAATACTCGCCTTGTGTGTGCACAACAAACTCATTTTAAATATTCAGTGCTCTATTATTTTTATCATGCTAGAAGGCGACGTTCGATATTCCAAATATCTTTGAACGTTACAACTTAATATAATTTCATTGAGGGGTTTGTTATTATTAGTCTCATCTTGTTTAATGCGCATGCAAATATATATATATATATATATATATATATATATATATATATATATATAATACTAGCATGCACATATAGAATACTATATTCTATCCGGATTGATTATGGACTTTTATTCTAGTTTGGTTCACTAGAGCCACCAAGTGAACCAAAAAGGTCAAACCCTAGGGTGCAAGAATAAACATTTAAATATAACTATTACATTTAAACTCGGGCTCCATTACAAACGGGTCTTCGAGCGCTCCTTTCTCCCTGATCTCCGGTTCTTCGAAAAAAAAAATTCTAACTAACCCTATTACAGAAACTATTTAATTTAAATAGAAACCTTGATCAGCAGTCAATGAGAAGTACATAGGAGAGAGATAGAATTTACATCAAGACTAAAACCAGAAAAGGCAAGGTACGCAAACCCCATTTAATAAAACTCATTCATTCAAACATCCAACCAAAATAAATTCAATCACATTGATCAACAGTCCATAATCAATCCCATTTATTATCATACATATCATCATATGTATCAATAAATAAAACCATTCCATATATATATGAATATCATTTAATGGGCAATTTTAAGTTGTATGAAATCCAATTTCAAGATTAAAATAACTATTTATTTTAATTATAAAATTATTAAAATAATATATATATATATATATATATATATATATATTATTAACCTCATATAATATATATGAACCTCACGTTAATTGAAACCTCATGGAAGAAAATGTTATAGAAACCTCGCATGGCCACCTCATGGAAGAAACCTCACGTTAATTGTTATAAATATATATCTATAATATACATATCATATATTTCAAGGAACCTGCAGGAGCTTTAACTTCACATGAATCCAGAAAACAATCCTGTAAACTTCATGTGATTATTTCATGTGATATATATATATATATATATATATATATATATATATATATATATATATATATATATATATATATATATATTAACCTCCATGAAGTATCAAGCCACCACGCGGATCACGGATCAGTTTTAAAAAAAAAGTTTCACGATCCTTTTTTTTTAAAATAAATTTTATACAACAAAATTATGCTCAATAAATTATTCAAAATACATACCCATACATATATAGAATCAAAACAATTAATAATTTACACAAAGTTTGGCTCTTTGATACCACTGTTAGGTTTTATGAAAATTAAAAAAGCAATCAAATTCCAAAAATTAGCGGAAGCAAAATAAAATCAGATTTTAAAATTTTTCACAAACCAATTACCCGGATCATCCTTTATGCATATTATTAATTAAACGAAAAATAAGAAATTATGAAATCATACCCTTGTAGAAACGAGCTTCTTCAGGTACGAGTTCACCTCCTACTTCTCCGCGATCTCCTTGAATTTCTAGGTAGATTCTTTCCTTTGATCAATGTAAGCCACCCAAGTGTATGGCCTCTAGAGGTGATCCACCAAGGAAGAAGAATTTTCAAGAAGAATGTGTATTGGTTCAAATTCTAGTTTTTCCTATCTCTATAGAAAAAGGGGACGTACTCTCCAACTATTGGAATTACGTATATCCAATATAAGACTCTTCTTATAAAGATATCAAGTAACCCTATTTAAATAAAATACGGTATTATTTATTTAATTAAACTCTTTTAATTAAATGGGCTCCTTAATCTTATTAGTAATAATTAATTAAACTCCTTTAACAAATTTTCCTTCCTAATCCTATTAAGAATAAATGAGAGTACTTATATTAAATTAATTCTTAAACTATTTTAGAAATTAAAATAATAATAATAATTGTAATAATATTAATAAGACTCCTCTTATTAATTTATATTTAATATTTCTAAAATATTAAATAATAAATATTAAGCTATTTAATTTATTCTATCACCATAGATTAAATTAAAAATACTTTAACATATTATTACGATTATGCCATTAAATTCTTAAATAATTATTCTTCCTTTTATGGTGTGACCCTTTAGGTTCTCCATATTAAACCGGTTGTGAATAAATTAATTATAACAATTCTAATCTTATTTAAATAAATAAATTAAATAATTAATTTATTTAAATAAATAGTATTTATTCTACAATAGGGATAAGCCTCCCTAGCGATCAATGACTTTCCAAATAATATAGATTTCAATATTAATCATAAAAGAACCTTTGAGTTAATAGTTACCGTACAATTCAATCCTTCCACCATACAATGTCCCAATTAAATATAAGACATGGAATTACTGTCAAGTCTTATTTTATTTAATTATATGTATTTCGATTCCTAAATGCACAACTCCTAATGAATGTAAATTAGAAACTACTTTCTAATTTCATTCCACCTTGGCCAAGGATTCCTGGGTTGTTATTTATCAAATCACATAGGATATTTCTCTTCTTTTACTAGAAATGGCAGATTCTTTATTAATCATTCATTATCTCCATATATAACTTATTACACCCAAGCATACCCTTTGATATTCCCTAAGGGTCTTAAGAAATAAGTCAAAGTGTAAATCATTATATACAAGATACTATGATGATCTCAAGTCTAAGGATTATTTGTACTACTATCACTATAGGAATTCTTATTGACAGAAAAGTAAAACTCCATTAGGTATTCCTTAGCGAGTCACATTCAGTGAACTTATTCTCTAATAAGCACCTACATACTTGCTTTAGTGTCTCCATACAAATGATCGTGAGATCAATCATCCTCATCCAATGAGCAAGCAATTTACGTACCAATCTATCCCGATTTACTAATCCCCGTTTTAGTAATCCATTGATTGGGAACATTTTACTTTTAAGCTATCTAAGAATTTAGATCTCATTAGCATGATCTCATCATGATTCTAAAAGTATTGCTTAAAAATTTAGATTTATCATATATTATTAAAACAGCACTATGTAGATAATTAAATACATTTAATAAATAATTCTTTTATTAATAAATAAATAAGATTGCTTACAAAGTATATGCTTTATCATCATACATGATTAGCTTCTATGCACACTACTTTCAATTATTAACTAAGTTAAAATAATTAACTTAAATAATCTGAACTAAAATTCATATAATAAAATAGTAATTATAATAATTCTATAATCATTTCATATATTATTGAGATAATACAATAGTCATATTTTCATGTTAAATAATTAATAAAAATGTTTTTACTACTAAATTAATTTATAATAAGAATATAATTTATAATGATCAATAATTCTAA
The DNA here is from genome assembly GCA_016801055.1 of Panax notoginseng. Taxonomy (NCBI): domain Eukaryota; kingdom Viridiplantae; phylum Streptophyta; class Magnoliopsida; order Apiales; family Araliaceae; genus Panax; species Panax notoginseng. Next base: position 160,869,422 of record CM029014.1, read on the forward strand.
AATAAAATTATTTATAATTATTCATGTAATAAATATATATTTATTTATCACATAAATACATACGTTTTACCTAGCACATATTCCCACCTTTAAAAAAAATTATACGTAAAATTTCTTATTTAATTATATCGAAAATATTGGGTAATTACATTCACCCTCCCTTATAAAGATTTCGTCCCCAGAATCACCTTTTTAAAACCTATACACACTAGGGTAAATAGCATACACAATCATTGCAAGTAGATCTCGATCAGATTCGATCGAATCAGTCTTTAACTATTCAACATAAAACTTGTCTATCTGATTAAATGGAAATTTGATTTCTAAAAAAAACCCAAATTCCTCCTTCCAAAGTTTTTTATAAAATAATTTACTATATATAGAAAAATCATGTATAAGAAAATAAAAGTTATTCGAATAATATCTGGAGCTCCCTCACCAGTTGCCACGGTATCTTGAACGGTCATGTTGAAGACTCTCGCGATCGACTTTGTTGGTTTGTTGGTTGAAGTTGGTCATGTGATCGCTAATGTCCCGCTGTTTTTCCCCGTGGTCATAGTCCCTACATCCATTCTCTTTTTTGGAAAGTCCTTCACCTTATGCTCCGTTGATCCACACCGAAAACACTCTTTGTTCATCCTTGGATTGGGACAGTTGGGAGAGATATGTCCCTCCTGCCCATACTTGTAACACACAAATTTACCCCTAAGACACTCTCCCGAGTGATTCTTTCTGCAATTCCTACACTGCACAACCTATTTCTTTCCACCTCCTGGCCTACTTCTAGTATTCCCAAAATTATCTCCTTTCCTTTTTCTAGTCCCACCACCACTACTCCCTTCTCCGGCTCTAGCTTGATTTGTCTCCCACCAAAAATTCGCCTCCCCTTTTATCATATAGGTGACAAAAGCTGTCTTTTGTCCCTCCGTTACCCTAGCTATCACAAATGCTTCTACAAGGTCAATTGTTCTTCTAAATCCTAGCGGTTCAACTGCCTTGAAGTCTTTAAAGTTTACCAATCGATTTTCTGACTGATTTCCCATAAATGGTAATCCATTATGCATAGCTTGAGCATCCATATTCACCAAATTCTGTATCGGGTCTGGTTGTCCTCCAGCTTTGTTGACAAGTTCTTCTACCCTTTGGTTTCGTTTTCGTCTTGGCGGCATTATCTGATTAATTAAAATCATGTTCATCTAACTAATACATAGCACTTTACACCATATAGCATAGCACATACTGCTTTAAACATCCGATATCCCTTTGTGACTCAAAAGTCAGGAATCGCTGCCACAACTTATACAAAAGTTGATAATATTACTTTACACAGACATACTTGTTGTATACGCATAATAGAATCATACATATTCAAGTAACAATAATACTACTTATTTTATACGCCTTCACTAAGGATCAATTGCTTAGTAATCTATATATTCATATTATCCTCAACAATCCATTCACACATAACTATACCAAGTTCGTCAAACCTACAACACATTATGAGTTTAAGAACTTATCCTAATCAGACCTTTGGCGTCCATTCGCTGAAGGGTTTAAAAATTTCATATAATTATGAGTCATGAACTTACCACAAGTATGAGTTTTAAGAACTCGAACTTAACCTTATATTCTTTAACTATACTCTACCTATCAGTTATGCTATCGTTTCTAGGTCCGGTACTACGTTTTCCAGCATAATCACCTCATTAGGGTTGCTTACAAAGTGAGCGTCTATTTCAGTTATTAACTTTGGTATTGGCTCAGTTATGGAGATTGGCTCCTTCTTTATGATCTGAGGGTATCCTAATTCTTTTCCATCTGACATCTACACACATAAATTATCCTGATTAGCACGTAGTATATACACACAACAAATAATAAATTTATACAAGTTATCTTTTATTTTGTTTACCGATGAATTTATTCAATTTATCTCCTTTTAAACTCTATATGTGTTATTTGTATTTTTAACGTTTCTCTCTATCCTAAAGGTTATAGCCTAAGGTCTATCCCACCTAAGGTTTCTAACCCTAAAGCTCTGATACCATATTGTGACGCCCCCAAATTCAAGTACTCGAAACTCGAACTCGGTGCTTCACGATACAATTTTTATGAGCGGAATAATACTAATAATAATAACAATAATATATATATCAAACTTAATTTACATATATCAGAGTCTAATTCCAGGTACTCGACCTTTAAACATTCATTACATTATAATTAATAGATATCATTATCTTAATAAAGTCAAACTATTACATAATATAACCTCAGTTTAATCTATTTGCTTTCCTTTTCCCTTGTTCTGGCCTGAACCTTCCGGTTGATCACGCTTAGCTGAAAATATTTAAATTTAAAGCAAGGATGAGCATTTGATTGCCTAGTAAGTAATAACAATAATAAATATTAGCTGAAAGGATTAAATGTTTTCTTTGGATGACACTCCTACAACGAATCAACAGTTGTGAAGTAAGCTGAACCAACAATAACAACATATCAATTCTATATCAAAATTTTGAAACTACGTATTTACTATAATTGATGAGCAGTCGACAGACTATGAACTTTGTTTTCAATTTTCGTTAAGGTTTAGCAGAACTTCATCTGTAAACCGTCATAACTTATGGGCGCGAGGATGATCATCCCAATGTGCCCTGTAATGATCAATACTACATGTAAGAATGATATTATCGTTCATCTTATCCGCCTTTGGCGCACAAAAATTTTTTCATGTACGAGATATTCATACTTAGTCGGGAATCCGAACCAAAATAATTTGATTGGATAATAATAATAAAGTTCTATCTTGTTTAATAATATTTTTTTAAGTTTGATTCTAGCTGGATCAAATAGCTTAGATGACTTTTAAGTCAACGTATACATACTGGAAATTAATAAGTATGTATCAACATGTGATTAAATACAATGATTATCCAAGTGAGGACACTTGTATAACTATATTTAGAAATTAACGAACAGAATAAATATCCGGATTGTACAATAGTACTATATTGATAAACAATGATCGGATAATTTAAGAACTTGTATGAATACAAAAGATTGGATACATAATCGACAATAATAGAGTTAATAATCTGGCACAATAATAATATAATTCTGAAATTTTCTTACTTATGTCCATTGTATAAAGTAAATGCAAAGGTAGGATACTTGCCTGGTCTGCTGCTTACAGTTACGCAACTTAGTTTTATCTCTTATATCTCAACCTATCATTAACAAAATCATTTGTTCGATTAGAATAATATATTATATCACATAGTACTGCTATTTACAGTCAGCACATAACCTAATCACATTATCACATATGTTTAGCAGTCATTTGAACATAAACAAACACGTATACAGTCAAATTATCTAAGTTCAGATCAATTTTTGAAATATTTCGGTGTACCGATGGCTTTATCGGGTAATTATCGAGTTTAAAACTCTATAGTATAGTTCAATATTCGATTAGATAATTTAAATATTAGTCGTATTATTTTTCATAAACTTATAATAATTTTTAAATAATTATTAATTAATTATGATTTTTCAAACACAGGATTCATTATTAAATAATTTAAATACTAAATAATTCTATTATCATTAATATTTAATTAATATTAAATTATTAATAAAACCATTGCCAAAATATTAAAGTTATTTATAATAACTCAAAATATTTTTAAAACATTAATATTACCCTTAAATAATTTTTAAAACATTAATAATCTTTTTTAAATAATTACCATTAATATTTAATTATTAATGTATTATTTATCAAAATATTAAAAGTCACTAATTATAATTTAAAATATTTTTAATTCATTTATATCCTTTTTAAATGATTTTTTTAAATTATTAAAACCATTTTTAAACTATTTATTTAATATAATTATTAAATAAATCAAATATCATTACTATTAAATTATTAATGAAATTTTACCTTAAAATATTAAAAGTTACATTTTATAACTTAAAATATTTTAAACTATTTATTTTCATTTAAAATAATTTTTAAAATATTAAAATCATTTTTAATCAATCTTATTTAATATATTTATTAAATAAATCTAATATCATTAATATTAACTAATTAATGAAAATTACCTTCAAATATTAAAAGTTATATTTTATAACTTCAAATATTTTTAAACTATTTATGCTTATTTAAAATGATTTATATAATATTAAAATCATTTTTAACTAGTTTCATTTAATATAATCATTAAATAAATCTATTATCATAAATATTAAATAATTAAAGAAATTGGCCTTAAAATATTAAAAGTTACATTTTATAACTTAAAATATTATTAAATACCTTATTATCATTTAAAATAATTTTTAATATAATAAAATCATTTTTAATTAATTTATTTAATGCCTTTAATAAATAAATTAAATATTGATAATATTCAAATAAATACTAATATTTAAGAAAAATATGTCAAATTTTTAAAAGTTAATTTTTATAACTTAAAATAATTTTTGTAATTTTCAGAAATTATTTTCTATTTTTATTGAATTTTTTGAAATTTATTTCTATTTTTAATCATTTTTCGGAAATTAGAAAATTAAAATAATTAAACACGTCGCTAAAGGCTTTAGCGACGGTTTCTGTCGTGGTTGGTGTTCATGAACCTCAAGAACATTCAAAGTTGTTAATAAAGGTACCTACTTTGACTCATAATAATTTCTTGTCTAAGTTGTTTCTTGGCATGGTAAGACATGGATCATGTAGTATTGTTGTAATACTACATGCATAAATCATAAATAGGATCAAAACATAACATAGTTGTATGATCTAGAGGCTTAAACTTTCTATCAGACGTGTTCATCATATTTCTGGGCTGCCCAAAATTTTAAGTCATGGACGGTCAACGTTCTTTGTGGCCTTATTTCAGTCAATCGGTTCTTGTTAAAGGTGTTCTAGACGTCGGGATGTGTAGAGAAACTAATAGAGAACATGATTCAATCATTTAGAATGCCTAGAAATCATCAAGGTAAGAGATCTAAGCCATTGAACTAGGTGTTAGAGCTGTTCTTCATTTTCTAGGTTATCCAGAAATGAAAAACAGTTCATGAGGCCTACTTTGGGCTTCCACTACTTGTTGTATACGTGATGTTTTAGTGATCTAATGGCCTCAGGTTGTAGACAACATGCAAATGAACAGATCTATAACCACAAATACATATAACAACATCACAGTAAAAAGATCTATGCCGGTCAACCCATGTCTGAACACATGTTCATTAGTTTTCTGGGTTACCCAGAAAACATGAACTGTGTTCGACCAGGCTACTTTGACCAGCCACATCATTCAGCCTATATGATGATTAGGTGATATTCAAGCCTGAATATAAAGTTCATCTACCAGACTATAACTTAGATACAACAAACATAACAAATCATCAAACATGTGCAAGATCCGAGTCCATACATTCCTTATCAGGCGTTTCTGGGTAACAATCTGGGTTACCCATATCAGTTTGGTCATGGCTGGTCAACGGCCTTTGACCACCAATAACTTTTAATCTACAACAGATCTGACTCTGAATCAAGTTCCAGAGTAAAGTCCTTACAACATACTACAAATACAAACCTTTAAACAAACAAAAACATAAACATACAAAGATTTACAGGGTCTGACATTCAGTTGTCATACTCATTTTTCCAGATTTCTAGATTTTGAAGAACTTCAAATTTGAGCAACTAGATGTTATGGATCTGACAGGTACCAACCCAGATCACTTATATAGACTACAAACAACATGTTTTAACATTAAAACACAACATCTATCATGGAATCAAAGATCAGATTTGGCTTTTAGGGTTTATACCTAACTTGAACAATGCTTGATTCTGGCTTCTTGATCTGTTATGGTGATGATTTGAACTTGATTTGAGACTGATCTATGAGTGTATTTCGTAGGGTTGGAGAGATAGAGTCTAGGTTAAGTGTTTGTGTATGAATGAGACTTTTATGCCACTTTTCTCTCTCTTGATCCTTATATATGATCATACAATGTATGTGACTGAAATGAATGGCTGATGGCTGGAGATTTTAGTCACATGTGCAATCTTGGTTGGTTACCTACTACATATTTTGTGACGCCCCCAAAATAGGTATACAACACCCATTCTGAGTCGCCAAATATATGGTACAAAAAGCAAACTATAACTTCAATAATACAATTGTCGTGCGAAATACGACAACACATACTGTGAGTTTAAATACAAATATTGTCTTCTAGACAATATTCACACTCAAATAAGTCCTCATTACAATTATTCAAACACTATTTTACAGAAATAGTGAGGACTGCTAAAACATCTTTCTAGAACCATCACTCCATACCCCGACTAGATTCTGCTATGTTCTCACCTCCTAAAAAGAAAAATGGAATAAAAAGAAAAAGGGTGAGCTCAACTAGCCCAGTAAAAAATATTATGACTAAGATAATATACAACAAATTATTATTAGTATTCAACAGGGAAAAATCTGATAGAATATAATCGACAACAAGTTTTAGATCAAGAACTGCAGCGGAAACAGCAAACCATTAGAATAGTCAAGTAGAGAATGAATTCTACTATCTTCTAAGATTTAAAAGTCCATCATCAATATTTTATCCCTATAACATCAATTAATAATCATCTTTAACCAAATATTCATCTTTGCATTACAGGCCAAAGATATTCATTTGTATCACCAGTCGGTTATATTCATCTCAACACCTGTTCATCTTTGCACTACAGGCCAAAAATATTCATCAGGTAATCATACATCTTTGCACTATAGGCCAAAGATATTCAGTAATATCATCATTTAGTACTGAGGATGATGAAAAATATCTTAAAGAAAACGAATCCAGTGAGACAGGAGGACAAATAGTAGGGATTCGTATAACAGTTTATCCAAGATCAATAATACTTCATAATAATCAATTGTGAAGCAGAATTCAAAAATAAAGATTAAAACATGGATACAATCAAATATAGTAACCATAATAGATATATTGGACAAAAAGGAAAAATTATATTTTTCGGTGAATAGTGTCGTATTCGTGAATAGTGTCGTATACGTGAATAGTAACATATACGTGAATAGTAACCCCAACACAAAAAGTTTTAAATTTGATAAAAAGTTCATATCAATATTTCGGCATAATGATATTGAAGAAAATATCATTTAAGAAGAAAATAATATCACTTACCTCTAAATATCAGTACTTCTGGTCGGAATACCGGTATAAGGCTGAAAAAAACTTGCTCTGATGAATAGAAACTCTCAAAGTATCCAAATACTCACAAAATACACTCAATAATCTCGAGAGAGAAAGAGAGAAAGAGAGAAAAACTTATTTCTGGTGTGATTTTCAATTCTAACTTAGCCCTCTATTTATAGAAAAATATTAGCATGCCGAAGCAGACTTAACCTGCAACCTGATGGCTTTACCTGCTACTATTCAAGTCTACCACATTTGAATAAAAATTTCAGCACATTTCTTCACCAACCAAGAGTGGGGCCCACCAATTCTAGAATTTTCCACCAAAATAATAAACTCTGAAAATTTAACAATTTCTGAACCAGTCATCTCGTAAAATTCATAATAAATCATACGTTCATTTTTAACGGTTCAAAATTTGTGGACATATACTCAACTTATATATGTATAACATATCCAAAAATTATCACGATCCAACAGTCGGATTAAAAATTATAACCCCCGTAAAATATCTCAAAAATCCTGATTTTTAATACCTCCATTTCGACAAAAATACTGATAAAAACCTCAACATTAACTCCTTCATTTTTAACCAAAAAAATATATCCCTCATTTATATCCACATAAAATAAATATTTTCTTATCATATGAATCAATAATTAATTATTCACAAATAATATTACAGAATCACATTTATGACAACCAGGACGTTCCCAGAAAAGATGGGGCTTTCCAATAAGAATTTCTCCTTACTGGTGCGCAATTAGATGACCAAACCTCTCCTTAGACAGAACTTTCTAGACATTGCCAATAATGTTATCTAATAATATTATTCAAATAATATGAATTATTGATCTGATAATGGAAAATACTGTGCAGTGACAATTATTGAAACAACAATAATATAAAATATCAATGCAACAATTATTGAATCAATAAAATAAAATATTGAACAGTAACTACTGTAACAATTATTGAGTAGTGCCTTCCTTCATAAGAATCAATAATTGGTGCAATATCGTGTACTACTGTATTTTAACCACCAGGTATTCCAACAGTATTAACGGTAACAACTACGCCGTTAATTATAAACAACTTATAGTTGTCATTTTTTTCCCTGACAGCAAGAATATTCCACCGTCGTACGAATATTCCCCGACAGCAAGAATATTCCACGACCAAACAAATATTCACCGACCAAAAATGAATATTTTGTAACCACTTGCTTATTTGAAATATTTGCGCATTTTACCCATAACTAACCACATTAATCAAATCAACCCTTTCTATTTCAATATAATAAATAGAGGAAATTTAATTTCATTTATTAATATGTTGGGGTCTTACAACCTCCCCTCCTTATGAAATTTTATCCTCAAAATTGACGTACGTACCTGGTGTTTCGAAAAGGTGAGGATACCTCGCTTTCATTTCTGATTCCAACTCCCAGGTCATTTCTTCAATAGCATGGTTTCTCCACAAAACCTTAACTTGTGGTATAACCTTCGTGCGTAGAACATGCTCTTTCCTATCCAAGATCTTAACAGGTACCTCCTCGTACGTTAAATCTTCGGCTATCTCATCTGGTTCTAACTCAATTATGTGGTTCGGGTCTTTCACATATTTATAAAGCAAAGATATGTAAAAAATATTATGAACACGAGACATGCTTGGAGGTAATACGAGTCTATAGGCCACATTTCCTATTCGATCAAGAATCTCAAATGGACCGACAAATCGTGGATTGAGCTTTTCTCTCTTCCCAAATCTTGTAACTCCCTTCCATGGTGCAACACATAACAATACATGATCCCCAATATTGAATTCTACATCCTTTCGATGAAGATCCGCATAACTCTTTTGTCGATCATGTGCCGTTTGTATACGTTGTCGAATTGTTTGGATCTTCTCTGTAGTTATGCGTACCAATTCTGGTCCCAACAATGTTACTTCACCCACCTCGTCCTAGCATACTGAAGAACGACACTTCCGTCCATATAAGGCTTCAAATGGAGCCATACCTATACTTTCCTGATAACTGTTGTTGTAGGAGAATTCCACCAGTGGCAAGTACTTATCCCAACTTCCTTTGAAATCTAGAACACAGAGTCTTGATAGATCTTCAAGGGTTTGAATAGTCCTCTCTGATTGCCCGTCCGTTTGAGGATGGTATGCTGAACTAAATCGTAAATCCGTGCCCATAGCTTTCTGCAAGCTAACCCAAAATCGTGAAGTGAATCTTGGGTCACGATTTAAAACTATGGATACTGGCATGCCATGCAATCTTACAATCTCATTCACGTACATACTAGCAAGACGTTCAAGGGAATAAGTCTCACGTATAGGCAAGAAATGGGCAGACTTGGTTAATCTATCAACAATGACCCAAATCGCCTCTATGCCTTGAGAAACCTTGGGAAGACCTGTAACGAAATCCATGGTAATGTGTTCCCACTTCCATTTCGGGATCTCAAGTGGTTGCAATGGACCCTTTGGCACTTGATGCTCCGCCTTTACACGTTGACAAGTTAAACACTTCGAGATAAACTTCGCGATCTCTCTTTTCATATTGCTCCACCAAAATGTATGTCGAAAATCGTGATACATTTTGGTACTCCCAGGATGGATTGCAAACGGTGTGTTGTGTGCCTCCATCATTATTCTATGCTTTAAGTCAAAATCGTTAGGAACACAAAGTCTGGAGTTGACTTGAAGTATTCCTTCTTCATCGATTCTTGCTTCTGGAATAGCACCTTCTTGCACTTTCTTCTTCATACGCATCAGCTCTATGTTCGTAGCTTGAGCGGCTTTAACTTTATCAATTAAAGTCGGTTCTACTTGTATATTTGATATCATCATGTGGGTACTTGGAGCCTTCATCTCTATCTCCATCCTTTGCAAATCATATAAAATGGGCCTTTGTGTTAACACCATTGCACTCGTACCCGCGTATGATCTTCTACTCAATGCGTCAGCTACTACGTTCGCTTTTTCAAGATGATATTGGATGGTATGATCGTAATCTTTCAACAGCTCAAGCCAACGTCGTTGCCACATGTTGAGTTCCTTTTGGGTGAAGAAATATTTGAGGCTTTTATGATCTGTATAGATCTCCACTTTCTCCCCATACAGGTAGTATCTCCAAATCTTCAACGAGAAAATGATTGCTGCCAACTCCAAATCATGAGTAGGATAATTCCTCTCATATTCTTTGAGTTGTCGCGAGGTATAGGCTATGACTTTTCCATGTTGCATGAGAACACATCCTAACCCTTTGCCTGAAGCATCGCTGTAGATAACAAATCCATCAGAACCAGATGGTATTGTCAGAATAGGTGCCGAAATGAGTCTCCTCTTGAGTTCTTGAAAACTCTTCTCACAATCCTCGCTCCAACTGAATTTTGTAGCCTTCTGAGTCAGCTGAGTTAACGGAGTAGCGATTCTAGAAAATCCTTCCACGAATCTCCGATAATACCCAGCTAAACCCAGAAAGCTACGTACTTCAGTCACCGACTTCGGTTGCTCCCAACTTTGTATGGCTTCAATCTTCGCCGGGTTGACAGATACTCCATGTTTTGACACCACGTGCCCAAGGAATGCTACTTCCTCAAGCCAGAACTCACATTTCTTCAATTTGGCATATAGCTTGTTTTCACGAAGCCTTTGCAGTACCAGCTTCAAATGGCGCTCATGATCTTCACGGCTTTTGGAATAGATGAGGATGTTATCAATAAAGACAACAACGAACTGATCTAAATATTCTTTGAATACACGTTTCATCATATCCATGAAAGCAGCAGGAGCATTAGTCAATCCAAAAGACATGACTAAGAATTCATAATGCCCGTACCGAGTTCTGAAGGCAGTCTTTGGAATATCCTCAGTTTTAATCTTCAGCTGATGATATCCAGAACGAAGATCGATCTTTGAAAAGAATTGTGCTCCTTGTAACTGGTCAAACAGATCATCAATGCGAGGTAGCAGATACCTATTCTTGATGGTGACATGGTTTAATTCCCTATAGTCGATATAAAGTCGCATACTCCCGTCTTTCTTCTTTACGAATAAAATAGGATAAAACTGATGTCTAATAACTCATGTAAATGGACTTTTAACTCCTGAAGTTCAATAGGAGCAATTCGATATGGGGTTTTAGAAATGGACTTTGTACTAGGTTCAAGGTCAATAAAGATTTCAACTTCACGTTTTGGGGGTAGACCAGGAAGTTCTTTAGGAAATACATCGGGAAATTCTCTAACAATAGAAATATTATTCAAGTCTGACTTGTCTTTGTTCAAATCCATAACATGGGCTAAGAAAGCTTGACATCCGTTTTTCAATAAACGAATAGTTTTGTGGCTTGATATAACAGTGACTGATTTTAGTGGTTTAGTAGTTTGAATTCGTATGACAGGTTGGTTAGGAATATGAAAACTTACAACCTTACGAAAATAATCAATTTTATCATGATGAGTGGTTAACCAATCAATTCTTAAAATCACATCAAAAACAAGTATCTTTAAAGAGATAAGATCAACAGGTAATGTGATAGTGCCAACTTGGATCATGCAAGATTTATAAATTGTAGATGTAACGAAGGTTTCACCTAACAGAGTTTCAACAGATAAGTCAAAGTCCAATTTCTCTGGAGTCAAGTTTAAACGTTGAGCACAAGCAGGAGAGATAAAAGAATGGGTAGAACTGGTATCTAATAAGGTATAAACTTTGCAAAAGTTTATGATTAGCTTACCCGTGATCACCTCGTTCGGGTTCCTCATGTTTTGGCCAGTCACGACAAACGCTCTTCCACGAACCGCTGATTTCGACTTATCCGGGACAGCCCTTGGAGTCACCATCCCCGTTGAACTTGGTTTTGCTACAGAACAATCCCGAGCTATGTGGCCTTCCTTTCCACAGTTGTAACATACCTTGGATTGTTGTGGACAGTTTGGGCTGATATGTCCCTCTTTCCCGCATTTGTAACATCTAACTGGCAGTCGTTCTCCTCCCCTAGAATTTGTTGTTGGTGCTGGTGCAGCTGCTGATGTCTTCCCGTCATTGTTGAATCTCCTCTTTCTGAAATTTCCACTTGACTCACCTCTCTTATTATCATAACCACGATGACCACCCAAGTGGTTACCGCCTTTGTTCGTATTTTTCCTTCCTCGTTAGTTATCATCGCTCTGATGACTGTTGTTATCGGTATGACCTTGGTTGTGGTCCCTCGGTTGCACATACTCATTATCTCGCTCTAATAATTGATCCCTATTTACAACATCTGAATATAAAGAAAATTTATGAGAGATAAGATATTGCCGAATCTCGGGTTTTAGACCTCTTAGAAACATCCTTGTCATTCGTTCCTCATTTTCGACCAAATGAGGTGCAAACCTGGATAACTCTGCAAACTTCGCCTCGTACTGGGACACCGTCATGTTGTTTTGTTAAAGTCTGATAAACTCCACCTCCTTCAAATGACGAATACTTTCAGGAAAGTACTTGTCATTGAACAGTTTTTGAAATGTTTCCTAGGACATGTTGAGTGCGTCAGGCTGGGTAAGCTTCACAGACTCCCACCAGTAGTCTGCCTCACCGCAGAACATAAAGGTGGCGAATGGAACCTTCTGCTCCTCCGTGCATCCCAAGACATCGAATATCTTGGTAATTTGCTTGACCCACATTTCCGCCATGATCGGATCCGGCTTTCCCTTAAATTCTGGTGGTCCCAATTCTTTGAACTGCTTGACTGTGACAAACCGCGCGTTGTTATCATTTCCACCCGTATTCTGCACATGAGTCTCCCTTATCTGATTTTGCATGAACTGTAAAAATCTCCTAAACATTCCATCATTCATAGTTTGCTCGGTAACGTTATTTAGAGGAGGAATATTGCCTTCCTGTTGCATGTTCCCCTGGGTGGTGATCAAAGGTGTCTCCACGGTCTGATTTACTCCATTATTAACGTTCTCAGCTGCCATTCTTAAATACTGCCATAAAACAAGGGTTAATAGTCATGTCATATATTATCCCTATACTCTGACCGACCAAATAAACACCAAATAAACTTAGTCAGGTCATACTAGCGAAGAAATTCCCAGTCTCTCCCCTCCTAGTTCTTGTCTCACATCTCAGCCAGGGATCATATCCCTAAGCTCTGATACCAACTGTGACGCCCCCAAAATAGGTATACAACACCCATTCTGAGTCGCCAAATACATGGTACGAAAAGCAAACTACAACTTCAATAATACAATTGTCGTGCAAAATACGACAACACATACTGTGAGTTAAAATACAAATATTATCTTCTAGACAATATTCACACTAAAATAAGTCCTCATTACAATTATTCACACACTATTTTACAGAAATAGTGAGGACTGCTAAAACATTTTTCTAGAACCATCACTCCATACCCCTACTAGATCCTGCTATGTTCTCACCTCCTGAGAAGAAAAATGGAACAAAAAGGAAAAGGGTGAGCTCAACTAGCCCAGTAAAGAATATTATGACTAAGATAATATACAACAAATTATCATTAGTATTCAACAGGGAAAAATCTGATAGAATATAATCGACAACAAGTTTTAGATCAACAACTGCAGCGGAAACAACAAACCATTAGAAGAGTCAAGTAGAAAATGAATTCTACTATCTTCTAAGATTTAAAAGTCCATCATCAATATTTCATCCCTATAACATCAATTAATAATCATCTTTAACCAAATATTCATCTTTGCACTACAGACCAAAGATATTCATTTGTATCACCAGTCAGTCATGTTCATCTCAACACCTGTTCATCTTTGCACTACAGGCCAAAGATATTCATCAGGTAATCATACATCTTTGCACTACAGGCCAAAGATATTCAGTAATATCATCATTTAGGATTGAGGATGATGAAAAATATCTTAAAGAAAATGAATCCAATGAGACAGGAGGACAAATAGTAGGGATTCGTATAACAGTTTATCCAAGATCAATAATACTTCATAATAATCAATTGTGAAGCAGAATTCAAAAATAAAGATCAAAACATGGATACAATCAAAGATAGTAACCATAATAGATATCTTGGACAAAAAAGGAAAATTTTATTTTTCGGTGAATAGTGCCGTATTCGTGAATAGTGCCGTATAGGTAAATTGTAACGTATACGTGAATAGTAACCCCGATACAAAATATTTTAAATTTGATAAAAAGTTCATATCAATATTTCAGCATAATAATATTGAAAAAAATATCATTTAAGAAGACGATAATATCCCTTACCTCAAAATATCAGTACTTCTGGTCGGAATACCGGTATAAGGCTGAAAGAAACTTGCTCTGATGAATAGAAACTCTCAAAGTATCTAAATACTCACAAAATACACTCAATAATCTAGAGAGAGAAAGAGAGAAAACTTATTTTCTGGTGTGATTTTCAATTCTAACTTAGCCCTCTATTTATAGGAAAATATTAGCACGCCGAAGCAGACTTAACCTGCAATCTGATGGCTTTACCTGCTACTATTCAAGTCTACTACATTTGAATAAAAATCTCAGCACATTTCTTCACCAACCAAGAGTGGGGCACACAAATTCTAGAATTTTTCACCAAAATGATAAACTCCGAAAATTTAACAATTTCTGAACCAGTCATCTCGTAAAATTCTTAATAAATCATACGTTCATTTTTAACGGTTCAAAATTTGTGGACATATACTCAACTTATATATGTATAACATATCCAAAAATTATCACGATCCAACGGTCGGATTAAAAATTATAACCCCCGCAAAATATCTCAAAAACCCTAATATTTAATACCTCCATTCCGACAAAAATACTGATAAAAACCTCAATATTAACTCCTTTATTTTTAACCACAAAAATATATCCCTCATTTATATCCACATAAAATAAATATTTCCTTATCATATGAATCAATAATTAATTATTCACAAATAATATTACAGAATCACTTTTATGACAACCAGGTCGTTCCCAAGAAAGAGGGGGCTTTCCAATGAGAATTTCTCCTTACTGGCGCGCAATTAGATGACCAAACCTCTCCTTAGACAGAACTTTCTAGACATTGTCAATAATGTTATCTAATAATATTATTCTTATAATATGAATTATTGATCTGATAATGGGAAATACTGTGCAGTGACAATTATTGAAACAACAATAATATAAAATATCAATGCAACAATTATTGAATCAATAAAATAAAATATTGAACAGTAACTACTGTAACAATTATTGAGTAGTGCCTTCCTTCGTAAGAATCAATAATTGGTGCAATACTGTGTGCTTGTATTTTAACCACCATGTATTCCAACAGTATTAACGGTAACAACTATGCCGTTAATTATAAACAACTTATACTTGTCGTTTTCTTCATCCAAGTGCTTTCCGTTATGGGGCCCATACAAGGCTGTGCCGTCGTACGAATATTCCCCGACAGTAAGAATATTCCACGACCAAACGAATATTCACCGACCAAAAATAAATATTTTATAACCACTTGCTTATTTGAAATATGTACGCATTTTACCCATAACTAACCACATTAATCAAATCAACCCTTTCTATTTCAAAATAATAAATAGAGGAAATTTAATTTCATTTATTAATAAGTTGGGGTCTTACATATTTTGGATAGATACATAAGTTATCTTCAATTATGCAATAAGGGTAAAAATGTCTTTTGGCTAGCAATTTTAATGGCACAATTGTAATCTTGGCAAAGCCTTACGGTTTAACCCTAAGGTTTTCAAAATTTTAGTTTGCTAGGATTTCAATTTAGGCTAAAAATAAAAATTTAGTTTCTTAATTTCCAAATTAGGGTTCCTTAATTAACTTAGGTTTTCTAATTATATAAAACGTGATAATTAGGTTTAAGTATTCACTAATTAACATTAGGGCTTACAATTAGCAATTAGGGTTACTAATTTAGAAATTAGGATTTCTAACTAACCATTAGGCTTTTCTATAATTAGGGTTTTCCTTATTAAAATTAATATCTATAATAAATGACATTAATCACATAACACAATTTTTGACCGATCTTAAACTCCGATTTGAGTTTTAAATTAGGGTTTCTTACAATAATACAAGGTTTTGTCATGATACACCATAATTAACCAACCATTATCTGTCTATATATACAGTACATATTTATAGCACTGAAATATATTTAATATAATATTATTATTCTCATTCCTTATTCCAAATCCAGAATTAGGGTTTGAATTCCATATCTGATATATCTTTCATATATATTATTAACTAAGTTAAAATAATTAACTTAAATAATCTGAACTAAAATTCATATAATAAAATAGTAATTATAATAATTTTATAATCATTTCATATATTATTGAGATAATACAATAATCATATTTTCATGGTAAATAAATAATAAAAATGTTTTTACTACTAAATTAATTTATAATAAGAATATAATTTATAATGATCAATAATTCTAAAATAAAATTATTTGTAATTATTCATATAATAAATATATTTTTATTTATCACATAAATACATACGGTTTACCTAGAACATATTCCCACCTTTAAAATAATAAAAAAAAATTTATACGCAAAATTTCTTATTTAATTATATCGAAAATATTGGGTTATTACAGTGTCGGCAAGTCATCAAACTTACTTTTGTAAAAAGAAAATAATTGAACAAATATCTGCATATCATATGTAAGACCCCAACTTTTTATAAATAAAATTGAATTTTCTCTATTTATTATTTTGAAATAGTAATGGTTGATTTGATTAATGTGATTAGTTATGGGTAAAATGTGCAAATATTTTAATGAAGCAAGTGGTTATAAAATGTTCATTGTTGTCGGTGAATATTCGTTTGGTCGTGGAATAATCTTACTATCGGGGAATATTTGTACGACGGCACAGCCTTGTGTGGGCCCCATAACGGAAAGCGATTGGATTAAAAAAATAACAAGTATAAGTTTTTATAAATAACGGCGTATTTGTTACCGTTAACACTGTTGGAATACCTGGTGGTTAAAAACACAGTAATACGCGGTGTTGCACAGTAGCACATGGTATTCCACCAATTATTGATTCTTACGTAAAAAGGCACTACTCAATAATTGTTACAGTAATTACTGTTCAATATTTTATTTTATTGATTCAATAATTGTTACGTTGATATTTTATATTATTATTGTTTCAATAATTATCACTACACAGTATTTTTTATTATCAGATCAATAATTCATATTATTTGAATAATATTATTAGATAGCATTATTGACAATGTTTAGAAAGTTCTGTCTAAGGAGAGGTTTGGTCACCTAATTGCGCGCCAGTAAGGAAAAATCCTTATTTGAAAGCTCCCTCTTTCTTGAGAACGGCCAAGTTGTCAGTATTGTGATTCTGTAATATTATTTGTGAATAATTAATTATTGATTTATATGATAAGAAAAATATTCAGTTCATGTGGATATAGATGGAGAAAATTTTAATTTGACAATTGTTGAAAATTGGTATTTTATCTTTTTTGATAAAATAATTTAATTAAATATATTATTATATTATAATAATATAATAATAGTGATATTTTTATAATGAATATGGGATATATGAATAAATGAGGAGGAAGAGTATTTTTGTTACTAAAAATATTTAAAACATGTTTTTCATGTTTGTGGACCCTATTTCTTGACTGAAATTTGATTATAGCCTGTAAAATTGTCCGTATGTGGATTTCAGTCAATTTCTGCTTGGAATTTGGAAAAACTTAAACTTACAAAGTTTTAGAGAATTGAATTTCCTATGTAATGGACATAAGATTTGAATTTTTCTGATAAAAGGGCTATTTATTATGAATTATTAAAGTTCCGAAATAATTGATTTTTTTTGGAGTTTTAAATGATTTATTTGAGAAAAACATTTTTGGTGGTTTTTGTTGAGGTGTGGCTGATGTTTGGACTGAATTGCGGTGCGTAAGAAGTTTAAGAAAAATATATTATTATTTTATTAAATTTTCGGCTTTGGTGTTCTAAGCATTTTCCTATAAATAGGGTGCTTAGGTTATGTGACGCCCCCAAAATTAGGTATACATCACCCATCTTGGGTCGTTAGATACATGGTACAGAATACAAATACAACTTACTAATACAACTGTCGTGTACAATACGACAAAACATAACTGTGAGTTTGAATAAAATTATTGTCTACTAAAGACTATACAAACTCAAAAGGAGTCCTCATTACAATTATTGTCACACTATTTAATAGAATAGTGAGGACTACTAATACTATCATCTGATCCATCACTCCGTTTCCCGACTCGTCCCAGCTATATTCTCATTTCCTGAAGAGAACAGTGAAAGAAAGGGTGAGCTCAACTAGCCCAGTAAGAAATATTATGACTAAGATAATGCAGAATAAATTATCATTAGCCTTCAACAGTGTTAAACTGATAAAATATAACGAACATCAAGTTTAATTGCAGCGGAACAAGCAATCCATTAAAAGAGTCAAGTAGAGAATAAAATCTACTATCTTCTATGATTTAAAAGGTTTTTCAACACTGTTATCGCTGGGACTCAGCTTAATAAAATAATCCACATCATCGAATCACCCCTGCACTACGGCAAAGGATATTCGTGTAACCATTAATGGTCATGATCATGCCAACAACTTTCCATCAATGCACTACGGGCCAATGAAGACTTTTACCACATCATTTGTAACTTTACGGTCATGATTACACCAAATAATCCCTGGTTATAATCATACCAAGTCCATCTATGCATTACATGCCATAGATGACTTTCAACATTTTATAAACATGAGGATGATGACAATGATATAAGAATTCAATAACACAAGTTCAAGAATTAATTTATCCAAGAATTAACAACGTTCAAATTGTCAACATGATACTGCTTTATGGAGTAAAATTCAAGAATGCTTAGAAGAATATTTTCATAAAAAGATACTGGATGAACCGCAATTATCAAGGATATTCTACTAATTTCATGGAGTATAGAAGTTAAAACTTAACCAACTGAGTATAATAAAGAATGGAATAACAAAAGAAATCACCCGGCATGCGATAGACCGCACAGACAGGTTATTCTAACAGAATAATATATAATGGAACCAGGTCCGGCGTAAACGCACAGACAAGATATTCCGACAGAATAATAAATAATGGAACCAGGTCCGGCGTAAACGCACAGACAGGATATTTCGACAGAATAATAAATAATGGAACCAGATCCGGCTTAAACGCACAGACAAGATATTCTGACATAATAATAAATAATGGAACCAGGTCCGGCGTAAACGCACAGATAGGATATTCCGACAGAATAATAAATAATGGAACCAGGTCCGGCGTAAACGCACAAACAGGATGTTCCAACAGAATAATAACAAGACAGAACCAGGTCCGGTGTAAAACACACAGACAGGATGTTCCAACAAAATAATAATAAAAACGGAACCAGGTCCGGTATAAAACACACAGACAGGATGTTCCAACAGAATAACAGAAGAATGTCACCAAGTATAGGGTAGACCGCGTATACATGTTATTCCAACAGAATAATAAGAAATGGAATAACAACAGTTCTCTTCATGAATAAGAAAGAATAACACCCCTTACCGTTTTAAAGACGAACTGAAATAAGGAAGTAGTGAAGTAGCAGAATACTTTTCTTCTCTCTTTCTATAGTTTCTCTCTCTAGAGTTCAGTGAATTCATAAGAAATAATGAAGGAATGAGCTGCTATTTATAGAAAAATAGAATGCATAGTAACTAATCCATGAATGGTCCAGATTGATTACTTTAATCTGACGGTCCATATTTAAATAAAAATCTTTTAAATAAAATATAATATATTCTATTTATAGAATAACTTTAATAAAGTATTCTATTTTATATAAAAAGATGTTTCTGTTTTATTACGTTAATAATACGAATAAAACAAAACTTCATTATCGCTAAATAATTCATATTATTAACTGACAATAATTGAATCAAACTGAGTGACTTCTCACATAAGCATTAATAATCAATACCGTGTGCTACTATGCAACCACACGTATTACTGTACTTTTACTACCGAGTAGTTCAACAGTATCAATGGTAAAACTTCCGTCGTTATTTTTAATAAAATATTTTTGTCATTTTCTCAATCCGACAATAATTCCGTTGTGGGTTCCACCAATGATTGTGCCGTTGTACGAATATTTCCTGTTAAAACGAAAATTTCCCGACCAATCGAATATTATATAACAACTTGCGTACTTTGCAAAATTTATAAATATTACCCACAACTATAACATTATATCAAATTAACTCCATAATATTCAAAAATGATATTTATAGAAAATTCATCTTTATTTATAAAAGTTGGGGTCTTACAACATCCCCTTCTTATGAAATTTTGCCCTCGAAATTAGGGTACCTACCTAGTATGTCGAAGAGGTAAAGATACCTTGATTTCATTTTAGATTCTAACTCCCAAGTCATTTCCTCAACATCGTGGTTTCTCCACAAAACTTTGACTTGAGGTATAACCTTGGAGCGTA
The DNA here is from genome assembly GCA_016801055.1 of Panax notoginseng. NCBI lineage: Eukaryota > Viridiplantae > Streptophyta > Magnoliopsida > Apiales > Araliaceae > Panax > Panax notoginseng. Next base: position 160,890,240 of record CM029014.1, read on the forward strand.
GAATATGTTCCTTCTTATCCAAGATTTAAACAGGAACTTCTTCATACGTCGAATCTTCTGCTATTTCGTCCGGTTCTAACTCAATAATGTGGTTCGGGTCTTCCACATATTTACGTAACATGGATATGTGAAAAACGTCATGAACACGAGACATACTTGGCGGTAAAGCGAGTCTATAAGCCACAGTTCCTACTCGATCGAGGATTAAAAATAGAACGATGAATCGAGGATTGAGCTTTACCCTCTTTCCAAATCTCGTAACTCCTTTCCATGGAGTAACACGTAAAAACACATGATCTCCTATATCAAATTTTACGTCCTTTCGAATAAGATCAACATAACTCTTTTGTCGATCTTGTGAGGTTTTTATACGTTGTCGGATCGTTTGAATCTTTTCTGTAGTTATACGTACTAACTCCGGTCCCAACAACGTTGCTTCACCCACCTCATCCCAGCATACTGGAGAACGACATTTTCTTCCATACAATGCTTTAAATGGAGCCATGCCAATACTTGCTTGATAACTGTTGTTGTAGGAAAACTCCACCAATGGTAAGATCTTGTCCCAACTTTCCTTGAAGTCAAGGACACAGAGTCTTAATAAATCTTCTAGAGTTTGAATAGTCCTCTCTGATTGTTCGTCCGTCTGAGGATGATATGCCGAACTATATCGTAAATCCGTGCCCATAACTTTTTGTAAACTAACCCAAAATCGTGAAGTGAATCTTGGGTCTCGATTAAAAACTATGGATACTGGCATACCATGCAGTCTTACAATCTCGTTTATGTACATACGAGCAAGATGTTCAAGTGTATAAGTTTCTCGTATCGGTAAAAAATGAGCAGACTTGGTCAATCTTTCAACAATGACCCAAATCGCATCTATACCTTGAGGAACCTTAGGAAGACCGGTAATGAAATCCTTGGTAATGTGCTCCCACTTCCATTATAGAATTTCAAGTGGTTGCAATGGACCTTTTGGTACTTGATGCTTCGCTTTGACTTGTTGACAAGTTAGACACCTTGAGATAAACAACGCTATCTCTCTCTTCATATTGCTCCACCAAAATGTATGACGAAGATCGTAATACATTTTGGTACTTCCAGGATGGATTGCAAACGGTATGTTGTGCGCCTCCATCATGATTTCATACTTTAAATCAGGGTTGTTAGGAACACAAAGTCTGGAGTTGACTCGAAGTATTCCTTCTTCATCGATTCTTGCTTCCGGCATAGCACCTTCTTGCATTTTCTTCCTCATACGCATCAGCTCCAGGTGTGTAGCTTGAGCAGCTTTAACTTTATCGATTAAAGTTGGTTCTACTCGTATATTCGTCATCATCACATGGGTCCCTGGAGTCTTTAACTCTATCTCCATCCTTTTTAAGTCACACAAAATGGGCCTTTGTGTTGACAATATCGCACTCGTACTTGCATATGATCTTCTACTCAATACGTCAGCTACCACGTTCGCTTTTCTAGGATGGTATTGAATGGTATGATCATAATCTTTCAACAGTTCAAGCCAACGTCGTTGTCGCATGCTGAGTTCCTTTTGAGTGAAGAAATATTTAAGGCTTTTATGATCCGTAAAGATCTCCACCTTCTCCCCATACAAGCAATGCCTCTAAATTTTAAGTGCAAAGACAACAGCTGCCAACTCTAGATCATGAGTAGGATAATTCCTCTCACATTCCTTGAGTTGTCTTGATGCATAGGCTATGACTTTTCCATGTTGCATGAGAACGCATCCCAACCCTTTGCTCGAAGCATCACTGTAGATGACAAATCCCTCCGAGCCAGATGGTATTGTTAGAACAGGTGCTGAAATGAGTCTCCTCTTGAGTTCTTGAAAATTCTTCTCACATTCTTCGTTCCAACTGAACTTTGTATCTTTCCGAGTCAGCTGAGTTAATGGAGTAGCGATTCGAGAAAATCCTTCCACGAATCTCCGATAATAACCAGTTAAACCAAGAAAGCTATGTACTTCGGTCACTGATTTAGGTTGCTCCCAGCTTTGAATAGTTTCAATCTTTGCCGGGTCAACCGATATTCCACGACTTGATACTACGTGCCCAAGGAATGCTACCTCCTCCAGCCAGAACTCGCATTTCTTCAACTTGGCATAAAGCTTGTATTCACGAAGCTTTTGGAGTACCAGCCTCAAGTGTTACTCATGATCTTCACGACTTTTGGAATAAATAAGGATGTCATCAATAAAGACGACCACAAAGTGATCCAAATATTCCTTGAATACCCGGTTCATCATATCCATGAAGGCAGCAGGAGCATTGGTCAATCCAAAGGACATGACTAGGAATTCATAATGCCCGTACCGAGTTCTGAAAGCCGTCTTTGGAATATCCTCAGTTCTAACCTTCAGCCGATGATATCCAGAACGAAGATCGATCTTTGAAAAGAATTGTGCTCCTTGCAACTGGTCAAACAGGTCATCAATACGTGGCAATGGGTACCTATTTTTGATGGTGACATGATTCAACTCCCGATAATCAATACAAAGTCGCATACTTCCATCTTTCTTCTTCACGAATAGCATAGGAGCACCCCAAGGAGAAGTACTAGGACGAATAAAGTCAATGTCTAACAATTCTTGCAGTTGGATCTTTAACTCTTGAAGTTCAATAGGAGCCATTCGATATGGGGCTTTGGAAATGGGTTTTGTACCGGGTTCAAAGTCGATACAAAATTTAATTTCACGCTCTGGGGGTAGGCCAGGAAGTTCTTCAGGGAATACGTCAGGGAATTTATTAACAATAGAAATATCATTCAAAACTGACGTATTTTTGTTTAGATCCGTGATATGAGCTAAGAAAGCTTGACATCCGTTTTTCAATAAACGAATAGCTTTATGGCTTGAGTTGACAGCGATTGATTTTAATGGTTTGGTTGCTTGAATTTGCATAATAGGTTGATTAGGAATATGAAAGCTAACAACCTTATGAAAACAATCAATTTTTGCATGATGAGTAGTTAACCAATCAATCACTAGAATCACGTCAAATGCAAGTATTTTTAATGAAATAAGATCGACAGGTAATGTGTGGGTACCAACTTGAACCAAACAAGACTTATAAACCGTGGATGTAATGAAGGTTTCTCCCAATGGAGTTTCAACAGATAAGTCAAAGTCTAATTTCTCCGGAGTCAAATTTAATCGATGAGCGCAAGTAGGAGAAATAAAAGAATGGGTAGAACCGGTATCAAATAAAGTATAGACTTCGTTAGAGTTTATGATAAGCTTACCCGTGATGACCTCATTCGCGTTCCTTGCTTTCTGGGAGGTCACAACAAACGCTCTCTCTTGCACTACCGATTTTGACTTTTCTGGGATGGCCTTTGGTGTCTCCATCTTGGCTGAACTTATTTTTGGTAAATGACAAAATCGAGCTAAATGACCTTCTCTTCCACAATTATAACATGCTTTAGACTGCATCGCGCACTTTGGACTGATGTGCCCCTCCCCTCCGCATTTGAAACATATGATAGGTGGTCTTTCTCCTTCCTTAACAACAGGTGCTGGTGCTGACGTCTTTCCATCATTGTTGAATCTCATCTTCTTGAAATGACCATTCTTATTGTTTTGGCCCTGATTACCACCGAAGTGGTTACCATTTCTGGCCTGTTGATTCCATCTACGCTTGTTGTCACCGCTTCGATGACTGCTCTCATTGGTATTATCATTTTGCCGACTGCTCTCTTTTGGTTGCGTTGACTCGTTATCGCGCTCCACTAACTGAGCCCTTCTCACAACATCTGAATACAAACACAGTTTATGAGAAATAAGATGTTGACGTATCTCAGGTTTTAAACCTCGCAAAAATATTCGCGTCATTCACTCTTCATTATCCACCAAGTGGGATGCAAACCGGGACAACTCAGCAAATTTAGCATCATACTGCGACACGGTCATATTATTCTGCTCTAATTTGATGAACTCCACCTCCTTCATGTGACGAACACTTTCGGGAAAGTATTTGTCATTGAACAGCTCTTGGAACTTCTCCTAAGACATCTTCAGTGCGGCAGGTTGAGTACGCTTAATCGATTCAAACTAGTAATCTGCCTCTCCTCGCAACATAAAGGCGGTAAAGGGAGCCTTTTGCTCCTTGGAGCATCCCAAGACATCAAATATCTTGGTGATCTGCTTTATCCATATTTTCGCTATAAGTGGTTTTGGCTCTCCCTTAAACTCCGGTGGTCCCAGCTCCTTGAACTATTTAGCGGTGACCGTCCAAGAGTTTTCAGTGTTTCCACCTATATTTTGGACAGGAGCCGCTCTTGCCTGTTGTTGCATGAACTGCATAAAGCTTCTGAATATTCCATCATTCATCATCTGGTCAGTGTTATTTTTTGCATGAGGATTGTCACCTTCCTGATGCACATTATCCTGATTATTGATATGTGGTGAATCAACAGTTGCCTGTGCTCCATTGCTATTCTCAACATTCTCAGATGCCATTTTTAGATACTGCCACAAAATAAAAGGTAATTGATATGTCATAAATTATCCTTACTTTATGACCGACCAATTAAATACTATGCAAATAAACTTAGGTAGGTCATACTAGCGAAGGAATTCCCCGTCTCTCCCCTCCTAGTTTTATTCCCACATCTTAGCCAGGGATAATATCCCTAAGCTTTGATACCAATTGTGGCGCCCCCAAAATTAGGTATACATCACCCATCTTGGGTCGTCAGATACATGGACATAATACAAATACAACTTACTAATACAACTGTAGTGTACAATACGACAAAACATAACTGTGAGTTTGAATACAATTATTGTCTACTAGAGACTATACAAACTCAAAAGGAGTCCTCATTACAATTATTGTCACACTATTTAATAGAATAGTGAGGACTACTAATACTATCATCTGGTCCATCACTCCGTTCCCCGACTCGTCCAATCTATATTCTCATTTCCTGAAGAGAACACTGAAAGAAAGGGTGAGCTCAACTAGTCCAGTAAGAAATATTATGACTAAGATAATGCAGAATAAATTATCATTAGCCTTCAACAGTGTTAAACTGATAAAATATAACGAACATCAAGTTTAACTGCAGCGGAACAAGCAATCCATTAAAAGAGTCAAGTAGAGAATAAAATCTACTATCTTCTATTATTTAAAAGGTTTTTCAACACTGTTATCGCTGGGACTCAGCTTAATAAAATAATCCACATCATCGAATCACCCCTACACTACGGCCAAGGATATTCGTGTAATCATTAATGGTCATGATCATGCCAACAACTGTCCATCAATGCACTACGGGCCAATGAAGATTTTACCACATCATTTGTAACATTACGGTCATGATTACACTGAATAATCCCTGGTTATAATCATACCAAGTTCATCTATGCATTGCATGCTATATATGACTTTTAACATTTTATAAACATGAGGATGATGACAATGATATAAGAATTCAATAAAACAAGTTCAAGAATTAATTTATCCAAGAATTAACAACGTCCAAATTATCAACATGATACTGCTTTGTGGAGAAAAATTCAAGAATGCTTAGAAGAATATTTTCATGAAAAGATACTGGATGAACCGAAATTATCAAGGATATTCCACTAATTTTATGGAGTATAGAAGTTAAAACTTAACCAACTGAGTATAATAAAGAATGGAATAACAAAAGAAATCACCCGGCATGCGATAGACCGCACAGACAGGTTATTCTAACAGAATAATAAATAATGGAACCAGGTCCGGCGTAAACGCACAGATATGATATTTCGACAGAATAATAAATAATGGAACCAGGTCTGGCGTAAACGCACAGACATGATATTCCGACAGAATAATAAATAATGGAACCAGGTCCGGCGTAAACGCACGGACAGAATATTCTGACAAAATAATAAGTAATGGAACCAGGTCCGGCGTAAACGCACAGACAGGATATTCCGACAGAATAATAAATAATAGAACCATGTCCGGCGTATACGCACAGAAAGGATGTTTCAACAGAATAATAACAAGACGGAACCAGGTCCGGTGTAAAACACACAGACATGATGTTCCAACAAAATAATAATAAAAACGGAACCAGGTCCGGTATAAAACACACAGACAGGATGTTCCAACAGAATAATAGAAGAATGTCACCAAGTATAGGGTAGACCGCGTATACATGTTATTCCAACAGAATAATAAGAAATGGAATAACAACAGTTCTCTTCATGAATAAGAAAGAATAACACCCCTTACCGTTTTAAAAAAGAACTGAAATAAGGAAGTAGTTAAGTAGCAGAATACTTTTTTTTCTCTCTCTCTATAGTTTCTCTCTATAGTTTCTCTCTCTAGAGTTCAGTGAATTCGTAAGAAATAATGAAGGAATGAGCTGCTATTTATAGAAAAATAGAATGCATAGTAACTAATCCATGAACGGTCCAGATTGATTACTTTAATCTGACGGTCCATATTTAAAGAAAAATCTTTTAAATAGAATAAAATATATTCTATTTATAGAATAACTTTAATAAAGTATTCTGTTTTATATAAAAAGATGTTTCTGTTTTATTACGTTAATAATACGAATAAAACAAAACTTCATTATCGCTAAATAATTCATATTATTAACTGACAATAATTGAATCAAACTGAGTGACTTCTCATATAAGCATTAATAATCAATATCGTGTGCTACTATGCAACCACACGTATTACTGTACTTTTACTACCGAGTAGTTCAACTGTATCAATGGTAAAACTTCCGCCGTTATTTTTAATAAAATATTTTTATCATTTTCTCAATCCGACAATAATTTTGTTGTGGGGTCCACCAATGATTGTGTCGTTGTACGAATATTCCCTGTTAAAACGAAAATTCCCCGACCAATCGAATATTATATAACAACTTGCGTACTTTGCAAAATTTATAAATATTACCCACAACTATAACATTATATCAAATTAACTCCATAATATTCAAAAATGATATTTATATAAAATTTATCTTTATTTATAAAAGTTGGGGTCTTACAGGTTATAATTAAAAATCACACCAGAAACTAAAGTTTTCTCTCTCTATAATATTGAGTGTATTTTTGTGAGTATTTTTGTAAGACCCTAACTTATTAATAAATGAAATTAAATTTCCTTTATTTATTATTTTGAAATAGAAATGGTTGATTTGATTAATGTGGTTAGTTATGGGTAAAATGCGCAAATATTTCAAATAAGCAAGTGGTTATAAAATATTTATTTTTGGTTGGTGAATATTCGTTTGGTCGTGGAATATTCTTGCTGTCGGGGAATATTCGTACGATGGCGCAGCCTTGTGTGGGCGCCATAACGAAAAGCGATTGGATGAAAAAAATGATAAGTACACGTTGTTTATAATTAACAGTGTAGTTGTTACCGTTAATACTGTTGGAATACCTGGTGGTTAAAATACAGTAGCACACGGTATTGCACCAATTATTGATTCTTACGAAGGAAGGCACTACTCAATAATTGTTATAGTAGTTACTGTTTAATATTTTATTTTATTGATTCAATAATTGCTGAATTGATATTTTATATTATTATTGTTTCAATAATTGTCACTACACAATATTTTCCATTATCAGATCAATAATTCATTTTATTTGAATAATATTAGTAGATAACATTATTGGCAATGTCTAGAAAGTTCTGTCTAAGGAGAGGTTTGGTCATCTAATTGCGAGCCAGTAAGGAGAAATTCTTATTGGAAAGCCCCCTCTTTCCTGGGAACGGCTTGTTTGTCATAAATATGATTCTGTAATATTATTTGTGAATAATTAATTATTGATTCATATGATAAGAAAATATTTATTTTATGTGGATATAAATAAGGGATATATTTTTGTGGTTAAAAATGAAGGAATTAATGTTGAAGTTTTTATCAGTATTTTTGTCGGAATGGAGGTATTAAAAATCAGGATTTTTGAGATATTTTACGGGGGTTATAATTTTTAATCCGACCGTTGGATCGTGGTAATTTTTGGATATGTTATACATATATAAGTTGAGTATATGTCCACAAATTTTGAACCGTTAAAAATGAACGTATGATTTATTATGAATTTTACGAGATGACTGGTTCAGAAATTGTTGAATTTTTGGAGTTTATCATTTTGGTAGAAAATTCTAAAATTGGTGGGCCCCACTCTTGGTTGGTGAAGAAATGTGTTGAGATTTTTATTCAAATGTGGTAGACTTGAATAGTAGTAGGTAAAGCCATCAGGTTACAGGTTAAGTCTGCTTCGGCGTGCTAACATTTTCTTATAAATAGGGGGCTAAGTTAGAATTGAAAATCACACCAGAAACAAGTTTTCTCTCTTTCTCTCTCTAGATTATTGAGTGTATTTTGTGAGTATTTAGATACTTTGAGAGTTTCTATTCATCAGAGCAAGTTTCTTTCAGCCTTATACCGGTATTCCGACCAGAAGTACTGATATTTTGAGGTAAGGGATATTATCTTCTTCTTAAATGATATTTTCTTCAATATCATTATGCCGAAATATTGATATGAACTTTTTATCAATTTTGGAACTTTTTGTGTCGGAATTACTATTCACGTATACGTTACTATTCACGTATACGACACTATTCACGAATACGGCACTATTCACCAAAAAATAAAATTTTCCCTTTTTGTCCAAGATATCTATTATGGTTACTATCTTTGATTGTATCTATGTTTTGATCTTTATTTTTGAATTCTGCTTCACAATTGATTATTATGAAGTATTATTGATCTTGGATAAACTGTTATATGAATCCCTACTATTTGTCCTCCTGTCTCACTGGATTCGTTTTCTTTAAGATATTTTTCATCATCCTCAGTCCTAAATGATGATATTACTGAATATCTTTGGCCTGTAGTGCAAAGATGTATGATTACCTGATGAATATCTTTGGCCTGTAGTGCAAAGATGAACAGGTGTTGAGATGAACATGACTGACTGGTGATACAAATGAATATCTTTGGCCTGTAGTGCAAAGATGAATATTTGGTTAAAGATGATTATTAATTGATGTTACATGGATAAAATATTGATGATGGACTTTTAAATCTTAGAAGATAGTAGAATTCATTCTCTACTTGACTCTTCTAATGGTTTGCTATTTCCACTGCAGTTGTTGATCTAAAACTTGTTGTCGATTATATTCTATCAGATTTTTCCCTATTGAATACTAATGATAATTTGTTGTATATTATCTTAGTCATAATATTCTTTACTGGGCTAGTTGAGCTCACCCTTTTCTTTTTTGTTCCATTTTTCTTCTCAGGAGGTGAGAACATAGCAGGATCTAGTCGGGGTATGGAGTGATGGTTCTAGAAAAATATTTTAACAGTCCTCACTATTTCTGTAAAATAGTGTTTGAATAAATATAATGAGGACTTATTTGACTGTGAATATTGTCTAGAAGACAATATTTATATTTTAACTCACAGTATGTGTTGTCGTATTTTGCACGACAATTGTATTATTGAAGTTGTAGTTTGCTTTTTATATCATGTATTTGGCGACTCAGAATGGGTGTTGTATACCTATTTTGGGGGCGTCACAGTTGGTATCAGAGCTTAGGGATATGATCCCTGGTTGAGATGTGAGACAAGAACTAGGAGGGGGGAGACGGGAAATTCCTTCGCTAGTATGACCCGATAAAGTTTATTTGGTGTTTATTTGGTCGGTCAGAGTATAGGGATAATATATGACATGACTATTAACCCTTTGTTTTATGGCAGTATTTAAGAATGGCAGCTGAGAACGTTAATAATGGAGTAAATCAGACCGTGGAGACACCTTTGATCACCACCCAGGGGAACATGCAACAGGAAGGCAATATTCCTCCTCTAAATAACGTTACCGAGCAAACTATGAATGATGGAATGTTTAGGAGATTTTTACAGTTCATGCAAAATCAGATAAGGGAGACTCATGTGCAGAATACGGGTGGAAATGATAACAACGCGCGGTTTGTCACAGTCAAGCAGTTCAAAGAATTGGGACCACCAGAATTTAAGGGAAAGCCGGATCCGATCATGGCGGAAATGTGGGTCAAGCAAATTACCAAGATATTCGATGTCTTGGGATGCACGGAGGAGCAGAAGGTTCCATTCGCCACCTTTATGTTCTGCGGTGAGGCAGACTACTGGTGGGAGTCTGTGAAGCTTACCCAGCCTGACGCACTCAACATGTCCTAGGAAACATTTCAAAAACTGTTCAATGACAAGTACTTTCCTGAAAGTATTCGTCATTTGAAGGAGGTGGAGTTTATCAGACTTTAACAAAATAACATGACGGTGTCCCAGTACGAGGCGAAGTTTGCAGAGTTATCCAGGTTTGCACCTCATTTGGTCGAAAATGAGGAACGAATGATAAGGATGTTTCTAAGAGGTCTAAAACCCGAGATTCGGCAATATCTTATCTCTCATAAATTTTCTTTATATTCAGATGTTGTAAACAGGGCTCAATTATTAGAGCGAGATAATGAGTATGTGCAACCGAGGGACCACAACCAGGGTCATACCGGTGACAGCAGTCATCAGAGTGATGATAATCAACGAGGAGCGAAAAATACGAACAAAGGCAGTAACCACTTGGGTGGTCATCGTGGCCATGATAATAGGAGAGGTGAGTCAAGTGAAAATTTTAGAAAGAGGAGATTCAATAATGACGGGAAGACATCAGCAGCTGCACCAGCACCAACAACAAATTCTAGGGGAGGAGAACGACCGCCAGTTAGATGTTACAAATGCGGAAAAGAGGGACATATCAGCCCAAACTGTCCACAACAATCCAAGGTATGTTACAACTGTGGAAAGGAAGGCCACATAGCTCGGGATTGTTCTATAGCAAAACCAAGTTCAATGGGGATGGTGACTCCAAGGGCTGTCCCGGATAAGTCGAAATCAGCGGTTCCTGGAAGAGCGTTTGTCGTGACTGGCCAAAACGTGAGGAACCCGAACTAGGTGATCACGGGTAAGCTAATCATAAACTCTTGTGAAGTTTATACCTTATTAGATACCGATTCTACCCATTCTTTTATCTCTCCTGCTTGTGCTCAACGTTTAAACTTGACTCCAGAGAAATTGGACTTTGACTTATCTGTTGAAACTCCGTTGGGTGAAACCTTCGTTACATCTACAGTTTATAAATCTTGCATGATCCAAGTTGGCACTATCACATTACCTGTTAATCTTATCTCTTTAAAGATACTTGCTTTTGATGTGATTTTAGGAATTGATTGGTTAACCACTCATCATGCTAAAATTGATTGTTTTCGTAAGGTTGTTAGTTTTCATATTCCTAACCAACCTGTCATACGAATTCAAACTACTAAACCACCAAAATCAGTCACTGTCATATCAAGCCACAAAGCTATTCGTTTATTGAAAAATGGATGTCAAGCTTTCTTAGCCCATGTTATGGATTTGAACAAAGACAAGTCAGATTTGAATAATATTTCTATTGTTATAGAATTTCCCAATGTATTTCCTGAAGAACTTCCTGGTCTACCGCCAGAACGTGAAGTTGAATTCTTTATTGACCTTGAACCCGGTACAAAGCCCATTTCTAAAACCCCATATCGAATGACTCCTATTGAACTTCAGGAGTTAAAAGTCCAATTATAGGAGTTATTAGACATCGATTTTATTCGTCATAGTACATCTCCTTGGGGTGCTCCTGTTTTATTCGTAAAGAAGAAAGACACGAGTATGCGACTTTGTATCGACTATAGGGAATTGAACCATGTCACCATCAAGAATAGGTATCCGCTAGCTCGCATTGATGACCTGTTTGACCAGTTGCAAGGAGCACAATTCTTTTTAAAGATCGATCTTCGTTCTGGATATCATCAACTGAAGATTAAAACTGAGGATATTCCAAAGACTGCCTTCAGAACTCGGTACGGGCATTATGAATTCTTAGTCATGTCTTTTAGATTGACTAATGCTCCTGCTGCTTTCATGGATATGATGAACCGTGTATTCAAAGAATATTTAGATCAGTTCGTTGTTGTCTTTATTGATGACATCCTCATCTATTCCAAAAGCCGTGAAGATCATGAGCGCCATTTGAAGCTGGTACTGCAAAGGCTTCGTGAAAATAAGCTATATGCCAAATTAAAGAAATGCGAGTTCTGGCTTGAAGAAGTAGCATTCCTTGGGCACGTGGTGTTAAAACATGGAGTATCTGTCGACCCGGCAAAGATTGAAGCCATACAAAGTTGGGAGCAACCGAAGTCGGTGACCGAAGTACGTAGCTTTCTGGGCTTAGCTGGGTATTATCGGAGATTCGTGGAAGGATTTTCTAGAATCGCTACTCTGTTAACTAAGCTAACTCGGAAGGATACAAAATTCAGTTGGAGCGAGGATTGTGAGAAGAGTTTCCAAGAACTCAAGAGGAGACTCATTTCGGCACCTGTTCTGACAATACCATCTGGTTCGGATGGATTTGTTATCTACAACGATGCTTCAGGCAAAGGGTTAGGATGTGTTCTCATGCAATATGAGAAAGTCATAGCCTATGCCTCGCGACAACTCAAAGAATATGAGAGGAATTATCCTACTCATGATTTGGAGTTGGCAGCAGTCATTTTCGCGTTGAAGATTTGGAGACACTACCTGTATGGGGAGAAAGTGGAGATCTATACGGATCATAAAAGCCTTAAATATTTCTTCACCCAAAAGGAACTCAACATGCGGCAACGACGTTGGCTTGAGCTGTTGAAAGATTACGATCATACCATCCAATATCATCCTAGAAAAGCGAACGTAGTAGCTGACGCATTGAGTAGAGGATCATATGCGGGTACAAGTGCAATGGTGTTAACACAAAGGCCCATTTTGTATGATTTGCAAAGGATGGAGATAGAGATGAAGGCTCCAAGTACCTACATGATGATATCAAATATACGAGTAGAACCGACTTTAAATGATAAAGTTAAAGCCGCTCAAGCTACGGACATAGAGCTGATGCGTATGAAGAAGAAAGTGCAAGAATGCGCTATTCCAGAAGCAAGAATTGATGAAGAATGAATACTTCGAGTCAACTCCAGACTTTGTGTTCCTAACGATTTTGACTTGAAGCATAGAATAATGATGGAGGCACACAACACACCGTTTGCAATCCATCTTGGGAGTACCAAAATGTATCACGATTTTCGACATACATTTTGGTGGGGCAATATGAAAAGAGAGATCGCGGAGTTTATCTCGAAGTGTTTAACTTGTCAACGTGTAAAGGCGGAGCATCAAGTGCCAAAGGGTCCATTGCAACCACTTGAGATCCCGAAATGGAAGTGGGAACACATTACCATGGATTTCGTTACAGGTCTTCCTAAGGTTTCTCAAGGCATAGATGCGATTTGGGTCATTGTTGATAGATTAACCAAGTCTGCCCATTTATTGCCTATACGTGAGACTTATTCCCTTGAACGTCTTGCTAGTATGTACGTGAATGAGATTGTAAGATTGCATGACATGCCAGTATCCATAGTTTTAAATCGTGACCCAAGATTCACTTCACGATTTTGGGTTAGCTTGCAGAAAGCTATGGGCACGGATTTACGATTTAGTTCAGCATACCATCCTCAAACGGACGGGCAATCAGAGAGGACTATTCAAACCCTTGAAGATCTATTAAGACTCTGTGTTCTAGATTTCAAAGGAAGTTGGGATAAGTACTTGCCACTGGTGGAATTCTCCTACAACAATAGTTTTCAGGCAAGTATAGTTATGGCTCCATTTGAATCCTTATATGGACGAAAGTGTCGTTCTCCAGTATGCTGGGACGAGGTGGGTGAAGCAACATTGTTGGGATCAGAATTGGTACGCATAACTACAGAGAAGATCCAAACAATTCGACAACGTATACAAACGGCACAGGATCAACAAAAGAGTTATGCAGATCTTCATCGAAAGGATGCAGAATTCAATAATGGGGATCATGTATTGTTACGAGTTGCATCGTGGAAGGGAGTTACAAGATTTGGGAAGAGAGGAAAGCTCAATCCACGATTTGTCGGTCCATTTGAGATTCTTGACCGAATAGGAAATGTGACCTATAGACTCGTATTACCTCCAAGCATGTCTCGTGTTCATAATATTTTTCACATATCTGTGCTTCGTAAATATGTGAAAGACCCGAACCACATAATTGAGTTAGAACCAGACGAGATAGCCGAAGATTTAACGTATGAGGAGGTACCTGTTAAGATCTTGGATAGGAAAGAGCATGTTCTATGCACGAAGGTTATACCACAAGTTAAGGTTTTGTGGAGAAACTATGCTATTGAAGAAATGACCTGGGAGTTGGAATCAGAAATGAAAGGGAGGTATCCTCACCTTTTCAAAACACCAGGTACATACGTCAATTTCGAGGACGAAATTTTATAAGGAGGGGAGGTTGTAAGACCCCAACTTATTAATAAATGAAATTAAATTTTCTCTATTTATTATTTTGAAATAGAAAGGGTTGATTTGATTAATATGGTTAGTTATGGATAAAATGCGCAAATATTTCAAATAAGCAAGTGGTTATAAAATATTCATTTTTGGTCGGTGAATATTCGTTTGGTCGTGGAATATTCTTGTTGTCGGGGAATATTCGTACGACGGCGCAGCCTTGTGTGGGTCCCATAACGAAAAGTGATTAGATGAAGAAAACGACAAGTATAAGTTGTTTATAATTAACGGCGTAGTTGTTACCATTAATACTGTTGGAATACCTGGTGGTTAAAATACAGTAGCACACGGTATTGCACCAATTATTGATTCTTACGAAGGAAGGCACTACTCAATAATTATTACAGTAGTTACTGTTCAATATTTTATTTTATTGATTCAATAATTGCTGCATTGATATTTTATATTATTATTGTTTCAATAATTGTCACTGCACAGTATTTCCCATTATCAGATCAATAATTAATATTATTTGAACAATATTATTAGATAATATTATTGGAAATGTTTAGAAAGTTCTGTCTAAGGAGAGGTTTGGTCATCTAATTGCGTGCGAGTAAGGAAAAATTCTTATTAGAAAGCCCCCTCTTTCTTGGGAACGGCCTGGTTGTCATAAATGTGATTCTGTAATATTATTTGTGAATAATTAATTATTGATTCATATGATAAGGAAATATTTATTTTATGTGGATATAAATGAGGGATATATTTTTGTGGTTAAAAATTAAGGAGTTAATGTTGAGGTTTTTATCAGTATTTTTGTCGGAATGGAGGTATTAAAAATCAGGGTTTTTGAGATATTTTGCGGGGGTTATAATTTTTAATCCGACCGTTGGATCGTGGTATTTTTTGGATATGTTATACATATATAAGTTGAGTATATGTCCACAAATTTTTAACCGTTAAAAATGAACGTATGATTTATTATGAATTTTACGAGATGACTGGTTCAGAAATTGTTGAATTTTTGGAATTTATCATTTTGGTATAAAATTCTAGAATTGGTGGGCCCCACTCTTGGTTGGTGAAGAAATGTTCTGAGATTTTTATTCAAATATGGTAGACTTGAATAGTAGCAGGTAAAGCCATCAGGTTGCAGATTAAGTCTACTTCGGCGTGCTAACATTTTTCATATATATAGAGGGCTAAGTTAGAATTGAAAATCACACCAGAAACAAGTTTTCTCCCTTTATCTCTCTAGATTATTGAGTTTATTTTGTGAGTATTTAGATACTTTGAGAGTTTCTATTCATCAGAGCAAATTTCTTTCAGCCTTATACCGGTATTCCGACCAGAAGTACTGATATTTTGAGGTAAGGGATATTATCTTCTTCTTAAATGATATTTTCTTCAATATCATTATGCCGAAATATTGATATGAACTTTTTATCAAATTTAGAACTTTTTGTGTCGGGGTTACTATTCACGTATACGTTACTATTTACGTATACGATACTATTCACGAATACGGCACTATTCACCGAAAAATAAAATTTTTCTTTTTTGTCCAAGATATCTATTATGGTTACTATCTTTGATTGTATCCATGTTTTGATCTTTATTTTTGAATTCTGCTTCACAATTGATTATTATAAAGTATTATTGATATTGGATAAACTGTTATACGAATTCCTACTATTTGTCCTCCTGTCTCACTGGATTCGTTTTCTTTAAGATATGTTTCATCATCCTCAGTCCTAAATGATGATATTATTGAATATCTTTGGCCTGTAGTGCAAAGATGTATGATTACCTGATGTGTAAGACCCCGAATTTTATGAAATAAAAGTATTCAATTTTTCTTATAATTACTATTCAGTAAATAGTTAAATTGATAAAAGTTAAAGTTAAGGGTGATATATGAATTTTTTTTCAAAATACGCAAGTGGTTATAAAATATTCATTGTTGTCGGGGAATATTCGTTTGGTCGTTGAATATTCTTTCTGTCGGGGAATATTCGTACGACGGCGCAGCTATTTGTGGGCCCCATAACAGAACTGTCGGATGAAGATAACGATAAAAATTGAGTTTTTATAATTAACGGCGTAGTTGTTACCGTTAACACTGTTGGAATACCCTGTGGTTAAAATACAGTAATACGCGTTATTACACAATAATTTTGAAATTATTGATTCTTAAGTAACAAGGCACTACTGAATAATTGTCACAGTAATTACTGTTTAATAATTTATTTTATTGATTCAATAATTGCTGCGTTGATATTTTATATTATTGTTGTTTCAATAATTGTTGCTGCACAATATTTTCCATTATCAGATCAATAATTCATATTATTTGAATAATATTATTAGATAACATTATTGACAATGTCTAGAAAGTTCTGTCAAGGAGAGGTTTGGTCATCTAATTGTGCGCTAATAAGGAGAAATCCTTATCGGAAAGCCCCCTCTTTCCTGGGAACGGCCTGGTTGTCATAAATGTGATTCTGTAATATTATTTGTGAATAATTAATTATTGATTCATATGATAAGGAAATATTTATTTTATGTGGATATAAATGAGGGATACATTTTTGTGGTTAAAAAAAAAGGAGTTAATGTTGAGGTGTTTTATCTATATTTTTGTCGGAACAGAGGTATTGAAAATCAAATTAGGGTTTTTGAGATATTTTGCGAGGGTTATAATTTTTAATCTGACCGTTGGATCGTGGTAATATTTGGATATGTTATACATATATAAATTGAGTATATGTCCACAAATTTTGAATCGTTAAAAATGAACGTATAATTTGTTATGAATTTTACGAGATGACTGGTTCATAAATTGTTGAATTTTTGGAGTTAATTATTTTGGTGAAAAATTCTAGAATTGGTGGGCCCCACTCTTGGTTGGTGAAGAAATGTGCTGAGATTTTTATTCAAATGTGGTGGGTGGGAATAGTAGCAGGTCAAGTCATCAGGTTGCAGGTTAAGTCTGCTTCGGCGTGCTAACATTTTCCTATAAATAGAGGGCTAAGTTAGAATTGAAAATCACACCAGAATTCATAAGTTTTCTCTCTTTCTCTCTGTATATTATTGAGTGTATTTTGTGAGTATTTAGATACTTTGAAAGTTTCTATTCAGCACAAGTTTCATTCAGCCTCATATCCGATATTCAGTCAGAAGTACGGTTATTTTGAGGTAAGGGATATTATTTTCTTCTTAAATGATATTATTTTCTTCAATATTATTATGCTGAAATATTAACATGAGTTTTTATCAAATTTGGAACTTTTTGTGTCGGGGTTACTATTCACGTATACGTTACTATTCACGTATACGTCACTATTTACGAATACGACATTATTCACCGAAAAAAAAAATTTCCCTTTTTGTCCAAGATGTCTATTATGGTTACTATCTTTGATTGTATCCATGTTTTTATCTTTATTTTTGAGTTCTGCTTCACAATTGATTATTATGAAGTATTATTGATCTTAGATAAACTGTTATATATATACATCGCTGGACATATGCAAACACATATATATATATATATATATATATATATATATATATATATATATATATATATATATATATATATATATTACTAATGGTAGACATAACAAGAATGAAAACGTACATAACTAAAAACTAAATATGCAACTAAGCTACTATGCGAATGCATGAATACATAAATATTCAACAATTGATCAACCTAGATCTAGTAACAAACTACTATGCAAGCCTAGCTTAATGAATATGCAAACATGAATGTAAATCCCCCAAACTTGACAGTTACAATGCCCTCATTGTAATGATATAACGATAAAAACATGAGGACTTTCTTCAAGCCTGGGGTGGTGGTGTGTGGCGTTCTTCTTCATCGGAGTCACTTGGTGAAAATCGTGGCATTGGGACCGGCTGTTGATATGGAAATGGTGCCGCTAGATTAAAGCTCTGGAGTGTCGTGTTCAGGGATGCGAATGACAGGTTTATTGCATCAAACATATGGTCTTGTCTTGCTGCAAGCCGCCTCATCTCCCTTCTTGATGCATTATTTTGCTCCTCTATTTGTCGTTGAAATTCAAGAAACTGAGGGCTAGATATGGCATCAGAAGATGGTGTCGCCTCAGTTCCCTGCTCTCCCATAGTCTCGTCCTCCTCATGCGAGGTATCTTTAGCGTCAACTTCGTCCTTCGAAGCTGATGGAAATACAAAACTTAAATCTCGGGGATGTGATTCACCTCCGACCCACACCGAATATCGTGCTATCATTCTCGAATCTAGCATCTGCATCGGCATTAAGGTTGGTTCATCATCTAACCATCGAACTCCTGCTTGGCGACACAACCCACAAATGTGGGATGGGTGTGGTAAGCAGCCCGAAAAATTGCCCTGCAGGCATCGGCGAATAGAAAAATTGATTATTGCTCCGACGTCGATGATGAAGTCTTGCACAATTACAAATAGGAGTAGTGCCTTCTCCTTGGTGATATCTGAAGTATGCGTGGATGGAAGCAGTTTCACATATAAGAAAGCATACCAAATCTTCCCATACTGGCTCAAATCCTTGCTATGAAACACCGTGCCTCCTTTTCGACCCTTTATCCACGTTATTCCCGGCTTAGTCATTTCTTTGAGGACCTCCTCATAGTCAGGGTCGAAATCCCTCAAGTAAGCTGATGAGTGAGTTTTATACACATGAATTGGATACATTCGGGCTTAATTTATTGTTGTTCTAAAGTCTTTTAGGGTGTTTTTATGTGTTTGTGTCTATTCATGCATGTTTTATATTGTTTTGTAGGAATTGGGACAAAAGTTACATGGATCGACGTTCGGGGTGGCTAGATGCACGTTTTCGGCTTGCCATTTACACAGCAGTCACTTCAGAGCCAATTTTACTATAGCTCCTGACCTTATTTCGAAAGACTTCAAGAACGAAAGTTGTAGATCTACTTCTCCTCTTTCCGGAACATCTTGAATCATCAAAATCGGAGTTCGTATGAAGAAGTTGTGGCTATTTTCCCAAAGGACGTCGGAGCAGAAAATGTCAGAAAATGTTCTAGCGCCGGGGCGCCCATTTGTAGTTCATTTCCAGCGCTGGGGCACTAGGGGGCAGAATCCCAGCGCCGTGCCCAGCGCCGGGGCGCTGGGAAAGTCAGTGGAAAGGCTTGGACGCGTTTTGGGGCGAATTTTGACATCTTTTTGACTCCAAATTGGATTGGGTTTGTTCCTAACCTAAAAATTAGACTTGTAACCTATAAATAGATGATGGGAGGAATAAAATAAAGGGGGATTACATAGATTAGACTAGATTAAACACTCCATTAGATTAGAATCTAAACCCTAGTTCTTAATTAGCCATTAGAGATTGAAGCAATTTGGAGATCATTGAAGATCAAGAGCAGGAGCAAGAGGGGAGCATCAGATTTGCTGACAACAGATTCTATTCTCTTCTCTTATCATACTTTTATCTTTTAATGTCTATTTAGTTGTGGATTCTTGGTTTCAATTCATTAATTATGAACTAACTCTTTTATTAAGATTTCAATTGAACCTTTTATGTCTATGAATTAGTTATTCGATTTATTCCAATTATTTATGTCAAAGTGAATTGTTTATCTTGTCTTGAGCTTATTGATTAATTATCTGATCAGTAATTACCTTGTTACTCTAGAAGGAATCGGAAGAGGAATTCTAGGGTTAGAACTGGGCATGATAACATGTGACTTAGTTATTTGCATGGTGAATAATTAGGTTTGTGAATAGAATGGAAATATCTGTTTACCGCATGTAACACATAAGGAATTGGGATTGAAAAGAGTTTAATTCAATTGTTTTGCATAGGAATATAGCAAGATTAATCTGGATTAAATAGAAGTCAATTGATCACTTGGAAAATGACTTTTGGCATTTGAGAATTTCTATTAACAATTCAGTAGGCATAATAATTGGGATAGTTGGATAATTGATTTATAGTTTATAATTGGGGATATTGAAGTCTTAATCTTTATTTATTTGAATTAATTTTAGAGTAATCTAGATTTAATTGATTAATTTAGTTTTCTTAATTAGAAAAATCACAATTTATGGTTGTTTAAATAAAATTGATTTGGTTAAGAGTTAGTACTTGGTAATTTTTATTAAATAATTCCTCGTGGGAACGATACTTTTCTTATCACTTTATTACTTGTTGACCGTGTATACTTGCACGTATTCATTGATTGCGAAATCGATCAACAAGTTTTTGGCGCCGTTGCCGGGGAATTAATTTAATAATTATTTACCAATATTAATTTCAATCAATTTAGTCTTAATTTAAACATTTTTATTTTTATTTTTAATTCTCTTCCTATATTTCTCTCTTTTTAGGTACCATGGATGACTTTGCGTATCAATGGCCATACACGAACATGACTCAACCAAGGGGAGCGGAGATTGACAGACTCGAGAAACTTTCTGCATTGGCTGCACAGGTGGCCGCAATAGCTAAGAAAATAGAGACAGGGAGTCCACCATCCACGCAGCAAGTAGCTATGGTTTGTGAGTTATGTGATGGGAGTCATGCTACAGATCAATGTGCCATAAATGCCAAATTAGCTCAGTTCGTAGGGAGCTACTGTCATGTCTATCCTAACAATTATCATCAGGATTGGGGGTATCACCCGGATTTTTCATGGAGTAACAATCAAGATCAATTTTATGCTCCAAGTCCAACATACCCACCGGATTTCTCGTGTCCACCTCCACTACAACAGGAAGACCATTCAAATTTGGAGGAAGCCTTGGAAAAATTTATTAAAGCTTCTGAAAAAAGGAACGAGGAACAAGACAAAAAATTGAATCAAATAGAACTGAATATGAAAAGCCAAGGTGCGTCGATAAAGAATTTGGAAAATCAATTGGGGCAGATAGCACAAGCGTTGAACAACCATCCTCAATACACTTGGCTCTATGACATGGATGACGAAACTGATGATGAGTCCGAACCAAATCTACAACCGGATGTGCCAAATGATATAGATGTTGAAAGAGAGAAAACAATTGGGAACAAACAAAAGGAGATCAACGAAGATTTAACTGTAAGATTCAACGAAGATGAATCGATTTCATTAGTGTCCCATGTACCTTCTCCACCAAAGTTCAAGAATCCGGGCAGTTTTGCAAAACCATGCCCAATTGGCAGTCATGTCGTAGGCAAAGCTCTTTATGACATAAGAGCTAGTACAACTGTGGAGTCATGGTGGGATGAAAAAGAGAAGATAGAGGAAGAGCCCATTGTGTTTGACAAGCTTCCATTCCACACTCTGATCACAGACATAATGGGGAAAGCACCTAGTTGTTTGTCATATTTAATGGGGATCCGATCTAAAAAGAAAATGCTAGGTGACTTAGATTCAATGGTCATTACAAATGGGAACCTACCAAAAGTTATATTATTTCCGATGGATGGAGGGTTCCTCAAATTTCGTAGGGGAATTGGATAGAGAATTAAAGAAGTCAGGCTGAGACTATAAAACAAGCGCTTTTTGGGAGGCAACACAAGTTTAATTTTTATTTTTAGTTTTTATTAGGTTTTATATTAGTAGTTTTGAATTTGCATTTATTTAGGATTTAATAAAAGTGCTTATATCATGATTTTACAGGTTATTCAAGTCAAATTCAAGTGTGGTGCCCAATTTGTTCCATGTGCTTAGCCTATTCTCCAAACTTAGCGGATAAGGAGGAAGATTGCTATATTTTCAGGGAAGTCCTCTGCTTTAATTTTTTCTATTGTAGCCATTGAGGACAATGTCTAGTTTAAGTTTGGGGGCATTTTAGTGTCGTATTGCATATAGTTAGTTATTTACATTGTAGTTCGTTATATTTTCGGGTTATTTATATTTAGTTTTTGCATTCAGTTTTTTGTTAAATTTTTTTTTTTAAAAATCACAAAAATAGTAGTTAGTTTACTATGTTTGTTGCAGTTAGTTTATATTTGCATGATTGCAACTGTTAGATAGTAAAAGTCTATTTTGGCCAATGATGAGACTGGAGTTAAGTAGATAAGTATAGTATTGAATATTCAGGCTTTGATGTGATTTTTTGTTATAAATTGAATCTTTTCCTGTTTGAAACTGGTATAATTAAGGTTAGCACGTTAATAACAGCTATGTTGACTGATTAAGTTTAAATTGATACATAGTAAATTTCTTAAGGATAATACTAATGTGAAGGAATGAAAGACATGAATAGGCGGAGATGGCTAAATTTTGATAACAACTTAAGTTTGGGGGGAAAATTTGGGATATATAAGCTTCGCTAAAAAAAATAAAAAAAAATAAAAAAAAAATTACCGTGGCTAGTTTTGTTTCGGGGCCTTTGTTACTTGAGTAAGTACGCCCGAAGGGGTATCTTAAAACCTAGCGCCCTAAGGTCTTATATGGTCTGGGAGTCGTTGGTCGAAAGCTCGCTAAGGGGTGACACTGTTAGCCTAATGGAATGAGACATTGCACAGTCATGGTTAAAAAAAAGAAAGTAAAAAGTAAAAAAAAAAACAATAAAACGGGAAAAGAGCAAAAAGCTCCCGTAATGAAAAGTAAAGCATAAGTATCCCGGATTGGACTCTTGAACTTGGTGGATGTGTAACTTTAGTTGGATCTAGCTTGTTCGTGAATTTTATGAGTTTTCACTGTATGATGCCTTTAAAGAGACCTATTATGTGTTAAATTTAATTTTATATTAGTTAACATTGTTTTGGAGCACACACGCACTATATCAGTGATAACAGTCTAAGATTTGATGAGTGATTGAGAAATTACTGATTTGTTTTAATATGATGTATTATCATGTTTACTTGATTTCTCTAAGGCCGGTTGAATAGACTTGTTTCTATCATTACTGTTGGATTCGTAGGCATATAGATTAGTTTTATTACATTGCATTGTATAACATTTTTGTGTTTTTGCTTGAGGACAAGCAAATGTTTAAGTTTGGGGGTATTTGATGAGTGAGTTTTATACACATGAATTGGATACATTCGGGCTTAATTTATTGTTGTTCTCAAGTCTTTTAGGGTGTTTTTATGTGTTTGTGTCTATTCATGCATGTTTTATATTGTTTTGTAGGAATTGGGACAAAAGTTACATGGATCAACGTTCGGGGTGGCTAGATGCACGTTTCCGGCTTGCCATTTACATAGCAGTCACTTCAGAGCCAATTTTGCTATAGCTCCTGACCTTATTTCGAAAAACTTCAAGAACGAAAGTTGTAGATCTACTTCTCCTCTTTCTGGAACATCTTGAATCATCAAAATCAGAGTTTGTATGAAGAAGTTATGGCTATTTTCCCAAAGGACGTCGGAGCAGAAAATGTCAAAAAATGTTCTAGCGCCGGGGCGCCCATTTGTAGTTCATTTCCAGAGCCGGGGCGCTAGGGGCAGAATCCCAGCGCCGTGCCTAGCACCGTGCCCAGCGCCGGGGCGCTGGGGAAGTCAGTGGAAAGGCTTGGACGCGTTTTGGGCCAATTTTGACATCTTTTTGACTCCAAATTGGATTGGGTTTGTTCCTAACCTAAAAATTAGACTTGTAACCTATAAATAGATGATGGGAGGCATAAAATAAAGGGGGATTACATAGATTAGACTAGATTAAACACTCCATTAGATTAGAATCTAAACCCTAGTTCTTAATTAGCCATTAGAGATTGAAGCAACTTGGAGATCATTGAAGATCAAGAGCAGGAGCAAGAGGGGAGCATCAGATTTGCTGACAACAGATTTTATTCTCTTCTCTTATCATACTTTTATCTTTTAATGTCTATTCAGTTGTGGATTCTTGGTTTCAATTCATTAATTATGAACTAACTCTTTTATTAAGATTTCAATTGAACCTTTTATGTCTATGAATTAGTTATTCGATTTATTCCAATTATTTATGTCAAAGTGAATTGTTTATCTTGTCTTGAGCTTATTGATTAATTATCTGATCAGTAATTACCTTGTTACTCTAGAAGGAATCGGAAGAGGAATTCTAGGGTTAGAACTGGGCATGATAACATGTGACTTAGTTATTTGCATGGTGAATAATTAGGTTTGTGAATAGAATGGAAATATCTGTTTACCGCATGTAACACATAAGGAATTGGGATTGAAAAGAGTTTAATTCAATTGTTTTGCATAGGAATATAGCAAGATTAATCTGGATTAAATAGAAGTCAATTGATCACTTGGAAAAGGACTTTTGGCATTTGAGAATTTCTATTAACAATTCAGTAGGCATAATAATTGAGATAGTTGGATAATTGATTTATAGTTTATAATTGGGGATATTGAAGTCTTAATCTTTATTTATTTGAATTAATTTTAGAGTAATCTAGATTTAATTGATTAATTTAGTTTTCTTAATTAGAAAAATCACAATTTATGGTTGTTTAAATAAAATTGATTTGGTTAAGAGTTAGTACTTGGTAATTTTTATTAAATAATTCCTCGTGGGAACGATACTTTTCTTATCACTTTATTACTTGTTGACCGTGTATACTTGCACGTATTCATTGATTGCGAAATCGATCAACATAAGCATACTGACACTGTCTAGGCACCCATAATTGATAATATGTGTTGATGACATCAGCACTGAATGGGACCAAACAGCCCCGCACAAATGTGTTGAAAGGTGCCTTGTCCTCGGTGTTAGCATAGAACTCTTTGACCACGTTAACAGCGGAGGCCTCGGGCTCCTCAGTGAACTTAGTCCACCTTTCTGATAAATCTGTCGCATCATTTCGCCATCGTGAGCATCCGGTGCCAACCCCTGCTCTGGTGTAAGGGCCTTTGTGACCATGTAGTCGTACCGGTCGGCGGCGGCGGCACTTTTGAACTTTCGTCGGTCGAATGTTCGTGATGGTGGTGTTGGCCTTGAACTCTCGCTGCGTTGTCGTTTTGATGTTGGTTGAGAAGCCATTGAATTCTGAATATGTTAACCCACTATTCTCTCCCCAAATTTAACTTACATAACTTATCGAACACTTGGTGTGCACGCTATTTTCTCCCTCCAAACTTGGTGATTTCTATGGCAATTATGGTGAGAGAAGATGAAGAATTTGTAGTATTGTTACTCACTCGCAGGTGCAAGCTTACCTCTCCCAATAGGAACCCTAATTCGTGGCTTTGCTATATGTAGTTGAAAGGTTATGAGGAAATTGGGTTGAGAGAGTTTGAATATATAGAGAATGTGGTGGGGAGTTATGTGGTACTGGGTTGGAATAATGGAGTACTAGAGTAGGGGGAATCGTGGAGTAGTGGTGAAGTGGGTGTAATGGATTTTGAATTGGTAATCGTGGGTTAATAAGTGGTAGGAGGGAGTTGAAGTGTAGGAGAAGGAGAGTAGTGGGTGAATGCTTATGTAACTGCCGAAATTCACTGCCCATGTTCAAGGACCCCCGTCCCGGTGGGGGGTACAAGGTCAAAATAGCCTCCCCCCGGCGGGCTAGTCCCATGTTAGTTGGCCTCTTTTCTCTTCTTTTCTTCATGCAATGCCACTTTAATGGTTATTTTCTTATCCTGAAAGCCATAAAACATCAAAATTAGTAGATTGTTGATCAAGTGAGGCATGGTTGAGAGATTTTCAAGAATCATAGAACGAGACAAAAGATAAAAAAAATCAAACTACCTAATGAAATTAGTAACTCCTAACTACTATTCTAAGCTATAATATAAATAGTACGAATGTCAAATAAAATAACTAAATAAAATAATAAAAATAGAAATAAAATAAACTAAAAAGAAATGATTAGGTTGCCTCCCAAGTAGTGCTAGATTTAACGTCGTAAGCCCGACGGTGCCTCTTGTATCGCTGTGCATCGGCAAGGGTGATGTTGACGACATCCAAGTTTGAATTACCACCCCAGTAATGCTTTATCCATTGACCGTAACCTTGAACGTCTCCAATGGATTTCGACTATAGAGTTCGATGGCGCCATGTGGGAAAACCCTTTTTATGGTGAATGGTCCTGACCATCTGGACTTAAGCTTTCCAGGGAACAATCTCAGCCGTGAGTTAAACAGAAGGACTGATTGCCCCAGTTCGATCGTTCTATGCATAATTTTCTGATCGTGCCATTTCTTGACCTTTACCTTGTATATCTTGGAGTTCTCGTAGGCTTGAAGGTGAAATTCATTGAGCTCATTTATTTGTAGTAATCGCTTTTCCCCTATAGCCGCTTGATCGAAATTGAGTTTCTAAATCTCCCAATAAGCCTTATGCTATAGTTCAACTGGTAAGTGACAAGCCTTTTCGTATAGTAGTTGATATGGTGACATCCCGATCGGTGTATTATACGCAGTCTGATATGCCCATAATGCATCATCCAACTGGAGTGACTAATTCTTACGATTTGGGTTCACCACTTTTTCCAAGATTTTCTTGACTTCCCTGTTCGACACCTCAGCCTGCCCACTGGTTTGGGGATGATAAGATGTAGCTACCTTGTGGTTGACCCCATACCTTGCCAATAGAGTTGTAAATGATTTTTTGCAAAAGTGCCTACCTTCGTCACTAATAATTGCTCTTGGCGTGCCAAACCTCGTGAAGATGTTCTTCTGTAGGAATTTATGAACCACCTTTGCATCATTCGATGGGAGTGTTGCAGCTTCAACCCACTTTGATATGTAATCCACTGCGAGTAGAATGTATTGATTGTTAAGTGACGAAGGGAATGACCCCATGAAATCGATGCCCCATACATCGAAAATTTCAACTTCAAGAATTGTTTGTAGAGGCATCTCATTCCTTTTTAAAATGTTGCCCACCCTTTGACATCTATCACATGTTTTAATAAACTGGTGGGCATCCTTGAATAGTGTAGGCCAATAGAACCCAGATTGTAGCACCTTTGATGCAGTCCTTTCATTACCATAATGACCACCATATGCAGATGAGTGACACTCATGCAGTATGTTCTTCACTTCACTGTAGGGCACGCACCTTCTAATCATTTTGTCGGCGCACTACTTGAATGAATAAGGTTCGTCCCACATGTACCATTTTACGTCATGAAGAAACTTCTTTTTTCTGTTGTCTTGTGAGATCAGGTGGAAGAACATTGCTCACTAGATAATTTGCATAATCCGCGTACCATGAAAATTCTGAATTTATCCCAAACAATTGCTCATTAGGGAATGATTCGTTGATTGCATACTCGTCCTCTTTCAGTTTATCTTGATTTTCCAGCCTAAACAAATGATCGATGACTTGATTCTTCGTCCCCTTTCTATCCTTTATCTCTAGATCAAACTCTTGTAGAAGGAGAATCCGTCGGATAAGGCGCGACTTAGCATCTTTTTTCGTAATTAGATACCGAATAGCCGAATGATCTGTGTAGACTATCACCTTAGTCCCGATCAAGTATGCCCTGAATTTGTCGAACACATACACCACTGCAAGCAATTCCTTTTCCGTAGTTGTATAATTTATTTGTGTTTCCGTGAGCGTTTTGCTTGCATAATATATGGCGTGAAACACCTCCTCGCGGCGTTAACCCAAAACAGCCCCAACTGCATAGTCACTTACGTCACACATTAGCTCGAAAGGCATATTCCAATCCGGTGAGATGATCACGGTGGCTGTAGTCAACTTCTTCTTCAACACCTCAAAAGCTGACTTACAATTATCGCCAAAATTGAAAACAACATCCTTCTCTAAAAGACTGGATAAAGGTTTTGCAATTTTAGAGAAGTCCTTTATGAATCTCCTGCAGAACCCAGCATATGTCCCAGAAAACTTCTAATACCCTTAACTGAGCTCGGTGGCGGCAGTTTCTCGATTGTTTCCAGCTTCGCTTTGTCAACCTCCAATCCTTGAGCCGATACCTTGTGGCCCAAAATTATGCCCTCCTCAACCATGAAGTGGGATTTTTCCCAGTTAAGTACGAGGTTCGTATCCTTGCATCACTGTAACACCATTACGAAATTACCTAGGCAAATATCAAAGTTGTCCTCATAGACAGAAAAGTCGTCCATGAAGACTTCAACATTTTTCTCCACCATGTCTGAGAAAATGGCCATCATACACTGTTGGAAGGTTGCAGGTGCGTTGCATAACCCAAATGACATTCTCCTGAATGCGAATGCGCTGTAAGGGCATATAAATGCAGTCTTCTCTTGATCCTCGGGAGCGATGACGATCTGGTTATAGCCCGAGTATCCATCCAATAAATAGTAGTACTCATGTCCCGTCAATCTGTCCAATAATTGATCGATAAAGGGCAGCGAAAAATGATCTTTTCAGGTTACCTTATTCAACTTCCTTAATCCATGCAAACCCTCCAACCTGTCATTGTTCTTGTCATTATTAACTCGTTATCCTAATTTTGTACCACAATCATTCCTCATTTTTTCGGCACACACTGGACTGGACTAACCCACTTACTGTCAAAAATTGGGTATATGATACCGGCATCCAACAATATCAAAATTTCCTTCTTCACAACTTCCTTCATAATGGGGTTAAGTCGACGTTGTTACTCCACCGTCGGTTTTGCATCATCTTCCATCAGAATCTTGTGCATGTAAAACGAAGGGCTGATTCCTTTTATATCAGCTATTGTCCATCCTATTGCTTCTTTATGTTCCCTAAGCACCCTCAACAATTTTTCTTCCTGCAAATCGTTAAGTGCAGTAGAAATAATAACAGGTAATGAATTTGAAATGCCTAAATACGCATAATTGAGGTGTTTGGGGAGTGGCTTAAGTTCTAAAGTTGGTGGCTCCTCCAATGACAGTTTCAATTTTTCTGTGGCTATCTCCTCCGTGTGCAAAGTTCAAATGGTGCTCTGAATCGGCTAACGCGTGGCAACGAATCTAACATCTGTAGGTAGTTCACAAATTCTGGGTCGTCGAACTCTTCATCCCCCAATAAAGTTATTTCTAATGGATCAATGACTAAACTCTTGCCCATATCTTCACTGATAATCTGCTCAATTATATCCATCACGAAACATTCTTCCTCATCCGTAGGGAATTTCATGGCCTTAAACATGTTAAATTTGATTTCCTGATCTTGTACCCTTATAGTAAGCTCACCTTTTTGTACGTCGATGAGTGTCCTACCCGTAGCCAAGAAAGGTCTCCGTAGGATAATCGGGATGTTCTTGTCCTCCTCAAAATCCAGATTAATAAAATCCGCAGGGAATACAAACTTATCCACTTTAACCAATATGTCCTCTACTATGCCTCTCGGATATGTGACTGACCTATCCACCAACTGCAATGAAATATTCGTAGGCTTTGGCGCAGGCAAACCCAATTCTGTGTATACTGACAATGGCATAAGGTTCACACTCGCCCCCAAATCACATAAACACTTATTAAACGACATGTTCCCGATCGTGCATGGAATAGTGAAACTCCCCGGGTCATTCAGCTTTGGTGACAACTTTTGCTGTAACACCGCACTACACTCTTCTGTTAGTGCCACTGTTTCAAAGTCTTCCCATTTCTTTTTCCTTGACAGAATCCCTTTCATGAATTTTGCATAACTCGACATCTGCTCTAGGGCTTCTGCAAACGGGATGTTAATCTGAAGTTTCTTAAAAACTTCTAAAAACTTCCCGAATTATTTATCTAATTTCTATTTTTGGACCCTCTGCTGAAATGGTGGTGGAGGATATACAACTGGTTTGTCGTCTATCGTTAAAGCCTAAACCCTAAGGGTTAAAGCCTAAACCCTAAGGGTTAGGGTAAATAACAAATATAAACACGAAATGACTAAATTACCCTTTTACATTATTGGAGAGAGGAGACATGTAAATCTAGCCACGATCTTGTAGGGGGTGGCTAACCCTAGCCCTAGCCTTAGCTATATATCAATTACCAGTTATCTTGCCCTTTGGATCAGTCACATACATTGTATTATATCACTTATATAGATTGAAAGTAAGAAAAGTCTCACTTTTTTTTTTAATTTGTCCAAGACCATCTTCTCTCTCTAAATTCGGGTATGAGAGAGTGAAAGGGAGTGTAAAGCTAAGCTAATATCATCTCTTAGGTTATCAAGAACAGATTCAAGGATCAGAAATCAAAAATCCAAGTTTTAAAGGTATAAAAACCCTAACTTAGAAATCCTTTGATATGATGTTGAATGTTGTTGTTTGTTGGTTAAAGTTATGTTAGAGGGTGTCATTTGATGATCTGGGTTGCCAAAACCTAGATCCATATCATTTTGATGCTCGAATTTAAAGATTTCTCAAATCTGGAAATCTGGAAAAATGATGTTTGACA
This sequence comes from Panax notoginseng, assembly GCA_016801055.1. Taxonomy (NCBI): domain Eukaryota; kingdom Viridiplantae; phylum Streptophyta; class Magnoliopsida; order Apiales; family Araliaceae; genus Panax; species Panax notoginseng. The sequence continues at coordinate 160,920,931 of CM029014.1, forward strand.
GTCAAATGTCAAGTCTCATAGAACCTTTCTTGTTAGTTGTTTTTGTGTTTTAAGAGTTTGAACTTGTTGTATGTTATAAGGTCTTGGATCTGGAACTTGAATCAAGTCCAGATCATGTGTAGATCGAGAGTTATTTCTAGTCAAACATCGTTGACCGATCACGATGTCTGGAATCTGGGCAGCCCAGATGGTTTCTGACAAGTTTTGCTAGCCCTTGATCTTGCAGTTGTTTGTCATTTAAGCCAAGTTCTTGGTGTTATGTTGTAGCCTGACATTAAGACTACATGATTAAGTCTTTAGTTCACACAGATCATTAGCAGAATCGTAAATAAATAGGGTTAAACAAGCGTTAACCGACTGTTCTTTACAAAATCTGGAAAAACCCAGAAATCGTGAAGAACAGTTCCTGACATCATTTTGACCGGCCTTAATCTCTCAACTGTTATGTTGTTTGACTAGTTTGGTGTTAGTTATATGTTCTTGGATATGTTAACTTCAGGTTTGAAGCATTATAACGTAAAACCAATGAACAGAACCCTAAGATTTGTGAGCCAAGTGGTCACTCGCAATTGACTGGGTTTCTGGGTTACCCAGAAAACCCAGATGAGGCATGACAAACTTTTTGGGAGCCCAGATCTCTCTTATTAGATATAATATGCCCATGATGTTTGTTTAGGGTTGTAGTATTCCATCAATACTATAATCTGAGCACATAAGTAAACCCAGATACCTCCAGATCTATGAATTACAGTTGGTCAAACCTCTTACATTGTAGTCTGACATGAAGCTCAAGAACAGCCTCAAGAACACCTATAGCGACGGGTCTGTCGCTATAGGGCCCTTTAGCGACGGTTTCTATTTATTTTAATTTTTGAATTTCTGAAAATTATTTAAAAATAGATAAAAATGGTTTTTAATTATCAAAAATACAAAATAAATTCCAAAAAATTATTTTAAAGTCTGAAAAATAGTTTTTAATTATTTTGAGTATATTTTATAAATATTTAATATTTTTGGAATATAAATAGTATTTAATTTATTTAATTACAATATTAAATAAATTATTTAAAAATGATTTTAATTCATGAAAATCTTGAAAAATTATATTATGGTATTAGAAAATATTTTAAGTGACTTTTAATATTTTGTGATGAAATTCATTAATTAATCCATATTAATGATAATTAGTTTATTTAATAAATATATTAAATAAATTATGAAAAAATAGAATTAATGATTTATAAATCATATAAAAATGATTTAAGTGTCAGAAAAATATTTTAAGTTATAAAATATAACTTTTGATATTTTGTCATGAAAATATTAATATATTTTAATATTAATAGAAATTATTGGATATGATTTTAAAGTATTAAAAATACTTTGTAATATTATAAATATATTATAATATTATGATATGTATTTTATTAATATTTGATAATAAATAAATATTAATGATAGTAGAATATTGGGGTATTTAATTCATTTAAATACGAGTTAATGATTGAAAATTTATGATAAATGATATTAATTAGCTGAAAATTATTTCGAGCTTATGAAAATTATTCTAATTTATATTTCGATATTATTTATATATTAGGTTCAGACAAAGCTTATTATAATGCATAACGATAATCAACGAACCAGGCAAGTTTTATTTAACTCTACTAAGAGTTGTTTCATTCATATATAATTATGGTTAATCATTGCTGATTGCCATTGTAGAATTGTACTCTGTACATATTGTATGTATAAGTCAGGTATAAAAGGCTGATCACCTTCATTACAAGTTGGTCCAGATATATTTGTTCATGTTTAATATTTGTTCAGTCAAAAGTTTGTTCCTGCTAGTTCACAATTATATTGTTAAATTATAGCCAGCTTATTATTCAGACTCTTTCAATCATGATATGTCTTAATAAATTTAAACTTGTAGGGCAACTTTCATGCTCACCCTTGCTATATCATGATAAACATTGCAGATTAAGGCGAATGTGTTCAAATACAAGAAAAGGGTAATGCCAAGTTCAGCTTGGGATAAAATGTGCAGCTAATTTGTAATTGTATAGTTTGATAATATGTTATATGTCTGATAGTTTATGATTTGTGTATAAGTTAAGGTTACTCGATTTTGGAGAAATAATGTGTACGTTTATTGTATAAACAATTTATGTTTATATCTTTCACAAATAGTGATAGAATGATTGTACCGGATCCGCGGTGATTTGGGACCCGGGTTCCGGGCTCTCACAATTAGTATCAAAGCTGTTGGTTATAAAGCTTGGGTAGGAATACCTGAGACTGATAACCGCAATGATTAGGATAAGTACTAACTCATATAAAGTTAGTGTGTCAGTAAGATTTGAAGACGAATCTCGGCGAGTTGTTAAGACAAGAGTTTCCTAACTCTGATAATAAAAGTGAACAGTAGTGATAAGTAGATCGAGTCTAAAAGACTAAAGGTACAGCGATAGAAGATTAAAAAATAAAACGATCATAGAATAGAAATGGATCGTATTATATATGATGAGATCACCCCGTGATCTGATATGGATTAAGCGAATGATAGACAAGTAGCAAGAATAATGTGTGTCAGTTGTACTATGAATTGGTACAGATTCAGGAAAGGATTATGAAAACGGATTAAATGAAAATCATATTGAGAAGGGAGTAGGTTTAGGTAGGGATTCAATTGAGGACTCATGTCAGTAGCTGAGTTTTATGATTCCTTGTTATGGGCGGGGAATTGTACTTGGTGTAAAAACCACTTAGTTTTTGGCACTGATAATCATTGAAATGTTTGTGTCGCGATATTTGCTATATGCATGTTAAGAGGGTGATTACTTTCTCATGTGTATAACAGATAGATAGGTTATAGGTAGAGAATATAAGGTTAAGTACGAGTTCTTAAAACTCATACTTATGGTATGTTCGTGATTCATAATTATATGAAATCTTTATGAACCCCTCAGCGAATGGACGCCAAAGGTCTATCTAGGACAAGTTCTTAAACTCATATGATTGTGGCAAGTTCCTGAACTCATAAGTGTGGTAAGTTTGACGAACTGGGTATAGTTTTGTGTGAATGGAGTATTAAGGATAATAGGAATAGATAGATTGTTTAAGCAAATGATTATTAGTGGAGACATAGGTTTTCCAAAATTCCTAGCCATGCTAGACTTCAAATTTTTTGGACATCAAGCTAAATACGCACTATGTGTTTTTTTATATATAAAAAATGTAGACTCGTAATCATTTTTAAAACGGTTTAAAGTATAGTCTATGCTACTGGTTTCAGCTAGACGAAGATGATTTGAAATATCAAAATTTATTTTTATTTATCACTCATGTACCATGTAACCTGGTGCAGAGATGATAAAAGTTGATGGAGTTATAAATGTAGGAATACTTAGTGTGAATTCGATCTAAAAATCATTATTCCACTATTGTATGATGTGTTATGATAAAGTCATATAATGACGGCATCCTCAAACGGACTGTTAATACAGTACGACATCATGACGTCATTCTCAAAAGTATTTTAAAAAAATTTTAATTTGCCAACGGGGTTTGACTACACCTAAATAATTCGATTAAATTGAATTATTGATATGAGTCTATGCTATTCGATTCAGCTAGACTAATGTTTATGAAAACTCTAAGTGTTCATTGAAAGAAATTTCTCGAACCAAATTATCTTGGTGCGGAATGAAATAAGAATGAGGTAAAAATTTTGTTCCTATGGTAGAGACGAGAAACAGATTCGACCAGCAGTACTTAATAAGTACAGGGCATACCAAGCTAATTACCCACTATGCCCGTAAGTTATGACGGTTTGCGAATGAATTTCCATATAACCTTTGCGAAAATGACAGACAATAGTGTGTAAAACCCCTCAGCACAATTTCAAAAATTTAATTCTTGTGAAGAATGTATTGGGTAGCATGCGATGATGTGTAAGAATGGTGTATGGTGTAAGGTAAATTTCGGGGAGGAATTTTTTAGAAAAAAGGGTGAATATGACAACCCGAGAATTTAGAAAACTTTTAAAATTTTAATTATTTGATTTAAGGTTCAATATTAGAACCTAGACATAAAATAAGTGTATGCGTTTATTTTATTTTTTTTGAGAAAGAATTTTGAGGATTTCAAAATTCTGTTAGGAATCTAAGTGAATATGTTCTGTGAATATTGTGAGACCCCAGATTTTATGAATAAAGATTTAAATTTCTCGAAATATTTTTTTAAATATTATGGTGTAAATTTGAGATAATGTTATAGTTGTGGGTAGTATTTATAAATTTTGCAAAGTATGTAAGTTGTTGTATTATATTCGATTGGTCGGGAAATATTATTTTTGTCGGGAAATATTCATACGACGGCACAATTATTGGTGGACCCCACAACGGAATTATTGTCGGATTGAGAAAACGACAAAAATATTTTATGAAAATAACGGCGAAAGTTTTACCATTAATACTGTTGAACTACTCGGTAGTAAAAGTACAGTAATACGTGTGGTTGCATAGTAGCACACTGTATTGATTATTGATGCTTACGTGATAAGTTACTCAGTTTTATTTTATTGGTATTATTAATGTAATAAAACAGAAAAGCTTTTTATATAAAATAGAATACTTTTATAAAGTTATTCATTTTATTAGGCTAATAGTAAAATCTTTTTATATAAAACAGAATACTTTTATAAAGTTATATGTTTTATTAGATAATAATTAGAATATATTATATTTTATTATGCATAGTGTTTGCATAGTGCCTGTATAGTATTTGCATAGAAAAATCTTTTATAAAGTTATTCGTTTTATTAGATTATAAATAGAATATATTATATTTTATTTAAAATATCTTACTTTTAATATGGACCGTCATATTAAAGTAAATCAATCTTGACCGTTCATGAGTTAGTTACTATGCAGTCCATTTTCTATAAATAGAAGCTCATTCCTTCATTATTTTCTTACGAATTCACTGAAACTCTAGATAGAGAAATTATAGAGAGAGAAAAAAAGTATTCTGCTACTTCACTACTCTGATATCAAGTTTCTTTTACGTTAAAGGATATTATTTGTTGTACTCGTAAGGAGTATTATTTTCTTTTGTATTCATGAAGAGAACTTCTGTTATTCTATTTTTTATTATTCTGCTGGAATAACCAGAATACGCGGACTACCCTATACTTGGTGACATTCTTCTATTATTCCGTCTTTATTATTATTCTGTTAGAATATCCTGTCTGTGCGTTTTACGCTGGGCCTGGTTCCGTCTTTACTATTATTCTGTTGGAATATCATGTCTGTGCGTTTTACGCCGGACCTGGTTCCATTATTCATTATTTTGTCAGAATATCCTGTCTGTGCGTTTATGCCGGACCTGGTTCCATTATTTATTATTCTGTCGGAATATCATGTCGGTGCGTTTACGCATGACCTGGATCCATTATTTATTTTCCTGTTGGAATAACCTGTCTGTGCGGTCTATCACATGCATGGTGATTTCTTTTGTTATTCCATTCTTTATTATATTCAGTTGGTTAAAGTTTTGACTTTTATACTCCATGAAATTAGTGGAATATCCTTGATATTTGTGCTTCATACAGTATCTTTTCATGAAAATATTCTTCCGAGCATTCTTGAATTTTACTCCACAAAACAGTATCATGTTGACAATTTGGACGTTATTGGTTCTTAGATAAATTAATTCTTGTACTTGTTTTACTGAAATCTTATATCATTGTCATCATCCTCAAGTTTATATTCTGTTGAAAGTCATCTGTGGCCTGTAGTGCATAGATGGACTTGGTATGACTATGACGAGGGATTATTTGGTGTAATCATGACCGTAATGTTATAAATGATGTGGTAAAAGTTCTCATTGGCCCGTAGTGTATTGATGGACAGTGGTTGGCATGATCATGACCATTAATGAATATACAAATATTCTTGGCCCGTAGTGCATGGATAATTGTGGTCGTGATACTAAAGAATATCCTTGGCCGTAGTGCAGGGTTGATTCGATGATGTGGATTATTTTTTTAACTGAGTCCCAGTGATAAAAGTCATGAAAAACCTTTTAAATCATAGATGATAGTAGATTTTATTCTCTACTTGACTCTTCTAATGAGTTGCTTGTTCCGCTACAGTTAAACTTGATGTTTGTTATATTGTATCAGTTTAACACTGTTTAAGGCTAATGATAATTTATTCTGCATTATCTTAGTTATAATATTTCTTACTGGGCTAGTTGAGCTCACCCTTTCTTTCACTGTTCTCTTCAGGAAATGAGAATATAGTTGGGACGAGTCGGGGAACGGAGTGATGGACCAGATGATAGCATTAGTAATCCTCACTATTCTATGTAATAGTATGATAATAAATGTAATGAGGACCCATTGAGTTTGTATATTGTCTATCTGACAATATTTGTATTAAAACTCACAGCATATGTTTAGTCGTATTTTACACGACTGTTGTATAATTAAGTTGTATTTAAATTTTATACTATGTATTTGGCGACTCAGAATAGGTGATGTATACCTATTTTGGGGGCGTCACAGTTGGTATCAGAGCTTAGGGATATGATCTCTGGCTAAGATGTGAGACTAGAATTAGGAGGGGAGAGACGGGGAATTCCTTCACCAGTATGACCTACCTAAGTTTATTTGGTATTTAATTGGTCGGTCAGAGTATAGGGATAATATGTGATATGTTAATTAACCCTTGTTTTGTTACAGTATTTGAAAATGGTATCTGAAAATGTTGAGATAAGCAATGTAGCACAGGAGACCGTTGAGTCTCCACAGATCAATAATCAGGACAATGTGCAACAGGAAGATAATAGTCCTCATGTAAACAACAACACTGATCAATTGACGAACGACGGTACGATTAGGAGTTTTTTAGATTTCATACAACATCAGGCGAAGGCGACTCCTATGCATAATGCAGGAGGAAACAATGGCAACCCACGGTTGGTCACCGCTAAGCAATTCAAGGAGCTGGGACCACCGGAGTTTTTGAGAAAGTCAGAACCACTTAAGGCGGAGACGTGGTTAAAGCAGATCACCAAGATATTTGATGTCTTGGGATGCTCCGAGGAGCAAAAGGTTCCCTTTTCCACCTTTATGTTGCGTGAAGAGGCAGATCATTGGTGGGAATCTATAAAACGTACCCAGCCTGACGCACTCAAGATGTTTTGGGAGAAGTTCCAAGAGCTGTTCAATGACAAGTACTTTCCCGAAAGCATTCGTCACATGAAGGAGGTGGAATTTATCAAGTTGGAGCAAAATAACATGACAGTATCGCAGTACGAAGCCAAGTTTGTCGAGTTGCCCTGATTTGCGTCCCACTTGGTTTATAATGAAGAGAGACTGATGCGGATGTTTTTAAGAGGTTTGAAGTCGGAGATACATCAATATCTTATTTCTCATAAACTGTGTTTGTATTCAGATATTGTAAATATGGCTTAGTTAGTGGAGCGCGATAACGAGTCAACGCAACCAAAAGAGAGCAGTTGGCAAAATGATAATACCGGTGATAACATTCATCAAAGTAGTGACAATAAACATGGAGGGAATCAACATGCCAGAAATGGTAACCAATTCGGTGGTAATCATGGTCAAAAAAATAATAATGGACATTTCAAGAAAAGGAGATTCAACAATGATGGAAAGACGTCAGCACCAGCACCCGTTGTTAAGGAAGGAGAACGACCACCTATCATATCCTTCAAATGCGGAGGGGAGGGACACATCAATCTAAATTGTGCAATGTCGTCCAAAGCATGTTATAATTGTGGAAGAGAAGGTCACTTAGCCCAATTTTATCGTTCACCGAAGACAAGTTCAGCTAGGCTGGAGGCACCGAAGGTCGTCCCAGAAAAGTCAAAGCCGGTAGTTTAAGAGAAAGTATTTTTTTTCATGACAAGGAACCTGAATAAAATTATCATGGGTATGTTAGTCATAAACTCTTGTGAAGTCTATACCATGTTAGATACCGGTTCTACTCGCTCTTTTATTTTACCTAGTTGTGTTCAATGTTTGAAGTTAACTCCGGAGAAGTTAGACTTTGATATATCTATTTAAACTCAGTTGGGAGAAACCTTCGTTACCTCCACTATTTATAAATCTTGTTCAAATCAACACTTTCACGTTACCTGTCGATCTTATCTCTTCGAAAATGCTTACCTTTGATGTGATTTTAGGAATCGATTGGTTAACTACTCATCATACTTTTCGTAAGGTTGTTAGCTTTCATACTCCTAACCAACCTGTTATGCGAATTCAAGCAACCAAATCACTAAAGTCAATCATTGTCATATCAAGCCATAAGTAAAAAGCCCTGAGCCTTTATCTGGTGACTTCCTTGTGTAGAATGCACCGAAGCCAGACTTTCTGTAGGCGACGTCGTGAATGATGATGGCAAGTTGATAGGTATCAATGTGACGTGCTATCCAAGTCTTGGATGAGGGTCATAGTTTTGAACGATATTTCTATTGTTAATAAAGTTCCTGACGTATTCTTGAAGACTTCTTAGCCTACCCCAGAGCGTGAAATCTAATTTTGTATTGACCCCAGTACAAAACCCATTTCTTAAACCCTCAAATATTTCTTCAACTAAAACGAACGTATTATGCGCCAAAGACGTTGGCTCGAGCTGTTGAAGATTACGATCGTACCATTCAATATCATCGTGGAAGTGCGAACGTGGTAGCTGACGCGTTGAGTAGAAGATTATATGCGAGTGAGATGTTGTTAACACAAAGATCCATTTCATATAACTTACAAATGATGAAGATAGAATTAAAAACTCTAGGGCCCCATGTGAAGATAACAAATATATGATTAGAATCGACTTTAATCGATAAAGTTAAAGTCGCTCAAGCTACATACTCAGAGCTGGTGAATGTGAAGAAGAAGGTTCAAGAGGGCGTTATTCTAGAAGCAAGAATCGATGAAGAGAGGAAATCTCAACCCTCGATTTAATTGACCCATTTTTAATCCTCGATCGAGTAGGAACTGTGGCCTATAGACTCGCTTTACCGCCAAGTATGTCTCGTATTTATAGCATTTTTCACATATCCATGTTACGTAAATATGTGGAAGACCCGAACCACATTATTGAGTTAGAACCAGACGAAATAGCGGATGATTTAACGTATAAAGATGTACCTGTTAAAATCCTAGAATATATTCTACGCTTAAAGGTTATACCTCAAGAGTTAAAATCTGACTATGTGTCCTAATCTATTCGGCGTACCAGGTACGTACATAAATTTCAAGGGCAAAATTCCATAAGGAGGGGAGATTGTGAGACCCCAGATTTTATGAATAAAGATTTAAATTTCTCGAAATATTTTTTAAAATATTATGGTGTAAATTTGAGATAATGTTATAGTTGTGGGTAGTATTTATAAATTTTACAAAGTATGCAAGTTGTTGTATTATATTCGATTAGTCGGGGAATATTCGTACAATGACACAATTATTGGTGGACCCCACAAAGGAATTATTGCCGGATTGAGAAAACGACAAAAATATTTTATGAAAATAACGGCGAAAGTTTTACCGTTAATACTGTTGAACTACTCGGTAGTAAAAGTACAGTAATACGTGTGGTTGCATAGTAGCACACGGTATTAATTATTGATGCTTACGTGATAAGTCACTCAGTTTTGTTTTATTGGTATTATTAATGTAATAAAACAGAAAAGCTTTTTATATAAATAGAATACTTTTATAAAGTTATTCGTTTTATTAGGCTAATAGTAAAATCTTTTTATATAAAACATAATACTTTTATAAAGTTATCTGTTTTATTAGACAATAATTAGAATATATTATATTTGATTATGCATAGTATTTACATAGTGCCTGCATAGTATTTGTATAGTAAAATTTTTTATAAAGTTATTTGTTTTATTAGATTATAAATAGAATATATTATATTTTATTTAAAAGATTTTATTTTAAATATGGACCGTCAGATTAAAATAAATCAATCTTGACCGTTCATGTGTTAGTTACTATGCAGTCCATTTTTCTATAATAGAAGCTCATTCCTTCATTATTTTCTTACGAATTCACTGAAACTCTAGAGAGAGAAATTATAAAGAGAGATAAGAAAAGTATTCTGCTACTTCACTACTCCGATATCAAGTTTCTTTTACGGTAAGGGATATTATTTGTTGTACTCGTAAGGAGTATTATTTTCTTTTGTATTCATGAAGAGAACTTCTGTTATTCCATTCTTTATTATTCTGCTGTAATAACCAGTATACGGGGACTACCCTATACTTGGTGACATTCTTCTATTATTCCGTCTTTATTATTATTCTATTAGAATATCCTGTCTGTGCGTTTTACGCTGGACCTGGTTCCGTCTTTACTATTATTCTGTTCGAATATCCTGTCTGTGCGTTTTACGCCGGACCTGGTTCCATTATTCATTATTCTATCGGAATATCCTGTCTGTGCGTTTACGCCAGACCTGGTTCCATTATTTATTATTCTGTCGGAATATCATATCGGTGTGTTTACGCATTACCTTGTTCCTTTATTTATTTTCCTGTTGGAATAACCTGTCTGTGCGGTCTATCGCATGCATGGTGATTTCTTTTGTTATTCCATTCTTTATTATATTCAGTTGGTTAAAGTTTTGACTTTTATACTCTATGAAATTAGTGGAATATCATTGATATTTGCACTTCATCCAGTATCTTTTCATGAAAATATTCTTCCGAGCATTCTTGAATTTTACTCCACAAAGCAGTATCATGTTAACAATTTGGACGTTATTGGTTCTTGGATAAATTAATTCTTGAACTTGTTTTATTGAATTCTTATATCATTGTCATCATCCTCATGTTTATATTCTGTTAAAAGTCATCTGTGGCCTTTAGTGCATAGATGGACTTGGTATGATTATGACCAGAAATTATTCGGTATAATCATGACCGTAATGTTACAAATGATGTGGTAAAAGTTCTCATTGGCCCGTAATGTATTGATTGACAGTGGTTGGCATGATCATGACCATTAATGAATACACAAATATTCTTTGCCCGTTGTGCATGGATAATTGCGGTCGTGATACTAAAGAATATCATTGGCCGTAGTGCAGGGTGATTCGATGATGTGGATTATTTTTTAGCTGAGTCCTGGCGATAAAAGTCATGAAAAACCTTTTAAATCATAGAAGATAGTAGATTTTATTCTCTACTTGACTCTTCTAATGGGTTGCTTGTTCCACTGCAGTTAAACTTGATGTTTGTCATATTGTATCAGTTTAACACTGTTTAAGGCTAATGATAATTTAATCTGCATTACCTTAGTCATAATATTTCTTACTGGGCTAGTTGAGCTCACCCTTTCTTTCACTGTTCTCTTCAGGAAAATGAGAATATAGTTAGGACGAATCGGGAAACGGAGTGATGGACCAGATGATAGCATTAGTAGTCCTCACTATTCTATGTAATAGTGTGATAATAAATGTAATGAGGACCCACGGAGTTTGTATATTGTCTATCTGACAATATTTGTATTAAAACTCACAGCATATGTTTAGTCGTATTTTACACGACTGTCGTATAATTAAGTTGTATTTGAATTTTATACCATGTATTTGGCGACTTAGAATAGGTGATGTATACCTATTTTGAGGGCGTCACAAATATGGTATTATATGAGTTCAATATGTGGTTAAGGGTCAAGGGTTGATTAGATAACCTATGTTGGTGTCAAACCCTAAGTATATATTTAGAACGTCCGCGTTCAGTTAGAAAATTCTTACGATCTATAAGAAACCCTAGAAATCAGTTCTGGAAACCCTAAATTCTGTTCCGGGAATTTAAAACCCTAATCCGGATATTAAAATCCTAATTTGGGAATTTAAATGTTATGTATAAGGTTTTTGTATTTTAATTACAAACCTAATTAGGGATAACCCTAATGATTAATTAGATTTTCTAATAATATAGAAACCCTAATTTATAAGTTCAAAACCCTAATTGTTCCGTTTGAAACCCTAACAGACCAAATTGCTAAATTAGGAAATATTAATTCTAATTAGCAAGCATGAATTATGATTAGTAAATTTTAATATAATTAGATAATTCTAATTATAATTAAGTAATGTTAAAAAAAATTTAAAAAAATTAATAAAATAAAATTTTAAGGGTTAAACCCTAAACCCTAAGGGTTAGGGTAAATGACAAATATAAACACGAAATGACTAAATTACCCTTTTACATTATTGGAGAGAGGAGACATGTAAATCTAGCCATGATCTTGTAGGGGGTGGCTAACCCTAGCCCTAGCCTTAGCTATATATCAATTACCAGCTATCTTGCCCCTTGGATCAGTCACATACATTGAATTATATCACTTATATAGATTAAAAGTAAGAAAAGTCTCACTTTTTTATTCCAATTTGTCCAAGACCATCATCTCTCTCTAAATTCGGGTATGAGAGAGTGAAAGGGAGTGTAAAGCTAAGCTAATATCATCTCTTAGCTTATCAAGAACAGATTCAAGGATTAGAAATCAAAAATCCAAGTTTTAAAGGTATAAAAACCCTAACTTAGGAATCCTTAGATCTGATGTTGAATGTTGTTGTTTGTTGGTTAAAGTTATGTTAGAGGGCGTCATTTGATGATATGGGTTGCCAAAACCTAGATCCATATCATTTTGCTGCTCGAATTTAAAGATTTCTCAAATCTGGAAATCTGGAAAAATGATGTCTGACAGTCAAATGTCAGGTCTCATAGATCCTTTCTTGTTAGTTGTTTTTGTGTTTTAAGAGTTTGAACTTGTTGTATGTTATAAGGTCTTGGATCTGGAACTTTAATCAAGTCCAGATCATGTGTAGATCGAGAGTTATTGCTGGTCAAACATCGTTGACCGATCACAAAGTCTGGAATCTGGGCAGCCCAAATTTGCCCAGATGGTTTCTAACAAGTTTTGCTAGCCCTTGATCTTGCAGTTGTTTGTCATTTAAGCCAAGTTGTTGGTGTTATGTTGTAGCCTGACATTAAGACTACATGATTAAGTCTTTAGTTCACACAGATCATTAGCAGAATCGTAAATAAATAGGGTCAAACAAGTGTTGACCGACTGTTCTTGACAAAATCTGGAAAAACCCAGAAATCGTGAAGAACAGTTCCTGACATCATTTTGACCGGCCTTAATCTCTCAACTGTTATGTTGTTTGACTAGTTTGGTGTTAGTTATATGTTCTTGGATATGTTAACTTCAGGTTTGAAGCATTATAACGTAAAACCAATGAACAGAACCCTAAGATTTGTGAGTCACAAAGTGGTCACTCGCAACTGACTGGGTTTTTGGGTTACCTAGAAAACCTAGATGAGGTCTGACAAGCTTTTTGGGAGCCCAGATCTCTCTGATTAGATATAAGATGACCATGATGTTTGTTTAGGGTTGTAGTATTGCATCAATACTATAATCTGAGCAAATAAGTAAACTCAGATACCTCCAGATCTATGAATTACAGTTAGTCAAATCTCCTACCTTGTAGTCTAACATGAAGCTCAAGAACAGCCTCAAGAACACCTATAGCGACGGGTTTGTCGCTATAAGGCCCTTTAGCGACGGTTTCTATTTATTTTAATTTTTGAATTTTCAAAAATTATTTAAAAATAGATCAAAATGGTTTTTAGTTATTAAAAATACAAAATAAATTCCGAAAAATTATTTTAAAGTCTGAAAAATAGTTTTTAATTATTTTGAGTATATTTCATCAATATTTAATATTTTTGGAATATAAATAGTATTTAATTTATTTAATTACAATATTAAATAAATTATTTAAAAATGATTTTAATTCATGAAAAATTATATTATGGTATTAGAAAATATTTTAAGTGACTTTTAATATTTTGTGATGAAATTCATTAATTAATCCATATTAATGATAATTAGTTTATTTAATAAATATATTAAATAAATTATAGAAAAATAGAATTAATGATTTATAAATCATATAAAAATAACTTAAGTGTTAGAAAAATATTTTAAGTTATAAAATATAACTTTTGATATTTTGTCATGAAAATATTAATATTTTAATATTAATAGAAATTATTGGATAATGAGTTTAAGTGTTTAAAAATCATATAAATATGATTTTAAAGTATTAAAAATAGTTTGTAATATTATAAATATATTATAATATTATGACATGTATTTCATTAATATTTGATAATAAATAAATATTAATGATAATAGAATATTGGGGTATTTAATTCATTTAAAGACGAGTTAATGATTGAAAATTTATGATAAATGATATTAATTATCTGAAAATTATTTCGAGCTTATGAAAATTATTTAAACTGATAGTATGATTTTCTAAGATAATTGTTAATGGTTAAGTGTTTCACCAGAGTTTAATTAAACTTAAACTCAAAATTTTGTCCGACTAGACCGTCGGGATGTCAGAATTGTGTCGGGTTCAAGTCAGACTGAAATAGTTTGATTTGATACTAGATTTTATGTGTTGTATAGACTGATAGGATTATGTGATAATGTGTTTAGGTTATTTTAAATATTGTGATGATATTATTCTAATTTATATTTCGATATTATTTATATATTAGGTTCAGACAAAGCTTATTATAATGCATAACTATAATCAACAAGCCATGCAAGTTTTACTTAACTCTACTAAGAGTTGTTTCATTCAGATATGCTTATGGTTAATCATTGCTGATTGCCATTGTAGAATTGTACTATGTACATATTGCATGTATAAGTCAGGTATGAAAGGCTGATCACCTTCATTACCAGTTGGTCCAGATATATTTGTTCATGTTTAATATTTGTTCAGTCAAAAGTTTGTTCCTGCTAGTTCACAATTATATTGTTGAATTATAGCTAGCTTATTATTCAGACTCTTTCAATCATGATATATCTTAATAAATTTAAACTCGCGGGACAACTTTCATGCTCACCTTTGCTACATCATGATAAACATTGCAGATTAAGGCGAATGCATTCAAATACAAGAAAAGGGTAATGCCAAATTCAGCTTGGGATAAAATGTGCAGCTAATTTGTAATAGTATAGTTTGATAATATGTTATATGTCTGATAGTTTATAAATTGTGTATAAGTTAAGGTTACTCGATTTTGGGAAAATAATGTGTACGTTTATTATATAAACAATTTATGTTTATATCTTCCTTAAATAATGATAGAATGATTGTACCGAATCCGCGGTGATTTGGGACACGGGTTTGGGGCCTTCACAGTCTCAATCAAATTTAGGCTTCTTCATAACTCTTAGCTATGAACGCTCCACCCGACGTTGCACCAATACTCGTCCTAAGATTTCCATGTACTCTGTTATAAAAGGTATTCATTTGCAGCCACTTGGGCAATCCATGATGCGTGCACTTTCTGAGTAACTCCTTGTATCTCTCCCATGCCTCATATAGTGACTCCTCATGTTGCTGCTCAAACATTGTTATCTCATTTCTCATTTTTGTAGTTTTTGCCGGTGGGAAAAATTTGGCAAGGAATTTCTGAGCTAAGTCTTCGCACGTAGTTATCGATCCCAGCGATAGAGAGTGTAACCAACTCTTCGCCTTGTCCCGTAAGGTGAATGGGAACAAGCGAAGACTTACCGCATCATCCGACACCCCATTATTCTTGAAGGTGTCACAAATTTCCAGAAAGCTGACTAGATGTTCAATCGGATCGTCATTTGCCAATCCCCCAAACTGAACTGAATTCTGGATCATCTGAATTATCCCATGCTTGATTTCGAATGTATTTGTAGCAATAGCGGGCCTGGTGTTGCTCGAATGCAGTTCAGTCACATTGGGTGTGGCGAAGTCCCTTAACGCTTTCTGATCTTCAGCTGTCATTGCCTCTTCGTTCTAAGAATTTTCAAAGTCTTGCCTCGTTTCCTTGATCCATTTACTTAACCTCTAGAACTGTTTCTCTATGTCGTCCTCAAAAGGCAATAAGTCTGGATTTTTGGATTGAGTTTGAATAAACCACTTCAAAAACCTGAAATAAGAGGAACAAAACAAAAATAAAAATATTTAAGTAAAACTGGACTAATTAAACTGATATTATAAAAATATTAAGATCTATACTAAATTGTCCCCGGCAACGGCGCCAAAAACTTGTTGGGTAAAATCCATATATACGCACAACACGCAAGTATATGTGGTCAACAAGTAATATAATAGTAAGTAGAATATCGTTCCCTCAAAGACAAATTAGCAAGAAAATCAACCTCATAATTATCAATTTCCTATTAATCCTAATTATAAAACTATTCAACTCAATGATTAAAATTATAGAAACTAAATTAAACAACAAATAAACTACCACAAAACAACCACAAATATCAAAATCTAGAATTTCAAACAATTAATGGAGAATTAGACTTATGATTTCACCCTAAGCTTCACTCTAATTTTCCAACACCTTTATTCCAATTCAATTCACTATCCCAGTTCATTAATCAAGAACACGATTGTAGTACTAGCCACCTCTCGGTGCACTAATACCGTATTAACTTAAATCCATAAATTAGATAGAAACAAGTTAAACACCTTAATCAACTAAGTCACTATATCTCTATATGAATTATAATTAAAGAAGGTTGAAGATTAAGTTCTCTATCTAATTACATGCAATGTCAAGAATATCTCTACCTTAACATTCATCAAGAATCTGCTATTCATAAAATTCATGAACACATGCTATATTAACTAAGTCTAGATTCGAATATTCTCTCCCGATTCCATACAAATTCACAAAGAATTGTTGATAAGGTAATTCATAAATTCAAGCCCAAATTAATATAGATAAACTGGGAAATAGCTTATTGAACTGGAAATCAAAGTTATAAAATCATCGTTTCACTTAAGGATCCACCATAAGCCTAAAAAGTGATTTAGTTCATAACGAATGAAATAAAAACTGAATAATTCAAAGATAACATTCTTTCAATTACAAATATAGAACTTAGATGAAGAATAATTCAAGACACCCTTCACGTAGCCTTAATCTGTAATCGTCACGAAAATGTCTTCAAAATACTCCTCCAAAGCTTGCTATGAAAAACTGGAATTAAACTCTGTAATTTGCCTTGTGTGTCTTTTAATTCATTGAAAATTGACTAATATATATCTACCACAGAGTTCTAGTCGAAGTCCCTTGGCAACTAGAGTCCACATGCCACACAAAATCATAACAAAACATATTCCAGCCGAGTTACAAACGCACAGGACACTCTAGAATCCGGCACCGCCAGCCCCGACGGGGGTGTATAGGCATAATAGGCCCACCCCGGCGGGGGTGTATACTGTTAGTTGACTGGTTCCATTTCCAACTTGCCCCGAATATGCTCCAAACGCCTCCTTTTCTTTACTACTTGCCACAACAACCACCTTGCACATAAAAGAACACGAAACGAGTAAAAACGAACATGAAAACACGAGAGTAACAACGATTAAGCTTGAAATGGACATTGATTCGTGGATATAAAATCCACTTGTCACTGACGATCACTCAAGATTTGGATATGTGTATTTAATGAAATACAAATCCGAATCATTTGAAAAGTTCAAAGAGTTCAGAAGTGAAGTAAAGAAACAAACTGGTAAAATTATTAAGATTATTCGATCAGATCGAGGCGGTGAATACTTAAGCGATGAGTTTCTCAATTGTCTCAAAGAAAATGGTATAATCTCATAATGGACTCCACCAGGGATGCCATAGCTGAATGGTGTCTCTGAAAGGAGAAATTGAACATTGTTCGACATGGTTCGATCTATAATGAGCTTTACCGACCTTCCAGTTTCTTTCTGGGGATATACCCTAGAACTGGCTACATACCTACTTAACAACGTACCTACCAAATCCGTCCCTAAGACCCCATACGAGTTATGGACAGGGAGGAAACCAAATCTTAAGGATGTTAAGACTTGGGGTTGTCCAGCTTATATCAAAAAGTTTGAAAATGATAAGCTACAGACTAGATCTGATAAGTGTAGATTTGTGGGATACCCTAAAGAAATATCAGGGTATTATTTCTATCATCCAACTGATCAAAATGTGTTTGTTGCGAAACATGCTGCCTTCTTGGAAAATGAATTTATCCTTAAAGGGGTCAGTAGGAGTAAGATATATCTTGAAGAAGTTTAAGAATCACAAAATACTATGGATCAAAGTCAGGTACCTAACCACGTGGAAGAACCTATTACAACACACCATATTCATAAATCTGGAAGAGTACCAAAGATACCTGATAGGTATGGATTCGTCATAGAGGATGACGATGAGGTATGTAGCATAGATGATGACGATCCATTGAATTACAAACAGGCTATGAGTAGTAAAGACTCAGAGAAGTGGCAAGAAGCCATGAAATCTGAGATGGGCTCCATGGATGAAAACCAAGTATGGACTTTAGTTTCACCACCTGAAGGCATTAAGCCTATTGTGTGTAAATGGGTCTTTAAATGAAAAACTGGAGCAGACAGCAAAGTAGAGACCTATAAGGCCCGACTGGTCGTAAAAGGTTTCAAACAAAGACACGGAGTTGACTATGATGAAACCTTCTCACTAGTAGCTATGCTTAAGTCCATTCGAATTTTTCTTGCAATTGTAGCTTACCACGACTACGAAATCTGGCAGATGGACATGAAAACGACCTTCCTCAATGGGAAACTTGAGGAGGATATGTATATGACATAACCAGAGGGATTTGTTTCAAAATTTGGAACAAATCAAGTCTATAAGCTACAACGATCCATTTATGGATTGAAGCAAGCTTCTCATAGATGGAACATCCGTTTTGATGAGACAATCAAAGAGTTTGATTTTATCAAAAATGAGGATAAACCATGTGTGTACAAGAAGGTTAGTGGGAACGCTGTTTCATTCCTTGTATTATATATTGATGATAGACTACTGATAGGGAATGATATTCCTATGCTACAATCGATTAAAATCTGGTTATCTAAACACTTCTCCGTGGAGGACTTGGGAGAAACATCCTATATTTTGGGGATAAAGATCTATAGAGATAGATCTAAAAGGATGTTTGGCTTATCACAAGGAACGTACATTGACTCTATGCTAAAGAGGTTTAGCATGAAAGATTCCAAAAGAGGTCTCATGTCGATGAGCCATGGAATACATCTCTCCAAGAAACAAGCCTCAAAGATAGCTGAGGAGAGAGATCGTATGAGTAAGATTCCTTGTGCTTCAGCAATAGGATCTATCATATATGGTATGATATGTACTAGACCAAATGTCGCTCATGCACTTAGTGTAACAAGAAGATATCAGTTAAATCCAGGAGAAGAGCACTAGAAGGCAGTAAAAAATATCCTAAAGTTCTTAAGAAGAACTAAGGATGTATTTCTTATCTATGGTGGGTCTGAATTGAAACTAGAGGGCTTCACAGACTCAAGTTTTTAAATGGACCAAGATGACAATAAATCTATTTTGGGGTATGTGTTTACCTTGAATGGTGGCACAGTGAGTTGGAAAAGTTCCAAACAGCAAACAGTTGATGATTCAATGACAGAGGCAGATTACATAGCTGCAAAGGAGGATGTTTGGATGAAGAAGTTCATTACCATACTTGGTGTGATTCCTAGCATTACATGACTAGTACCTTTATTCTGTGACAACACCGGAGCTGTTGCGTAGGCTAAGGAACCTAGGTCTCATCAGAAATCCAAACACGTGTTGTGGCACTTTCATTTGATTAGAGAAATTAATGAAAGATGAGATGTCACCCTGGAGCGTGTGGACTCTCAAGGCAACATTGCATATCCATTTACTAAAGCGTTAACTCAACATCAATTCGATCGTCACTTAGAGAAGATGTGTGACGCCCCCAAATTTAGACACTCAATCCGAATTTGGTTCGTCACGTGCCAACTCTAATAATAATAAATCAAACCTCACACAATAGAAAATAGAATAATTTATATTATCATAACATAATTATTCTCGTCCCAAGGTCTCGAAGCCGTTACTGCAACATTACAACTTAATTTAAACATAAATTATTACATCTTAGTAAATAAGTTTTCATACAACATAATGATAATAAATTCCTAGTACTAAGAAACAAAGCTATTTCGAAACCTTCTCTTTACCCTTGCCCTTGCCTGAGGGTTCACCACGTTCTACCTTAACTGAAAGGTTTAAGGAAAGCAAGGATGTGTAACAAATTTACCCAACAAGTAATCGTAATAAGGGTGAAAATTTATAGAGTTCAAATCTCAAGGGTATGACAGTGAATAATAGTTCAGGAATTATCAACAATTCTCAATAAGGGTCACAATGGAGTGAAAGATATCAACAAGATTCGAAGATACATCATGTAAAGGTTCAATAGTAATGAACACTGAGCAGTCACTAAGGACTAAGAACTTCTACTAGAATTAACAGTATTATACTAAAAAATCAATAAAACGAGTACAACAAGTGATCATCCTAAGTACCCTACGTTATGCATAACAATTAAACATGCTAGTATGTGCGCATGTTGGTTCCCCGATAATTATATAATTTCCCCTTCAATGAGGGTTGTTCATCTCAGCAGATTTGAGAGTCTGCACCAAGTCAATTTGATTTGGATAGCTTTCTAACATACGATAATAGTCTATCCGAATCAATGGCTTAGACAGCTTTTATAATGCATTTAATAACGATAAGTTCAATGCTTGCAATAACATCAAGATATACAAATGATTTCCTAATAGTAATAAATATTTGCTCGAAATAAATATGGTTGATATGGCAACAATTCGGATTATACACGATATACAATGTAAAGAATTAGGGAACTTGCATTCAATATGAGAATCAAATGAAGTTAGAGAACTTGTACGAAATCCAAAGTTGTGTAAGTTAGGAAACTTTCCTCAAGCATAGTTTACCAACTTATAGCTTATCAACACTTTCAAATCCTATTGTAACATAGTTACGCATATAGGTATATTTATTAGTTACGCAAGTTCAAATCATAATTTATCTTATACATGTACTCAATATATATGTTAAGTATACACATAAGCCTATGAAATATGTCCATGTATATAAATCACGAATTCTTAAGGAACATCGTCTTTATCTCATTAGGAATCTTATGTGGTTTAACATTTTCATGTTATCTTATCTACCTCAATAAGTCTCTGTTTATTAGCTTAGAATAATAATGTGGTTAAGTCGTCATGATTAGCAGCAAACAAAATAAGCCAGACCAAACTACAGGATGGCGCAGCTGCGCCCTGGTTAGGCTTAGGGACGGCGCAGCTGCGCTGTCCCCTGGCCAGACCAGAGTTGAGCTTTTTCTCCCCTGGTGTCAGTCCACTTTTTAGCATACCAAGACATTAACAATTACCATGCACACATGCTAGAGGACTTTACATACATGTATGACCATTCTAAGTTCACCTTTACACATCACGACCTTAGTTTGGGATTTTTAAGGAAGTAGGGCCAAATAAGGTCATGAAATCACAAGGCCTACATGTCAACCTTATATCTACACAAAGAGATCACATAATCTGTAATACGCATGCCTACAAGTATTCATATCATTTATGCATGGCTAGCATTGTTTATCACTATAAAACATGTTTAAACTCACACTTAGTTAACTTTCATTATGTCTAACACATATAAATCATGTTTAGAGACACAATGAACATAAACATGTCATCTTAAATCTTCAGAACTGAACTACTCATGCAACTTAGTTTGAAAAATATCTGAGTTTGCTTTTGAAATCATTTTAAAACAAGTCAAAGCAATTTAGTGCATACGAAGCATTAGGGATGCACAAAAGGCCCGAGGCCTGCGGCCTGGCCTTGATCTGGCCTGGGCCCGGCCTGGTCAAAGTCCGGCCCGGTCAAGGCCTGGCCCGGTCAGGCCTGGCCTGGAAGGCCTGAAAAGGCCTCTTTTTTAGACAAAAGTCTGGCCTGGCCTGGCCTGGAAAAAGGTATGGCCTGGCCTGGCCTTGGGCCTGGCCTGGGGTCTGGCCTGGCCTGGCCTGGCATGAGGTCTGGCCTGGCCTGATACCTTACATGATTTTTTATCCAATTATTTATAATTTTTGAACTTTAAATTTATAATTATTCATCAATAAAGTATAAATTTTTACTTATTCATTATTGTAATTTATAATTATAATACATTAGTTTTAATTAATACATCAATAAAATTTAAAATTTTAATTATTCATTCTTGATTTCTTGTCGATACATTTAGTTAATATACATCGTCAATGAATATAACTAGTTAGTATATTTAATATTAATAATAAGTTAGTTACTTAGTTGATTAAATATTAATAATAAGTTAATTTATTGTAAATACTAAAGTACTAATATTTAACAATAAAATTTTATTAATATTCTTTGTTACTTTAATGTTAAATATTAACATTAATTAATACATCAATAAACTAATTTTTAATATTAAATATTATTAATAAGGTAGTTTCTTGTAAATACTCAAGTTCTTCATTAATTTGGATATGCTAAATTCTTGGGGGAATTTATGATTGTAGTTATTTTTTAGGTATTCCGTTGTACTAATTTAAATAAAAATTTCATAGAGTAATTAGAAAATTAACTGGAATAACCATGTAAGAGTGTAATGATCATAAATGAAAAGATATATGTGTGTTTAAACTTTACAAAATATATGTCCAACCGATTCTAGTACGTACTATAAGAAAATAAAATCAAAACTAACTTTATATTCAAAAAATAAAAGTTTAATCTACAGTATTTAAGTAATCTACAATATTAATATTTTACAAAATTTATTAATTTATATTTTATTATTTATATTTTTAATATTTAATATGTAACATTAAAAAAAAGGGACCAAACCAGCCAAGGCCTTGGGCCTGGCCTGGCCTGGTCTGGCCTTGGGTCTGGGCCTGGCCTAGCCTGGTCTGGCCTTGGGTCTGGGCCTGGCCTGGCCTTGAGTCTGGGCCTGGCCTGGCCTGGCCTTGGGTCTGGGCCTGGCCTGGCCTTGGGTCTGGCCTGGCCTGGCCTGGCCTGCAGGCCTAGCCAGGCCACAGCCCAGCGACCAAGGCCTGGCCTGGAGGCCAAAAGTCAACGGCCTGGCCTGGCCTGGTCAAAGCCCAAGGCCTGGTAGGCCCAGGCCAGACCAGGCCAGGCCGGCCTGTTGTGCACCTCTACGAAGCATCTTATAATCACATCTCATGCATAGCTAAACTGTATACTCATGCTCACAAAATCAGAAATGAGACATTATGAGTTTCATCAAGGTCTATTTCTGAAGTTCAAATCTTCTATAGCAAATACTGAAAGTAGTATGCACACAAGCCAGTCATGTTTGATTGTAAAGCATATACTTTGTAACAATCTTATTCATTTGTCAATAAAAAGTATTAATTTATTAAAAGTTTTTAATTATCTACATGATGCTGCTTTATAATATGTGATAAACCTATAGTTTTAAGTAAAGCTTTTTGAATAATGATGTTGATCATTCTTATGAGATCTAAACTCTTAAAAATCTTAAAACTAAAATAGTCCCCAATCCTTGGATTACTAAATTGGGGATTAGTGAATCCGGATAGATTGGTACATATGTCGCTTGCTCATTGAATGAGGATGATTGATCTCATGATCATTTGTGTGGAGACACTATAGCAAGTATGTAGGTGCTTATTAGAGAATAAGTTCACTGAACGTGGCTCGCTAAGGAATAACTAATGTGACAACCCGATAATTTCAATATAAATAAATCTGAAATTTTACATATAAATTTTTTTTAAAGATGAGGATTTGTACAAGATAATGTATATATGTATTTATGTGGTAAATGAAAATATATTTATTACATAAATGTTTATAAATAATTTTATTTTAGAATTATTGATTTTTATAAAGTATATTCTTATAATAATTAATTTATAGTGAAAATGTTTTTATTAATTATTTTCCATGAAAATATAATTATATATTATTTAAATAATATATGAAATGATTTTTAGAATAATTATAATAATTATTCTATTATATGAATTTTCGTACAGATTATTAAGTTAAGTATTTTACCTTAATTATTAAGGTTAAATATGGAAGATAAATAAGATATGGAATCCAAATCCTAATATTGGATTTTGATCAATGAATGAGAATGATAATTTAATATTATTTTATTTATGTGCTATAAGCATGTACTGTATGTATACGGACTGACAATGGTTGGTCAATTATGATGTATTATGTCAGACCCTAGTTTTACTGTGCAAAACCCTAATTTGAGATCCAATTTAGAGTCACTACTATAAAGTACTAAATAAACAACACTTAAACCACAACGTTTTTTATAAAAACGTTGTGGTATTTTTTTTTACAACGTTTTTAAAATTTAAAAACGTTGTAGATATATATACAAAAACGTTATCTATTTATTTGACATTTTTTTAGTTTTAACTAGATAACGTTTTTTTAAAATGTTATCTATTAAGAAAAACACGGAGCTCTAAATCACTTAAAATTAAAACATATAGTCTTTTTCTCTGCAAGGCTCGTCAGCTTCATTCTTTCATCTCTGTGCTCGTCAGTTTAGTCTCTGTGCAGAGCTTCAGTTTCTCCTTTTGCCTTCCATTTCCCCTTAAAATCTCGCCATTTTTGAAGCTTCAGAATCGTTAAGGAGCTTTAATTCAGTTTGTTTCACGGGTTTCAAGCATAGAATTCGAGGTTTTGGTTTGAGAAATTTGGATAAATCTAGGGCTTTTATGAGCGTCTCTGATAAATCTAGGGTTCACACAACAAAACACGCCTGACCCATATCTGAATCTTCTGTATCTCAACTCTCAGCATTCGATTTTGTTTTAGTTTTTTATTTTTATCTTCGCGTGGTCTGTTTCTTTTTACTGCTTATCATCAGCGATTGAGGTTTTTTGACCAACCCTGGTAGTGTTATTTTTTGTTAATATTAATTTTGGTTTTGACTGTTTTGTTTGTGAATTGAAGATTGAAATTCAATGTTCTCAACTTTCGGAAGAAATAAAGATCAAATTAACTGGAAGGAGCGATGATACTGTAAGTATTTTTTTTTCTCATTTATATGCATTCCAGTATTGGTATGATAATATATCTTTTTTTCCTTTCCTCTATATCTCTGTGTAAACCTTGTGGATATTGTTTAGTTAAATTCAGGTGTCAATGATTGAAGCTTACTTGCGTGCTAATAAAATGTTTGTGGATTATAACGAGGTAAACTTAGTTACAATGATAGAAACTTACTTGTCCATCCAATCTGTAATAAGTTTTAGTCCCAGTTGGTGCAATCTGATGAGACCTGTGATGCAGGGCTTTGCTGTACCGAAGGAGGCACAAGAAAAAGTGGCTAAGTTCTCATTCCATGGACAACCAGCAGAGCTCAAGCACCTAATTAAGCTTAACAGTTAAACCTAATTAAGCTTAACATTCGTTCTATATTGTGATGAGGAATGAGGAATGAGGAATGGGCATGTTTGAGTTCTGCTTTCTGCTCAACCTAATTAAGCTTAACATGTCAAACTCTCAGGTGTTGAAGTTAAATCTGGGGAGTCCCTAAGTGTCTCTGTGACGACCCCAAAACAGATCCATTCCATCCAACCCATTCTGAGTCGCCAAATACATGGTACAGAAAATAACTACAACTTTATTACAACAATTATCGTACAAAATACAACAACACATATGCTGTGAGTTTGGATACAAATATATACCAACTGTGACTCATGTCCCAATCGTGGATAGCACGTCACAATGACACCTTACATAAAGGTATAGTCAAAAACTGTTTTAAAATTAGAATTTTTGGGAAGTGCTAAAGGAAACCTTCGTACATGGGAGGCCATGCTTCTAGGTTATGATAGATATCATATGGCCACAGAATTATCCTTGGTTGACCCAATAGACCCCAAATAAAAACGAGAAGATTACTATCATATTTTTCCCAATGGTGTATCTTCTCTTGACATATCATTATCTCCACCATCTCTAATTGAGAATTATACTTCAACCAAACTCCAAGATTATATAGGTAGTACTCGTATATATACTCAGCAAGTGGATGAGCACAACCCTGTCTTATGATGACACGAGATTGTATGTCATTAGACAACTTGTATGATAGTGGCAAAACACCCTTCCAACGTTGGGTTCGCCTCTCCCTATATGATTCACCAAATATAACTACTAAAAGATGTATACAACACACTTTTCTATACTGTTTAGGGCGAACTCCACAGCTAGAGACCACCGTTCTATTCCCTTATTTCCCCGCTCGACCCAGCTAGACTTTTATTACCTGAAAGGAATTGTGAAGCAAAAGGGTGAGCACAACTAGCCCAGTAAAGAATATCATGACTAAAAATAATTAAATTATCAATAGCCTTCATCAGTAATAAATCAGAGATTTAGAACATATGGTAGATGATAAAACTTTTCAACCATAGTTGCAGCAGAACGAGCAATCCATTAGAAGAGTCAAATAGACAATACAGTCTATTATCTTCTCCATGTTAAAAGTCCACCAACAATGTTTTATCCCTGTAACATCAATCAACAGTTCCTTTCCACAATTATATGAATAACTCATAATCATAATTGTAATTCTAAATTTCTCTTTGCATCCAAGACGAAGATAATTTTCATCACATGTCTTTACCTGAAACATCAAAGATCATGGTTATACCAAATCACAGTTCATGTTCATAATCATACTAATAAATTCATCTTTGCACTACGGGCCAAAGATATTCGTCAACAGTTCATCTTTGCACTACAGGCCAAAGATATTCAACAACAGGTCATCTTTGCACTACGGGCCAAAGATATTCAACAACAGATCATCTTTGCACTACAGGATAAAGATATTCATATCTCAAATAAATATATAATCATTTCAAAATCTATATAAACCATATTTATAACCATGTTAATCAATTCACCTTTGTACTTAAGCTAAAAATATTCAATTATAAATTCAATGGTCATGATCATACTAGTCACAATTCATCTTTGCACTACTGGCCAAAGAGAACCCATAGTCATTATTATACCACTAATCTACCCATCTTTACACTCAAGTCAAAGACAAATTTCTTCACCAAGATTATAAAAATGTTATATATGATAATAAAAACAATAACATCAAAACATGGATTTAATTTCAAGAGTAAGATTCATAAATCAACGATAATTTGGTCAGAAAGAGAAACCAATTTTATTGTGAATAGTACCTGTGAATAGTAACTCGTGAATAGTAACTCATGAATAGTAACTCATGAATAGTAACTCGTGAATAGTAACTCATGAATAGTTCTCCGTATTTGTACATAGTACCGTATACGTAAATAATGTCATATACATAAATAGTGCCACATACATAAATAGTGTCGTATACGTGAATAGTACCGTATACGTGAATAGTACCATATACGTGAATAGTAACCCCGACACAAAAAGGTAAAAATTCCACAATAAATTTTATACCAATATTGCAGTATAATGATATTGAAAGAATAACATCATTATGAAGAAAATAACATTCCTTACAATCCCTTAAAATCACTTACTATCCCTTACCTCAAAAGAGCAGCACTTCTGACTGGATATCGGATATGACGCTGAAGGAAACTTGCACTGATGAATATCAACTCACCAAGTATCTAAATACTCACAAAATACACTCAATAATCTAGAGAGAGAAAGAGAGAAAACTTGTTTCTGGTGTGATTTTCAATTCTAACTTAGCCCTTTATTTATATAAAAATTTTAGCAGACTTGACCTGCAACCTGATGGTTTTACCTGCTACTATTCCCACCCACCACATTTGAAATAAAATTCAGCACGTTTCTTCACCAACCACAAGTGGGGGCCACCAATTTTAGAATTTTCCACCAAAATCATTTATAACCTAATTTCCGAATCAGTCACCTCTTAAAATTCATAACAAATCATACGTTCATTTTTAACGGTTCAAAATTTGTGGACATATACTCAACTTATATATGTATAACATATCCAAAAATTACAACGATCCGACGGTCGGATTAAAAATTATAATTCACGCAACATATCTCAAAAATACTAGTTTAATTTTTAATACCTTCATTCCGACAAAAATACTGATAAAATACCTCAACATTAATTCCTTCATTTATAACCATATAAATAAATCCATCATTTATATCCACATCAAATAAATATTTTCTTATCCTATAAATTAATAATTAATTATTCACAAATAATATTACAGAATCACAATTATTACAACTAGGTCGTTCCCAGGAAAGATGGGGCTTTCCAATAAGAATTTCTCCTTACTGGCGCGCAATTAGGTGACCAAACATCTCCTTGACAGAACTTTCTAGACATTGCCAATAATGCTATCTAATAATATTATTCAAATAATATGAATTATTGATCTGATAATGGAAAATACCGTGCAACAACAATTATTGAAACAACAATAATATAAAATTTCAACGTAGCAATTATTGAATCAATAAAATAAAATATTGAATAGTAATTATTGTAACAATTATTGAGTAGTGCCTTCTTACGTAAGAATCAATAATTCAAAAATATTGTGTAATACAACACGTATTACTTTATTTTACCAACTGGGTATTTCAACAGTGTTAACGGTAACGATTACGCCGCTATTTATAAAAACTTAATTTTGTCATTTTCTTCATTCGACAGTTATTCTGTTATGGGGCCCATAAATGGCTGCGCCGTTGTACGAATATTCCCCGACAACAACGAATATTTTATAACCACTTGTGTATTTTGAAAAAAAATTCATATATCACCCTTAACTTTAAACTTTTATCAATTTAACCATTTACTAAATAGAAAAATTGAATACTTTTATTTCATAAAATTCGGGGTCTTACAATCTCCCCTTCTTATGAAATTTCGTCCCCGAAATTTACGTACCTGGTATTTCGAAGAGTTGAGAATACATTGCTTTCATTTCAGATTTTATCTCCCCGGTCATCATGATTACTTCATTGCTCATCTCCTGTATTTCAGTTATCATTCTAGAATACAACTTCAAAACAAGGATTAATTGAACAAATTAACATATCACATAATATCTCGATATTATGACTGACCGACAAATAAGCTTAGGTAGGACACACTAGCGAAGGATTTACTCATCTCTCCCCTCCTAGTTATATTCCCCGATCCCGCCAGAGACCATATCCCTAAGCTCTGATACCAACTGTGACGACCCCAAAACAGGTCCATTCCATCCAACCCATTCTGAGTCGCCAAATACATGGTACAGAAAATAACTACAACTTTATTACAACAATTGTCGTACAAAATACAACAACACATATGCTATGAATTTGGATACAAATATATACCAACTATGACTCATGTCCCAATCGTGGATAGCACGTCACAATGACACCTTACATAAAGGTATAGTCAAAAACTGTTTTAGAAATTAGAATTTTTGGGAAGTGCTAAAGGGAACCTTCGTACATGGGAGGTCATGCTTCTAGGTTATGATAGATATCATATGGCCACAAAATTATCCTTGGTTGACCCAATAGACCCAAAAAAAAAAACGAGAAGATTACTATCATATTTTTCCCAATGGTGTGTCTTCTCTTGATATATCATTATCTCCACCGTCTCTAATTGAGAATTATACTTCAACCAAACTCCAAGATTATATAGGTAGTGCTCGTATATATACTCAGCAAGTGGATGAGAACAACCCTGTCTTATGATGACACGAGATTGTATGTCATTAGACATCTTGTATGATAGTGGCAAAACACCCTTCCAACGTTGGGTTCGCCTCTCCCTATATGATTCACCAAATATAACTACTAAAAGATGTATACAACACATTTGTCTATACTGTTTAGGGAGAACTCCACAGCTAGAGACCACCGTTCTATTCCCTTGTTTTCCCGCTCGACCCAGCTACACTTTAATTACCTGAAAGGAATTGTGAAGCAAAAGGGTGAGCACAACTAGCCCAGTAAAGATTATCATGACTAAAAATAATTAAATTATCAATAGCTTTCATCAGTAATAAATCAGAGATTTAGAACATATGGTAGATGATAAAACTTTTCAACCATAGTTGCAGCGGAACGAGCAATCCATTAGAAGAGTCAAATAGACAATACAGTCTATTATCTTCTCCATGTTAAAAGTCCACCAATAATGTTTTATCCCTGTAACATCAATCAACAGTTCCTTTCCACAATTATATGAATAACTCATAATCATAATTGTAATTCTAAATTCCTCTTCGCATCCAAGACGAAGATAATTTTCATCACATGTCTTTACCTGAAATATCAAAGATCATGGTTATACCAAATCACAGTTCCTGCTCATAATCATACTAATAAATTCATCTTTGCACTACAGGCCAAAGATATTCGTCAACAGTTCATCTTTGCACTACAGGCCAAAGATATTCAACAACAGGTCATCTTTACACTACGGGCCAAAGATATTCAACAACAGATCATCTTTGCACTACAGGATAAAGATATTCATATCTCAAATAAATATATAATCATTTCAAAATCTATATAAACCATAATTATAACCACGTTGATCAATTCACCTTTGCACTTAAGCTAAAAATATTCAATTATAAATTCAATGGTCATGATCATACTAGTCACAATTCATCTTTGTACTACTGGCCAAAGAGAACCCATAGTCATGATTATACCAATAATCTACCCATCTTTACACTCAAGTCAAAGACAAATTTCTTCACCAATATTATAAAAATGTTATATATGATAATAAAAACAATAACATCAAAACATAGATTTAATTTAAAGAGTAAGATTCATAAATCAACGATAATTTGGTCAGAAAAAGAAACCAATTTTATAGTGAATAGTACCCGTGAATAGTAACTCGTGAATAGTAACTCATGAATAGTAACTCGTGAATAGCAACTCGTGAATAGTAACTCATGAATAGTTCTCCGTATTTATACATAGTACCGTATACGTAAATAATGTCATATACATAAATAGTGCCACATACATAAATAGTGCCGTATACGTGAATAGTACCGTATACGTGAATAGTACCATATACGTGAATAGTAACCCCGACACAAAAAGGTAAAAATTCCACAATAAAATTTATACCAATATTACAGTATAATGATATTGAAAGAATAACATCATTATGAAGAAAATAACATTCCTTACAATCTCTTAAAATCCCTTACTATCCCTTACCTCAAAAGAACAGCACTTCTGACTGGATATCGGATATGACGCTGAAGGAAACTTGCACTGATGAATATCAACTCACCAAGTATCTAAATACTCACAAAATACACTCAATAATCTAGAGAGAGAAAGAGAGAAAACTTGTTTCTGGTGTGATTTTCAATTCTAACTTAGCCCTCTATTTATATGAAAATTTTAGCAGACTTGACCTGCAACCTGATGGTTTTACCTGCTACTATTCCCACCCACCACATTTGAAATAAAATTTAGCACATTTCTTTACCAACCACAAGTGGGGCCTACCAATTTTAGAATTTTCCACCAAAATCATTTATAACCTAATTTCCAAATCAGTCAGCTCTTAAAATTCATAACAAATCATACGTTCATTTTTAACGATTCAAAATTTGTGGACATATACTCAACTTATATATGTATAACATATCCAAAAAAATACAACGATCCAACGGTCGAATTAAAAATTATAACTCATGCAACATATCTCAAAAATACTAGCTTAATTTTTAATACCTTCATTCCGACAAAAATACTGATAAAATACCTCAACATTATTCCCTTCATTTATAACCACATAAATAAATTCATCATTTATATCCACATCAAATAAATATTTCCTTATCCTATAAATC
Organism: Panax notoginseng; assembly: GCA_016801055.1. NCBI lineage: Eukaryota > Viridiplantae > Streptophyta > Magnoliopsida > Apiales > Araliaceae > Panax > Panax notoginseng. The sequence continues at coordinate 160,952,882 of CM029014.1, forward strand.
AATAATTAATTATTCATAAATAATATTACAGAATCACAATTATGACAACCAGGCCGTTCCCAAGAAAGAGGGGGCTTTCTAATAAGAATTTCTCCTTACTAGCGCGCAATTAGGTGACCAAACCTCTCCTTGACAGAACTTTCTAGACATTGTCAATAATGCTATCTAATAATATTATTCAAATAATATGAATTATTGATCTGATAATGGAAAATACTGTGCAACAACAATTATTGAAACTCATAGCATATGTGTTGTCAACGATTGGGACATGAGTCACATTTGGTATATATTTGTATCCAAACTCACAGCATATGTGTTGTTGTATTTTGCACGACAATTGTTATAATAAAGTTGTAGTTATTTTTTGTACCATGTATTTGGCGACTCATAATAGGTTGGATAGAATGGACCTGTTTTGTGGTTGTCACAGTTGGTATCAGAGCTTAGGGATATGGTCTCTGGCGTAGATCGGAGAATAGAACTAGGAAGGGAGAGATGAGTAAAATCCTTCGCTAGTGTGTCCTACCTAAGCTTATTTGTTGGTCAGTCATAATATCGGGATATTATGTGATTTGTTAATTTATTCAATTAACCCTTGTTTTGAAGCTATATTCTAGAATGATATCTAAAATACAGGAGATGAGCAATAGAGAAATCATGATGACAGGGAAGATGGAATCTGAAATGAAAGTAAGGTATTCTCAACTCTTTGAAATACCAGGTACGTAAATTTCGGGGACGAAATTTCATAAGGAGGGGAGATTGTAAGACCCCGAATTTTATGAAATAAAAGTATTCAATTTTTCTTATAATTATAATTCAGTAAATGGTTAAATTGATAAATGTTAAAGTTAAGGGTGATATATGAATTTTTTTTTAAAATACACAAGTGGTTATAAAATATTCATTATTGTCGGGGAATATTCGTTTGGTCGTGGAATATTCTTTCTGTCAGGGAATATTCGTACGACGGCGCAGACATTTGTGGGCCCCATAACAGAATAACGGTCGGATAAAGAAAATGAAAAATTTGAGTTTTTATAAATAACGGCGTAATTGTTACCGTTAACACTGTTGGAATACCCCGTGGTTAAAATACAGTAATACGCATTATTGCACAGTAGCACACGGTATTGCACAGTATTTTTGAAATTATTGATTCTTACGTAAGAAGGCACTACTGAGTAATTGTCACAGTAATTAATGTTTAATATTTTATGTTATTGATTCAATAATTACTGCGTTGATATTTTATATTATTGTTGTTTCAATAATTGTTGCTGCACATCATCTCCATTATCAGATAAATAATTCATATTATTTGAATAATATTATTCGATAGCATTATTGGCAATGTCTAGAAAGTTCTGTCTAAGGAGAGGTTTGGTTATCTAATTACGCGCCAGTAAGGAGAAATTCTTATTGGAAAGCCCCCTCTTTCCTGGGAACGGCCTGGTTGTCATAAATGTGATTCTACAATATTATTTGTGAATAATTAATTATTGATTCATATGATAAGAAAATATTTATTTTATGTGGATATAAATGAGGGATATATTTTTGTGGTTAAAAATGAAGGAGTTAATGTTGAGGAGTTTTATCTGTATTTTTGTCGAAACGGAGGTATTGAAAATCAAATTAGGGTTTTTGAGATATTTTGCGAGGGTTATAATTTTTAATCCGACCGCTGGATCATGGTAATATTTGGATATGTTATACATATATAAGTTGAGTATATGTCCACAATTTTTGAACCTTTAAAAATTAACGTATAATTTGTTATGAATTTTACGAGATGACTGGTTCAGAAATTGTTGAATTTTTGGAGTTAATTATTTTGGTGGAAAATTCTAGAATTGGTGGGCCCCACTCTTAGTTGGTGAAGAAATGTGCTAAGATTTTTATTCAAATGTGGTGGGTGGGAATAGTAGCAGGTAAAGCCATCAGGTTGCAGGTTAAGTCTGCTTTGGCGTGCTAATATTTTCCTATAAATAGAGGGCTAAGTTAGAATTGAAAATCACACCAGAAACATAAGTTTTCTCTCTTTCTTTCTCTATATTATGAAGCATATTTTGTGAGTTTTTAGATAATTTGAGAGTTTCTATTCAGTGCAAGGTTCATTCGGCTTTACATTCCGGTCAGAAATACTGCTCTTTTGAGGTAAGGGATAGTAAGGGATTTTAAGGGTTATTATGTTTTTCAGTTCGTAATTTTTCTGACCTTCAAAAATTTTGGAAAAATTTAAAATGATATTTTGATGTGTTTTCTTGATTGTGTCCAAAAATGGTGATTTTTGGATGTATAGATTGAGAGTTATGAATTTTATGAGAAAAGACTATTTTAAAAGTAACTGCTTATAATTCCTTGTGGTTAACTCCAAAATTGATGAAATTTTTATTGGGGGCACATGTATATGATAGAAGTATATTCTGTAAATTTCAGAATTTTTAAACAAAAGTACAATTTATGATAAATGTCTAAATATTCGGCGGTTTTGGCCATATGGAAAATAGTAAATGAGTTTTAAAAATTCTGAGAAAAATATATATTCAATATGGGACTATATTCTGCTAAATCCCAGAAAAGAAATATTTTTAGAATTGATTTGGTATTTTTCATGAAAATAGACTAGTTATGAGTAAATGAATTAAATATGTTATATGAAGTAAGAAAATTGGAAAATAGGATTTTATGACTTGAGAATCATATATGAGGTATATGCAGATTTTTGATGAGGATTTTGGTTATTGGTGATGAAATCTTATGAGTTTGGCATTTTAGAATGATTAAATGCATTATTTAGTAAAGTGTAAACAATTAAAATAAATTGTTTATAAGTTTAAGAAATATTATTTTTTCAATATCATTATACCGAAATATTGGTATGAATTTTATTATAGAATTTCTACCTTCTTGTGTCGGGATTACTATTCATGAGTTACTATTCACGACAAAATTAGTTTCTTTTTCTGACCAAATTATAGTTGATTTATGAATATTACTCTTGAGATTAAAACTATATATTGATCACATTATTTTTATTATCATATATAATATTTTTATAACCCTAATGATGATATTCTCTTTCACTTGAGTGTAAAGATGGGTAGATTATTGGTATAATCATGACTAGGGTTCTCTTTGGCCAGTTGTGCAAAGTTGAATTGGTGACTGGTATGATCATAGCCATTGAATTTATAAGTGAATATCTTTAGCTTAAGTGCAAAGGTAAAATGATCAACATGGTTATAATTATTGTTTATATAAATTCTGAAATGATTATATATTTCTTTGAGATATGAATATATTTGGCCTGTAGTGCAAATATGAACTGTTGATGAATATCTTTGGCCTGTAGTGCAAAGATGAATTGTAGATGAATATCTTTGGCCTGTAGTGCAAAGATGACATGTTGTTGAATATCTTTGGCCAGTAGTGCAAAGATGAACATGTGTTGAGATGAACATGACCAACTGGTACAAATGAATATCTTTGGCCGTAGTGCAAAGATGAAGTTATTAGTATGATTATGAACAGGAACTGTGATTTGGTATAACCATGATCTTTGATGTTTCAGGTAAAGACATGTGATGAAAATATTCTTCGTCCTGGGTGCGAAGAAAAATTGAGAGTTACAATTATGATTATGAGTTATACATATGATTGTGGAAAGGAACTGTTGAGTGATGTTACATGGATAAAACATTGTTGGTGGATTTTTAACATGGAGGAGATAATAGACTTTATGGTCTATTTGACTCTTTTAATGGATTGCTCGTTCCGCTGCAACTATGGTTGAAATTTTTATCATCTACCATATGTTCTAAATCTCTGATTTATTACTGATGAAGACTATTGATAATTTATTTATCTTTAGTCATGATATTCTTTACTGGGCTAGTTGTGCTCACCCTTTTGTTTCGTAATTCCTTTCAGGTAATAAGAGTGTAGTTGGATCGAGCGGGGGTAACAAGGGAATAGAACGGTGGTCATTATTTAGTAGTTATGTTTGATGAAGAAAATAGGGTGAGGCGAACCCAACGTTGAAAGGGTGTTTTGTCACTATCATACAAGATGTCTAATGACATACAACCTCGTGTCATCATAATACAGGGTTGTGCTCATCCACTTGCTGAGTATCTTTACGAGCACTACCTATATAATCTTGGTGTTTGTTTGAAGTATAATTCTCAATTAGAGACAGTGGAGATAATGATAAGTCAAGAGAAGACTCACAATTGGGAAGAATATGATAGTAAACTTCTCGTTTTTCTTTGGGGTCTATTGGGTCAACCAAAGATAATTCTGTGGCCATATGATATCTATCATAACCTAGATGCATGACCTCCCATGTACGAAGGTTTCCTTGAGCACTTCCTAAAGTTTCTAATTTCTAAAATAGTTTTTGAATATACCTTTATGTAAGGTATCATTATGAGGTACTGTCAACGATTGAGACATGAGTCACATTTGGTATATATTTGTATCCAAACTCACAGCATATGTGTTGTTGTATTTTGCACGACAATTGTTGTAATAAAGTTGTAGTTATTTTCTGTACCATGTATTTGGCGACTCAGAATAGGTTGGATGGATTGGACCATGGGAAAATTAACCGAATAGAAAGGTGTGCAAATTGTGACAAGAAACATGAAGGTGTATGCAGGAAAGGGGAAAATATTTGCTATAATTGCAGACAGGAGGGACATTTCTCTCCTCATTGTCCCAATCCAAAGAAATGTGTCTATTTTATTTGTGGACTAGGAGGTCATCAGGCAAAAAGTTGTTCAAGATCAAGAAAAAGGCATAGTGAATAGTTAGTATAGGTTCTGTGGTGTAGGTGTGTTGAATGTAATATTTGTGATATATATGTCTGTTTAATGTAATATTCTCAACTTTTGTATAAGTCAAGGCTGTAAATCTCGACTTTTGGGATCACAAAGGGATAGCAGAATGGGCTATGTTATGTAAATTAATACGACTTAATGAAAATGAACTTATGTTTGAGTAATGAAACAAGTTTAATATATTAAACTTATGTGATAAGGTTTAGAATGTAAGTTAAATTATGTTTTATTTAATCAGATAATGCCGCCAAGACGTCAAACTAGAAATCAAAGGGCAGAAGAATCTGTCAATAACGTTGGGGGACAACAACCAGATCCAATGCAGCAATTTGCAAACATGGTAGCTCAGGCAATGCAACAAGGAATTTCAGCCGCAGGGAACTAGCCAGACAACTGCTTGACAAACTTTAAGGACTTCAAGGCTGTGGGACCGCCAGAATTCAAAGGTATAACTGACCCTGTTGAAGCCCAAACTTGGATTAAGGAAATCAAAAAGGCGTTCGTTATAGCTAGGGTAGCTGAGGGGCAAAAGACCGCTTTTGCCACCTACATGATGAAGGGTGAGGCAAATTTTTGGTGGGGCGCGAATCAGGCGAGGGTAAGAGCAGGTGTAGTTGCTCGGGAAGGGTTTAAAACTTTATTTTTTGAAAACTATTTTTCATCTAGTATGCAGGCTAGGATGGAGGTAAAATTTTTGGAATTGAAGTAGAAAAATATGACGGTGTCAGAATACGCCGCTAAGTTTAATGAGTTGGCTAGATTTGTCCCCCATCAAGTTAATACGGAGGCTAGAAAAGCAAGAAAGTTTGAGCTGGGATTAAAATCCTAGCTCTACAATAAAGTGGTAGTGTTGCAAATCCCTACATTTGCAGCACTCATGGAGAAAGCTATTATTGCTGAGGAGTGGAGTGAGGCCATGAGTCTCTACAACAAGGAAAGAAGGAACAAAGGTAATGTTGAGGGAGCTGGGAAGGTAGAAACAAACAGTGGGAATAGGAGTGAAAAGAGGAAAGGAAACAACTTTGGGGGTATACAGGTGAAGCATGAAGGTATAAAGAAGAAGTAGGGGGTGCAATGTGGGAACTGTGGAAAGAACCATTTGGGGAAATGTCTGAAAGGTAAATTTGAATGTTTTAAGTGTGGGCAGGAGGGCCATATCTCTCCCAACTGCCCCAATCCTAGAACTATTGGTGGGTGTTTTCTGTGCGGATCAAAGGAGCATAAGGTGAAGGACTGTCTGAAAAGGAGGACAGAGGCTAAAAGCGTGAACATAGGGAAAAGCGGCGGAACTTTGGCGATCACATGACCAACATCATCTAGCAAGCCGACGAAATCTACTGCAAGGGTCTTCAACATGACAGTCCAGGATACGGCGGCAGCTGGCAATGGAACTCTAAGTATTATTCGTATAACTTTTATCTTATTATACATGATTTTCATAAATATAGTAAATTATTTTATAAGGAAAATTTTGAAGGAGGAATTTGAGTTCTTTTAGAAATCAAATTCCTGTTAATTAGAAAGGCAAGCTTTATGTGAATAGTTAAAGATTAGTTCGATCAAATTATGATCGAGATCTACTTACAATGGTTGTGTAAGTTATGTACCCTAGTATGTATAGGTTTTTAAAACGGTGATTCCAAGGACGGAATCTTTATAAGGGAGGGTGAATGTGACAACCCGATATTTTCTATATAAATAAATCTGAAATTTTGCATTTAATTTTTTTTTATTTTTAAAGATGAGGATTTGTACAAGATAATATGTATATATATTTATGTGGTAAATGAAAATATATTTATTACATAAATGTTTACAAATAATTTTATTTTATAATTATTAATTTTTATAAAGTATGTTCTTATAATAATTAATTTATAATAAAAATATTTTTAATAATTATTTTTCATAAAAATATAATTAAATATTATTTAAATAATATATGAAAGATTTTTAGAATAATTATAATAATTATTCTATTATATGAATTTTAGTACATATTATTTAGTTAAGTATTTTACCTTAATTATTAAGGTTAAATATGGAAGATAAATCAGATATGGAATCCAAACCCTAATATTGGATTTTGATCAATGAATGAGAATGATAATTTAATATTATTTTATGTATGTGCTATAAGCATGTACTGTATGTATACGGTTTGACAATGGTTGGTCAATTATGATGTATTATGTCAAACCCTAGTTTTACTGTGCAAAACCCTAATTTGAGATCCAAATTAGAGAACAAAATTATTTTGTAATTGTGTATTGTGATTTATGACAATTATTATAAATATTAACATTAATTAGGAAAACCCTAATTTGTGGGAACCCTAATCGTGAAATTAGAAACCGTAAGTTCTTAAGTGAAAATCCTAAATTAATATATTGAAACCCTAATTGTTAAATTAGCAAGGTTAATTGTAATTAGTGATATTAAACCCTAATGTTTCTGTATAAAGTAATTAGAAAACTAATTTAATTAAGGAAACCCTAATTTTAAAATTGTAGAAACTAATTTTTATTTTATTTTATTTTTAAACCTTAAATAAAAACTTAGAATTTCATTTTGTGCTAAACCTTAGGGTTAAACCCTAAGGGTCAAACCCTAAGGGTTTGCGAGGATTACAAGATTGCCATTAAATTGGAAAATCAAAAGACCAAATTACCCTTTTCATTATTGAAGTCTAACTAGTAGGTTTTGACAATAGGAGGAGTTGGTGACCAAATCCAACCACCCCATATGCCATAAATCAACAGCAATCAGCCACTCAACCATCCATTACATGCATTTAGCTTTCTATAAATAGATTTGGAGAGAGAAAAAATCATTTTGCTAGCATATTTTGAAAAAAAACACTCAAACCTTTTCTCTCAACCCAAACCCACGAAATTTATGAGCTTTCCAGTCCCCAAGATCAGCCCCACGAAATCTCCTAACCAAATTAGTAGCCTTGAATCATCAATTGATCAAAGAAGGTATAAACCCTAGTCATGATTTTTGTCCATAAATATGTTGTTAGATGTTAGATTTTTTGTGTTAAATGTGTTGTTCGTAGTGTCTAATGATGATCTGGGTCGCTGGATGTTGGATCCATAACATCTAGAGGCTCGAATTTGAAGATTTGCAAAATCTGGAAAAAAATTAAACTGTGGTCTGACAACGAATGTCAGTGGCCACAGATCTTTGGTCGTTTACGATTTTTGTTGTTTTTAAGTTGCTATGTGTAGCCTGACATGTGGTCTTCGATCTGGATCAAGAATCAGGCCTATATCAGTTTTAGATTACAAGATAATCGTAGTTAAACCACGTTAACCGGCATTGACTGGTTGAAATCTGGGTAGCCATGAACTTGCCCAGAAAGCACTGACAGCAAGTTCACATGCCGAGATCTTTTTGTTGTTAGTTTTTGGTTTCTATTGTTGTAACAATGTTATGGTATGGTATATGGACTTCAGGTTAAGACTTTTAGAACCTTGAAATCATCAACTAATTGAACACTATGGATGGTCAAACTAGGACAGACGATCATGGAAGCTATTTTCTGGGTAACCCAGAAAACGCTTGACCATGTCGTCTGACATGGTTTGACCGGCCTTGTTATGATTGATCTGTTGTTGTTTCAGTAAAATAATGTGATGGAACTCTTCCTTGTTATGTTGGGTACATACTGCAGTTTTTAAATCACAAAAATAACAAAAGATTAACAAGTTGTGGAAGCCCAAAACTAGCCAGTCGAACTGTTCTTTATTTCTGGGTAACCCATAAAATAAAGAATAGCTCTGATAGCTTGTTCAAGGCTCCAGATCTCGCTTATGTTATGCTTGTTGGCCATGTTTGTTGTTGGGTATTGTAGTGTTGCAATTGTATTACACAATCAGACCAAAAATAGTCATAGAAACACATTACACAGTTCATAATTGATGGTCAAAGTAGCACCCTCGAAACTATCATGCATTTTCTGGGTTTGGCCAAGAACGCGAAGAACACCTATAGCGACGGTTTTATCGCTATAGGCAGTCTTTAGCGACACTTTTATTAAAATTAATTATTTAAATTTCAAAAATTATTTAAAAATAGTAATTAATTTTCAAAAATTACAGAAAATTATTTTTAAAATTATTTTAAGTTATAAAAATTAACTTTTAATAATTTGAAATATTTTTTATAAATATTAGTATTTATTTAAATATTATTGATAACTAATTTAATTATTAAATACATTAAATAAATTAATTAAAAATAATTTTATTATATTAAAAATTATTTTAAATGATAATATGTTATTTAAAAATATTTTAAGTTAGAAAATATAACTTTTAATATTTTAAAGTAAATTTCATTAATTATTTAATATTAATGATATTATATTTATTTAGCAATAAAATTAAATAAATTAAATAAAAATGATTTTAATATTATAAAAATCATTTTAAATGAAAATAAATAGTTTAAAAATATTTTAAGTTATCACATATTATAAAACAGCATCATGTAGATAATTAAAAGCCTTTAATAAATTAATATTTTTTATTAATAAATGAATAAGATTGTTACAAAGTATATGTTTTATCATCAAACATGATTGGCTTGTGTGCATACTACTTTCACTTGATATAAAAGATAAATCTAAGTTGTGTAAGCAGCAAACAAGGCAAGTATCTAACCCTTTGTATTTACTTTATGAAACAGACATGCGTAAGATAATATCTGAACTATTTATTTTAATTGTTCAAATATTTCAACCCTTTTATACACTTATGCAATGATTCTATATAAGTAAGTTATTAAATTATAATTGTTGTACAAGTTCTTTTTATTCTGTTATTGTAAATCAAAATATATATTATGTTCGTTAATTTCTAAACATGGTTATACAAGTGTCCTCACTTGGATAATCATTATATTTTATCACATATTGATACATACATATCGGTGTCAAGTATGTACACGTTGAATTAAAAGCCATCTAAGCTATTTGATCTGGCTAGACATAAACTTAAAAGTGTTGTTGAACAATATAGGAACCCTATTATTATCCAACCAAATTATTTTGGTTTGGATTCTAGACTGGTATGAACATCCCAAATATGGAAAACTTTTATGCGCCTAAGGCGGATATGCTGGACAAAAATATCATCCTTTAATGTAATATTGATCAATACAGGGCATAACGGGCTGATCACCCCCGTGCCCGTAAGTTATGACGGTTTACAGATAAAGTTCTGTTTAACCTTTTCGAAAATAGAAAATAATGTTCATAGTCTGTCAACTGATCCTCATTTATAGTCAGTACGTAGTTTCAAAAAAAATTGAAATCGAAATGATATGTTGTTTATTATTGGTTCAGCTTACTTTACAACTGTTGATTCGTTGTAGAAGTATCATTCAAGGAAAACATTTAATTGTTCAGCTAACTATTATTGTTGCTATTACTTGCTGGGCACTCAAATGCTCATCCTTGCTTAATTTAAATGTTTTCAGCTAATGGTGAACAACCTGAAGGCTCTGCCAAGAATAAAAGGGAAAGGGAAAGGGAAGGTCGCTAAATGAATGATAATGCTATCTTTTGTAATAACTAGACTTTATTAGGATAATGATGATATATACTAATTATCATGTAATGTAACAAACGTTTAAAGGTTTCGTACTTAGGATTGAAAACTCTGATAATATGTAAATTATATTTGATAATCTATATTATTGTTATTATTATTAGTTATATTCCGCTCATAGAATGGTATCGTGAAGCACCGAGTTCGGATTTTAAGTACCTGAATTTGGGGGCGTCACACCTAATGGAGTTTTACTTGCCTGTCAATTGGAATTCCTGTAGTGATAGTAGTACAAGTGATCCTTAGACTTGAGATCATCATAGTATCTTGTGTATGATGAGTTATACTTTGACTTATTTCTTAAGACCCTTAGGGTATATCAAAGGGTATGATTGGGTATAATAAGTCGTGCATGGAGATAATGTATGATCAATAAAGAATCTACCGCTTCTAATAAAAGAAGAGAAATATCATATGTGATTCGATAAATGAAAACCCAGTAGTCCTTGGCCAAGACAAAATAAAATTAGAAAGGAGTTTCTAATTTGTATTATTTGGAGTTATGCATTTAAGAGTCGAAAAACATATAATTAAATAAAATAAGATTTGACAGTAATTCCATGTCTTATATTTAATTTGTACATTTTATGGTGGAAGGATTGAATTATACGGTAACTATTTACTCAAAGGTTCTTTTATGATTAATGTTGAAATCTATATTATCTGGAAAGTCGTTAATCGCTAGGGAGGCTTATCCCTATTGTAGAATAAATATTATTTATTTAAATAAATTAATAGTTTAATTTATTTATTTAAATAAGATTAGAATTGTTCTAATTGATTTATTCACAACCGGTTTAATATGGAGAACTTAAAGGGTCACACCATAAAAGGAAGAATAATTATTTAAGAAATTAATGACATAATCGTAATAATATGTTAAGTGTATTTAATTTAATCTATGATGATAGAATAAATTAAATAGCTTAATATTTATTATTTAATATTTTAAAAATATTAAATATATAAATTAATAAGATGAGTCTTATTAATAATAATAAAATTAATATTATTTTAATTTCTAAAGAGTTAGAAATTAATTTAATATAAGTACTCTAATTTATTCTTAATAAGATTAGGAGGCTAATTAATTAAAAAGATTTTAATTAATTATTCCTAATAAGATTGGGAGCACAATTAATTAAACGAGTTTAATTAATTAAAATAAAACTCAATTCCATAATTGTTAAGGAGGGTTGCCCACATCTATAAATAAGAGGAGTCTTATTATGGGTGAGGTGGTTGACACTTTCACAAAACACGTGAATACATAATTCTAATAGTTGGGAGAATACACCTCTTTTCTATGAGAGATAGAAAAACTATGGTTTTGTCAAATACTCAACTTCTTGAATCTTTCTTATTCCTCGGTGGATCACCTTTAGAGGCCAAACACTTGGGTGGTTAACGTTGATCAAACAAAAGAACCAAACCCGGTGGATTCAAGTTAAACGCGAAAAGATTTGAAGGTGAACTAGTACCTGAGAAAGCTCGAATCTTCAAGGGTATAATTCTTATTCTTCTTATTTTCCTTTAATTAATAATTGCGCATAAAGGATGATCCGGGTATATGGTTTGTAAATTTAAAACTCTATTTTATCACATTTTCGCTTATTTTTATAATTTGATTGTGTTCATGAATCTTACAAACCTAACAGTGGAATCAAAGCTAAACCTTTATGCGAATTATTAATTGTTTTAATTTGATATGTATATTGATATGTGTTTAGAATCATTTAATTGGGCATAATTTGTTGTATATAAAAAAAAATTCCATTCGCATGGCCTGTTGCGCTGATCCGTGTTTCCTCTGTTCCTGGACATGTTTCATTCGTATGGTTAATATATATATATATATATATATATATATATATATATATATATATATATATATATATAGTCCCCTTATCTAACTCACCTGAGCTCACCCCCTTTTAGCGATGGACCCGTCGACGGTTCGGTCATACAACCGTCGTTTATACTTTTAGCGACGGACAACATATAGTGTCGCTAAAAGTATAGACGACGGTTGTATAACCGAACCGTCGTCGGATCCGTCGCTAAAGGGGGGTGAGCTTGGGTGAGTTGAATGAGGGGTGAGCTTAAGATCCAGACCGTGTATATATATATATATATATATATATATATATATATTAATCTTAATAATTTTATAATTAAAATAAATAGTTTATTTTAATCTTAAAATTAGATTTCATGCTAACTAATTAGAGTTAGAATTGGATTCCATAATAACTAATTGGAGTTGAAATTGGATTCCAGATTTTTCTTAAATAAATGAGTTTATTCAGATATGAAATAAGATTTCAAATTATTCAAAATAAAGGAGTTTATTTGTGAATAGGAAAGAGAATCCGTATTTCCTTAAATAAATGAGTTTATTTAGATATGGAATAAGATTTCATATTATTCAAAATAAAAAAGTTTATTTGTGAATAGAAAAGAGAATCCGTATTTTCTTTTAATAAATGAGTTTTTTTTATTTGGAATTGGATTCCATAATTAATTAAAATAAATGAGTTTATTTTGATTAAAGAATTTGAATAAAATAAAATAGTTTATTTTATTCAAAATTGGATAAATTAAAATAAAAGACGTTTATTTTGATTTAAATTTGGATTAAAATAAAGGAGTTTATTTTGATTTAAAATTAGAATTTATGCTAACTAAATTTGCCCATTAAATGATATCATATATATATATATATATATATATATATATATATATATATATATATATATATATATATATATTGAATGTTTATTATTCATGAGATGAATTTATTTATTGATGCATATGTAAATGTGTATGATAATAAATTAGATTGATTATCGACTATTGACCAATGTGATTGAATTTTATTTTAGTTGGATGCATGAATGTATGAGTTTTATTAAATGGGGTATGCGTACTTCGCCTTCTCTAATTTTTTTCTTAATGTAAATTCTATCTCCCTCCTATGTACTTCCCATTGACTGCTGATCAATGTTTCTATTTATTTTAAATAGTTTTGTAATAGAAATAGTTAGAATTAATTTTGAAGAATTAGAGATCAAGGATAAAGGAGCACTTGAAGACCCATTTGTAATGGAGCCTAGAATTTAAATGTAATAATTATATTTAAATTTAATTCTTGCACTCTAGGTTTGACCTTTTGGTTCTCTTGGTGGCTCTAGTGAACCAAACTAAAATAAAATCCATAATCAATCCGAATAGAATATAATATTCTATATGTGCATGCTCATACTATATATATAATATTCTATATGACGCGATATATATATATATATATATATATATATATATATATATATATGTGTGTGTGTGTGTGTGTGTTCCTGTGCGCTAAACAAGATGAGACAAAATAATAACAAATCTCCCAAACAATTTATATTAAGTTTTAAGCGTTCAAAGATATTTGGAATATCGAATGTCGCCTTCTAGCATGATAAAAAATAATAGAGTATCAATTAATTATTATAAGTTTGTTATGTCACCACAAGGCTTATCTTAATTTTTTGAGATGTTAATTTTATCACATTTGATGCTTATAAAAAAAATTGAACAATGTTGTTTTGTTGCATCACTACAAGGACAATGTTTTTTTTTTGAATATATGAAGTGCTAGTTTGGACTTAACTTACATAATTTTGATTCGGATGTGCCACCACTTGATTAAAATAATCTAAGAGGCAAAATAAAAGGAGTTACATGATGATGTAATTGACAAGAGTTGTCTACCTATTTATCTTTATATAGTTTGTTGTGTCTCCACAAGGCTATATACATTTGAAATGAGATCCTTATTCTCACTAAGAAATCTTTAATTAGATGTTGCCGAACTATATAAGTGAGGATAATATAGCTTGATGAAAATAGTAGGAGATACCAATTTAAAAACAAGACCTAATTTATTTTAGTAATTAATAAAAGAATGTATGCTAAAATGTTGTTAATTAAAAATTCATTTATAGAATTTTACAATTTACTATCACTGCGGAGCATATTAGATGCTAATTAATCGGACCAAATTAAACGGATTGGTTAATGAGTTTGAGAATATTTCTCACGGTTGAAAAGCTATTTTATGTCCTTTATATGCCTATCCCTGTAATGGTTGCAGGTAATGCCTCTGAAGAAGAGATTGCTACTTTTAGAAAGTGGTAAGATGATGCACAGTTGGCTTAATGCATCATGCTCGCATCCATGAGTAACGAGCTTCAGCGTCCGCATGAAATTATAGATGCTCCTACTATACTCCTGCACATCAAGTAGTTGATGGTGAGGAAAGTAGGACTGATAGATATCAAAAATCTAAGGAGCTCTTCTAATTTAGAATGACTAACGACACTACAGTACAGATACATGTCCTAAATATGATCAATTTGATTGAACAATCAGGACACCAGATTTTTGTCATGGATGGAGAGTTGAGCCAAGATTTGATCTTATAGTCACTCTGGACTCCTTCTCACAATTGTTGTGAATTTTTCATATGAACAAGCTAAATATCAGCCTTGTTGATTTGCTTAATATGTTAAAAAATATTGGGAGTCACTTTCCAACAAAGAGAGAGCAAGTCTCACTGATAGGGGCCAAAGGATTTTCTAAAAACAAGAACGATTCTAAGAAGGTAAATAAAAAAGGCATAAACAAAGGATAATAAGAACAAAACTGATACGGATAGCAAAGGAGTTTGCTTCCACTGCAATAAGCCTGGACAATGGAAAAGAAATTGTGAGAAGTATCTTGTAGAGACTAACTAGAAGAAGCTTAGTGAAGCTTCAGTTACAAATAAAGTTTTTGCTCATAATTGAAATAATTTTTTTTTAAGTCAAGGTTCTACTTGGGTATTAGATACCGGTTTTGGTTATCATAAATATAGATTTATGAAGAGACCAAGCAGAAGTAGAAAGCTAAACAAAGATAACTAATCCTATGTGTGGAAAATGAAGCAAAGGTTGCTACATTAGCCATAGAAACTTATAGTTTAGCAATGCCTACAGGCAAATCTATTAAGTCAATAAATTAGTGTTGTATTCCAGTTCTTGTTAGAAACATTTTTTCTATTTTGTTATTAGACAATGAAATCTTTGGTATTATATTTAACAACAATTGTTGTTCTTTTTATAATAATAATGTTTTGAATGGAACTGAAATATTACTTAATGGATTTTGTATACTTGACGTACGTGAAAAATTATTTTGCAAATTGAATAAACTAGTATAAGAAAAGAAGATGATCATTCAAAGAGTTGAATGTGTGTATTTGCTGAAAAACAACTGTGAATTATTTGAAAGGTTCAAAGAATTCAGAAGTGAAACAAATTGGCAAAGTATTAGGATTCTTTGATCGGATCAAGGAAGGAATACATGTTCAATGAGTTTCTAGATCATCTCAAATGGTTTTCTCACAATGGACGCCTCCTGATACGCAATAATTGATTGATGCATCTGAAAGGAAAAATCGTACCTTGTTGGACATGGTGTGGGTCCATAATAATTTTACCGACATTCCAGTATCCTTCTGGGGTAATGTCCTAGAAATGACTGCAAATCTACGAAAAGGTAACCTAAAAAATTAGGCCACAAGACTCCATAAAAGTTATGGACAGGAAGGATTACTAATTTTAAGTATGTTAAGATAAAGGGTTGTCCAACTTATGTGAAAAGGTTTCAAAGGATAAGCTTGGGATAAAATTTGACAAGTACAGATTTGTGGGACATCCTAAAGTAAGTTTAGGATATATGTTCTATAATCCTACTTAGCAAAAGGTGTTTGTTGCGAAACACGCTACCTTTTAAGATAAAGATGTTTATCATTGAAGGGGCTAGTGGGAGGATAATAGAATCTTGAAGAGTTTAAGAACCACAAAATACTAAAAGTCAAATAAGAGGAACTTGTAGATAGACTTATTATACCACAACCGAAGCATAAATCTAGAATAGTAACGAAGATACCTGGGAGGTAAGGATTCATCATAGATGATGATAATGAGGTACGCATTATAGAAGATGATGATCCAGTTACATACGATGAGGTAAGAGTTGTAGACACTCAAAGAAATAAATTGAAGCAAGCTTCTCAAAAATAGAACATTCGTTTTAATGAAATAATCTAAAGAGTTTGATTTTTTCAAAAACAAGAATGAACCTAGTGTGTACAAAAGGTCAATGGGAGCGTCGTGACATTCCTAGTATTATATGTTGATATACTACAGATAAGGAATGACATACCAATGCTATAATCAGTAAAGATAAAGTTGTCTAAACATTCATCCATGAATGATTTGGGAAGAGTATCTTAATTGGGGATACAAATCTATATAAATAGATTTAAAATGATGCTATGCTTAACCCAAGAAATGTATATTCATTTGATGCTAAAGCTGCTTAGCATGGAAAACTCCAAGAGAAGTCTCATGTTGATGAGCCTTGTAGTGTATCTCTCTTAATAATCCCCATAGACTCCTAAAAGAGAGATCGCATAAGTGACAATCATGTATACAATGAAATATATAAGACATGATGTTGATCGGTCATATTCTGGAGAAGATCATTGTAAGACAGTGAAAAATATCTTAAAGTACTTAACCGGCACTAAGTATGTGATTAAAATTTGTGGTGGGTCTAAATTAAAACTAGAGGGTTTAACAGACTCAAGTTTTTTAGACAGACTAAGACGACAGAAAATCTACTTTAAGGTAAAGCATTACCTTGAATAGCGGTGCAGTGAATTGGAAAGGTTCCAAACAATAAAGAGTTGCTGATTTAGTGATAAAGACAAAGTATATAGTTGTAAATGAAGTTGAAAGTTAATTTTTTGGATGAAAAGTTCATTACAGAACTAAGAATAGTTCTTAAGTCTCATCTTGGATCTAAAAATGTGTTGTGGCACTTTCATTTGATTATAAGAATCATTGAAAGATGGGAAATCACTATAGAGATAGTGGACTCTCAAGAACAACATTACATATCCATTTACTAAAGCTTATCCAATAGCAGGATAATTGTCACTTAGAGAAGAAGAGTATGAGATACCATGGCGATTGACTTTAGTGCAAATGTGAGATTGAAAGTAGTATGCACACAAGGCAATCATGTTTGATGATAAAGCATATACTTTGTAAGAATCTTATTCATTTATCAATAAAAAGTATTAATTTATTAAATGCTTTTAATTATCTATATGATGCTGCTTTATAATAAGTGATAAACCTATAGTTTTAAGCAATGCTTTTTAAATAATGATGTTGATCATTCTAATGAGATCAAACTTCTTAGAAAGCTTAAAACTAAAATAGTTCCCAATCGTTAGATTACTAAATTGGGGATTAGTGAATCCGGATAGATTGGTACATACGTTACTTGATCATTGGATGAGGATGATTGATCTAATGATCATTTGTATGGACACACTAAAGCAAGTATGTAGGTGCTTATTAAAGAATAAGTTCACTGAACGTGGCTCGCTAAGGAATATCTAATGGAGTTTTACTTGCCCGTCAATAGGAATTCCTATAGTGATAGTAGTACAAGTGATCTTTGGACTTGAGATCATTATAGTATCTTGTGTATGATGAGTTATACTTTGACTTATTTCTTAAGACCTTTAGGGTATTGTAGACACTCAAAATTTTCTGTACACCTGTCACTAACATTGCAGGAGGACATATTCGTCTTTCAAGAGGGAACCCTAAAAGACAGTTCATATCCAGTTCGGATACTACCGGAAGTTCAGCATCAACCCCGGAGTACACACCTGGAGTAACAAATCTAACCTCGGAGATAACCCCGAGGTATGCAGATCCAATACCGAAACAAACACCAAAAAAGACCGATTAATCTCAAAGATAACCCTGAGGTATCCAGTCTCAGTCCCAACCATGGGAATAGCTACCAACCTTGGTGATAACCCCAAGGAATGCAGTTTCAGCGATAACCCCGAAAATGCTTGTTTCAAATGCAAGAAGCTTCAATCTCGGTGCTCACAACGAGATACTTAGTACCAACCCGGATATAACACCGGGAGGACATGCACACCTCAGAGATGACACTGAGGACCTTCAACCATTGCAGCAGTCCAATCTCAGAGATAACCTTGAGCAACGTCTACTTTATCAGCCCAAACCGGAGATAACCCCGGTGAGGGTCTAAGTCGTCATCTCGCCACCATGACGCCACATCACATCGTCTCAACATTTTAGACATACATTTCTACACAACAATGTCCCACAAAAGCTCAGAAGAACCAATCCCGAGTGACTAATGCGTATGATAACGGATAGAATTTGAAGCTGATGACCGGAGGGCATCATCCCATCTTCATGACTTCGTACAACCTCTAATCCCATGTCATTACGTAACTCCCGATAATGGCGGTCTGAAATAGGTCCTATATACCTCAGTCGGATGCCCGAATTGCAATTCTAAAAGTTCGAGTGGACATCACGTTGCCCGCGTGCACTTACTACGAGACTATGTGACCCGCAAAACCCGGGGCAGCCCGGGTAGCCTCAGATACACCTGCGGCACCCTCTATAAATAGAGGTGGCCATTTTAAGGGGAGAAAGGGCGAGGAAGCCCTATCCAATTTGCTCCGTACTTGCAATATACTGAGTGCTTTCCCATTTTAAACACTTGTGAGCTCACATATAGCTATTTTTATACCTACAAAAGCCAGTGTTTGTCTACTTTAAAGATATAGAAGTCTTCTTCGGCAGCCCACTGTAAGCCTTCTTACACACTTTAAAGCATTTCTCTCCATCTTTGCACACACCCTTCTTTACGTTGAGAGTCGTGTTACGTGTGTTTTCTTGGACTTCGGTCCGTGGTTTTATTTCAGTTTGTATATACATATATATATATATATATATATGTATATATATATATATTTATATATGTGGATTAACATTATCGAGTTCTGCCTCGATTGAGCTTAGACTTCGGTCTGGAGCGTTTACTTACGTTTGTATATATATATATATATATATATATATATATATATATATATATATATATATATATATATACATTTATATATATGAACTGCATGTTGAACTCTGTTCGATGAGCCTAGACTTCTGTCTGGCGCGTTTACTACTTTAATATATATATTTATATATATTAACTGTTGACGGACTTTGTGCGATGAGCCTAGATTTTATATCCGGAGCGTTTATTTGCTTTTGTATATATATACTTCTATATATGAACTGTGTGTCGGACTTTATTCGATGAGCCTGGATTTAACATCCGGTGCGTTTATTGCTTTAATATATAAATATATCTTTATATATATCAACTGTTGTCGAACTTTGTTTGATGAGCCTGGATTTTATATTCGGTGCGTTTATCGCTTATATATATATATATATATATATATATATATATATATATATATATATATATATATATATATTTACATTTCGTCCCACTTGGAGTTTACATCGTGGTGGTTGACCGTTTTTACTGCTTTCTGTACATTTCGTCCCTCCTGGAGTTTACTTCGTGGTGGTTGATCGCTTTTACAGCTTTCTGTACATTTTGTCCCGCCTGGAGTTTCCTCCGTGGTGGTTGATAGCTTTTACAACTTTATTTATATTTCTGATCCCCCATGGAAGTGCTTCGTGGTTGGTGATCATGTCTGTATATATATATTTACGGCTTTTTATATATATATATATATATATATATATATATATATATATATATATATATATATATATATATATATTCCTGCTTACTGCGTTTATATCAATTGCGGTATCATGTGAGCCTAGGAATCATGTAATCACAGATTCAGTCCACTGAATCTAGATTTGGTTCCCGTGATGGACCTTTTCTGCTATAAGCAGCTTGTAAATTTATCTGTGATGTCTGAATTACCTCAGATGGTTTTCATACCCACGAGGAGTTCAACACCTTTTGTGCATTATTTTCATATAGACGCCTCGCATCTGTAAAATAAAATCAATCAAGCCGAATACGGAATAAAATGGAAGTATCAAAGGCCTCAATTACTATTGAGCACAAGGGTTTGAAAAAACCTCTTTTCTAAAACATCGCTGATATATCTTGTTTAAAACTGAATTTTTACACAAATTCAAGCCCTTTGTATATAGGTGCAAACGAGGCATAGCACTACTTCCAAATAACAGCACATTGACCCACACACACACACACACACACACACACATTCAGATAATAGTTTCTTAAAAAGTGGCAATCAACATGGCAACACGGATGTCAGGGGGTGCTTAACACCTTCCCTCCGCATAAGCAAGTCCCCGGACCCTAATTGAATCTCGGTTTCACCAACCCTTTTAGCAGTGCCACATCACCGGGTCAATGTGCAAACCTTTCCTCGGCTGTGTTGGTACAACTAGTTAAAAAACTAACTGGCGACTCTTACAGTCCAATCGTCAACATTACACATATTGGACCTTTTTCACTTGTTTTTTCAAACAAATCTCACATAAAATGAGAACACCAAAAAATAGGTAACGAAAAGGGACAAATAAAAATTCTGACGTCGACAGGTGGCGACTCTACTGGAGACTCCAGTAAGAGGACTTAAGCTGCTACTACAATCTTTTCAAAACTATTATCTGCTTGTGTGTGGATGTTGCATTTACATTTATGACGAATGTGTACGAATGCATTTCCTTATTGTACTTAGTGCTTCGCACCATATCTGCTTGTCATATTAGTGTTTCGCACTTGTCATCATTTTCATACGGTGAGATGCGATGTATGTGAATGTATGCTGTATGGTCCCTCCATCAGGAGGCTATCCCGTCGGTGTTTGATTACTGGACTCGTAGGAAGACTAATTCCACGAGGCTCAGGAAAGGCACCACCCAAATTTGCTCCAATTGAAAGACCGGATTTAATTTCTGTCAAGTAAATTGTGATGATTTGGGAACCTTCATGCCAAAAAGCCACGAGAGTAACCTAAGATAGGTCAGCCTCTGATAAACCCAACACGGAGGAAAGTCTCTTTATGCTTTTGCATTACTTACAATATTCATGCCATATTCATCTCCATGTAATGAGAGATATGAAGAAATGTGTATACATACATATTTAAAATTGACATGCTATTACGAACAGCTAACATCCATTTTTACAGGATAAAATTCCTAAAACGAACACATCATATAGCATGTTAATTTATATTCCCTAAAGACTAAACTATGCAAGTCTTTCGTAGGGAATCCATCGGACCTACTACCCGGTAAAAATCAAAAAAGGTCGCGGGCCTACAGCCAATTATGTCATCATCCGACCAGACTGACCTTAATCAAATTTCTCTCAAGGAATTCGACGGATTAAGCAAACAAATTACAGATTTAGCAGTTCTGCTTCAAGAACTACAACAATCTACACAGGGTCCTAAAATACCCATACATACTGAATCCTCTACACAAGGGGAGCCCAAGTCGTTACAATACCTGAAATGCAGTTGGATGCGACCAATAAAATTCATGATGACACCCATCTCATAAGAGATCCAGACACCGGTGACATAAAAAAGAAAGTTCTTCAGATGGAAGAGACCCTTCGCGCTATCAAAGGAATTGGAGCACATGGGAGTGTTTCATATGCTGACCTTTGTATATTCCCTGGTGATCATTATCCGTAAAAGTTTAAAACTCCTAACTTCAAAAAATATGATGGGTTAGGAGATTCTTATACCCATTTTAAGGTATTCATTGGAGAACTTGGGTCTTATGCAGAGGATGAGAAGCTCAAAATACAGCTGTTCCAAAAAAGTCTGACTGGAGAAGCCCGTTCATGGTATACCAGATTAGACAACTCTGAGATCCATAGCTGGGAAGAGCTAGCACATGCTTTCCTCACTCAATATAGCTTTCAGTCTCAAATGGCTCCTGACTGGTATCAGATTACCAAGGTCAAGAAACAGTCTAATGAGTCTTTTAGAGAGTATGCTCAAAGGTGGAGACGTCTGGCTGCCCAAGTTATTCCTTCCATGAAAAAATCAGAAATGGTCATGACCTTCATAGACATACAAGAAGCTCCTTTCTATGAAAGAGTGTTAGTTGGCATCGGTAAACCATTT
This sequence comes from Panax notoginseng, assembly GCA_016801055.1. Lineage (NCBI taxonomy): Eukaryota > Viridiplantae > Streptophyta > Magnoliopsida > Apiales > Araliaceae > Panax > Panax notoginseng. Next base: position 160,975,453 of record CM029014.1, read on the forward strand.
TCTGAAATGATCAAACACGGGGAGATGGCTGGGATGGGATTGAAGTCAGAAAAGATTCAAGACCTAGCTGCCCTTAAAGTTGTTGTTGAGCACATCCAGTCTGGAAATTATGGAAACAACCCCCGGAGGGTCCATAAAAAGAAAGAGGAAGATGTTTTCCTAATACTACAGGGTCAAAAATGCAATCAGAACATGCCTGTCCAAAGGAGAAGTTACACTCCCTTTCAAGCTTAGTCTTCAAATCCTCCATTGCCAAAAGGTGGAGAAGTCAAACGCCCTCGAGTGTTCACACCCTTAGGGGACTCCCTCGAGAACATTCTTACTCTTCTGACAACACAGAAGAAAATCACGCATCTTTTTCCACCAGCCAGCCATAATGGACGAGGTTTCAATGCTGCTAAGAAATATGCATATCATGCCGGGGCACCTGGACATGATACTCAAGATTGTTGGGCCTTGAAACACAAGATCCAAGACTTGATAGACAATGGGGAAATCGTGGTTACCAAACCAGATCAACCTCACGTTCAAGAAAACCCTCTTCCTCAACACAAAGAGGAAGATGTCAACATGATAAAATGGAGCAATGGACAGAGTTCCAATTTCAGTGGCGAGTCATCTCAAACCACCAAAGACGGTGTTGGCAAATGGGATTATGCCAAGTTCCAATTCACAATGGAACGTAAGATGAAAGCTCTATTCAAACAGATCAATCAATTGGCAGAACTGGTGACCTACCAACATCAAGTTACCCGCCAATTAGTAAGCCATGAGCATGCTAGTCTCCTTCCTCTTATTAGGAATATTCCTTCGTCACATTCAGAAAGTGAAACTTTAGAGGACAAAGTGGCAAAGAGAGTGAATGCCAAAGCTTGTCGTGATTTTGCCAACAGAAGGGAATTCACACATCTGGGCCAAGCCATGGAGGAAATCCTTCAGATACTAATCAATGAAGGAAGGATCAATTCCCTTCTACCTCCAATTAACCCTCATTCAAGATGGTACAATTCTGATGGAGTATGTTAATATAACTCCCATTCTCACTGTCACAGGACAGAAGAATGCTGGGCACTCCACCACCTTATCCAGAATCTCATTGACAGCGGTGTCCTGCAACTAGCAGACAATGATACTATGCTACGTGGGAGTGAGAATATATATCCTAATAAGTGGAAGGGATTTAAAGCAGTTATCTTTGCAGAGGCTGATGACAATATCAAGCCAATCAATATACAAATAATTCAACTTAGGGGAAACAACAATCATTTAAAAGTGGTCGTTCCCGAGCCAATCAACTTACCATGCAGAGCACAATATCCTATTGTTAGCTTGAACACAGTTCCATGGAATTATGGAGAAGGTGAAGGATCCACCTCACATACAACTGCTACAGTGTCGAAGAAAAATCCACTGTCTATTCCCCAACGAGTGATGAAATCTACCATCAAATTAAAGGGGAAAATACCCATGGAGAAGATTGAAAAATTCCTTCGCACTATGGGTCATCACGAAGCCAAGGTGGTTCTCAGCTTGAGAGAAGCTCCACACCAGATTTTAATTTTGGACTTAGTACTAACTTCCGAGGATCACCGGAAGATCTTATTGAAGGTTTTAGAAGAATTCTATCTACCTGAATCAGTGGATACAGAAAAGTTTCAACACTTGGTTGATCACATTTTCAATAACAATGTGATATCCTTCACTGATGACGATATACCGCCTGAAGGGGCCGGTCATTGCAAGCCATTACATATTGCGGTCTTATCCTCTAGATATATGTTGGCTGGAGTACTGATAGATGGAGGCTCATCTCTAAATATCTGTCCATACGCCACATTGTTGAAGATGAATGTTAATCTCAACGGAATCTGGGGTAGCCATACAGTCATCAAAGCTTTTGACGGAGCCCGCCGGAATTCGGTCGGAGTAATTGAGCTACCAATCGAAATTGGTCCCCATACATTCTGCGTATCTTTCCACGTGCTCAAGATAGATTCGAGATACAACTTGCTCTTGGGAAGACCGTGGATTTATATGGCTGGGGCAGTCCCCTCCACCCTTCATCAGTAACTGAAATACATTATCAACAATAGCCTAGTCACGATCAACGCTGAACCGGAGTGTCCTCAACATGGGGACATGCCATTTATCAACGTTAATGTAGATGTTGAGCCTCTCAGTTTCTATGCCTTGGAAGTGAGCAATACTCAGAACCATTGGAACAACATTGCCCGTACCCAAGATCTCTGCCGAAGTAATGTCGGCTACTTAGGAAATGATGTCCTTGGGTCATCAGTCAGGACAAGGGCTGGGTAAAGATCACCAAGGTATTAAATACCCCATTCAAGTAGCCAGGCAAACTGGGACAGCTGGACTAGGCTATTCTGCCAGTTCTAGTCAGAGGAATCCTCATAAGCATCCTCAGATTCCTTCAGTTTCAACCACGAGGCGTTTATCTTCGCCTTCAAACTCTGAGTCCGCACAACCTCCTATAAAGGTGCCAACTAACGTGATGGCTATGCTATTTCCCAACCCAGTGCTGTTCAAAGAAAAAGAAATCTTTGTCCCCGATCCCGCAGTAGAAGAAGAGAATTAAAGAATTAAGCAAAACGTTGTCCAGATAATGTCGGGCATACACATCATCGTCCATGATGAACATACAAATAGATACACCCCAGACGATGATTGCCCAGACGTATTGGCCATCATTCGGGAAGAGGAGGATGATGACAACTCCTTTATCAATGCAGTCCACCCGGACTTTATCCTTGCCAATTGGAGCAGCATTCCTTGCATTGGTCGACAAGGGTAAAGCGGACAGAAACTCTTTCTACCCTATTGATATAATAACTGCTTACTTTTTTATACAGTATTAACAGTTTATTTTGTCTGTACATGCTAACACTGTGTATGATCAAAACGTTTTATTTATACTAAGTGAAAGCTTATTTTGTTTCAGGACCCTGAAGTTAGATGTGCCTGTACATGCTGATACGGTGCCTTTCACAAACAGCGTTGAACCTCTTACACCAGGTTCGAACTACGCAGACCTGATCTCCTCTTCAATGGGAGTACGTAGGCAGCCATTCGTGGTTCGGTCTAACCCCCTACCAAAACACAAACCTTTTTTAACGGTACTGGGATCAAACTTTAATCTACCACATTTTATTGGCTTTAAACCAAAGGGATGGAATTACCCAACCTTTCCTCGTAAATAGGAGATTCGGCGACCATCTAAGCTGCAGTTGGTCCTCAAAGAGCAACACCAATCCATGAGAGATAGAATTTACTAGGCTCCTCCTAAATAGGGGTACTGGCGACCATCTGTGGTGCGGTTAATCTCAGAGAGGAAAGCAACACTCCTCTCCATATTTCCATACAGAAACTAGTCCCAAAACACCGAAAAAATGGTAGGGATATATAAAGATCCATGATCCATTCTGAACTATCCAGAGACAACTCAATGTCCATCCAGCAAGGAGGAATTCAGAATACATCAAGATCACAAGCCTTGAAGAAGCAGGAAAATTATCAAGCAAATATCAGACCATATCTAAAAGGGAAGTGATCAAAAATATATTTCTCTGCTATATATAATGCTGTTTGATATACACAATGTAAACTGTACATGAAAAAATGGCTAAGCTAGTATGTGCATGAAAATACAAGCCCATCTACAAATCGGTGTATATGCGAGCTAACAAGCCCAACATGGCATCCCTCTCCGAAGAAGGAGGCAAAGTTGTGGTCTCCTGTACGAGGATATCCACACAACCCAACAGATTTCCAGCCATCTGCATGGTGACCATATGCTTATCAATGTATGTGCTCATCTCTGCAATCATGCCAGTGGTAAGGGACCTCACTGTAGTAGTATCTATGACAGCTACATCCCGGGCAGATATGGCACTATCCCGCTCAACTATCACTGCATCTCTGGCTGATCTGGCCTCATCCCGCTCAACAACAGCGGTATCTCTACGAGCCAATGCCTCGTCTCTCTCTAACAGAGCTGCGTCTCTCCCATCAAGGGCAGTTAACATCAAAGATCGAGCCTGATCTCTCTCAAAGGTCATCAGATGAAGACGCTGCTCAAAGTACTGTGCTGAATGCTGAATCACGACAGTGCTGGTACTGGGAGAATCTAAAAGGGATGCTGGTAACCCGACACCTAACTCCTCCTCAGTGTGAGAATCAATGTCCTCCATGGGCTCTCCACCATCTGAGTCAATACTCGACAATGTGGATACTACCTCAGTCGGTGCAGTCTCTGTCTCCATCCATACGGAATACTCTGCAGAATAACCTAGATGACTAATAGAGAAAGCAGCTATCTCGCGCTGATCCCAACATGCATACACACGGGATCGGTCCTCTGCTGAAAGATAGCGAGAAGCTAAACGTTGGCCAACCGTCCCCTCGAAAGGATGAAAATCCTGAAACTGGTCAAACTGCGACATCATGGCTAGTGGATGGTTAGTAGTTATACCCCTCAAACCAGCCAGAGGGATGTAATCTATGCCCGGAGCATGAGTAATAAAGCTGTAAGGTGAGTTAAGCCTAGAACACGACAATATGACAAATGGATCTCTGATATTTGTCAAGAACATAGACCAAGACATAGCATCCGTACACTTCAATGGCTGAAAGGAGTATGCCATGGCTATATCATGGGCAAAACATTATCCATGCCATCTAAAAGTGCCAATCGGTCTCAGATGTGACATAAACCACACGTATAGCATGACCGAACTGCCTGTAAATACTCTTGTTGGATAAGTGCAGCAGTATGTAGCTGACCTCAATGTCTCAGCTAGAATCATAGGTATGATGGTACGACCCTCCCTGAGATCTCTCACCGCCATGATAACTCCTATGTCCAACTCATTCATATACAGTGACATGTAGACATATGACAGTATGCACAATAGCAGTACATCAACCCTGACCAGATGCCAATGAGCTTCCGATGTGGCCAGATGTCAACTCATCCTACACTACTCTACGCCTCAATCTAGTGAGGGTCATGAACCGTCGACTCGTGTCCCCCAAAGCCATATGCACGCAAGGTCTGTCCAGTGGAAGCATCGTCTATCGTGCATACTCCTCCAGAGTGGGAGTCAACTCCTAGGTCCCAAATCGAAAAACCTGCCTCTCCGATACCCAGTGCTCCAACATACCATCCATGAATCATGTGGGAACTTGAAACATCAACAGGGTCATAGTATGCTATAATAGATGATCTACGGTCACCATGTCTGATGGTGACATGCTATCATACCAAGATCGCATACCAAATACAACCAATAATGGTGGGATATGATCAATATGGCTAACTGTCAAAGAAGACATCTGCACGGGCCGTGTCATAAGACCATCCAGGGGTCAATGCTGAATATCTCTGGACATACATACATATGCATAATATGATACATGCATTACAGATAATAGATGGCAATATGATATAGGGAATGGAAAAACTGTACATACATTCCTATGTATATCATCATCTAATACATCATCTCTGTACAGCTACAAATACAGGGAAATGGGGCACAAACGCCCTACTACTAACAGAGGCCTATCAAAGGATATAGCGAGAATGGGGCACATCCACCCAATAGCTAACAGAGGCCTATCGAAAGAAATAATGAGAATACACATCAGAAGAAGACAATGGTGTCGATGTCCACGTCATCAATCCTATCCACTTGATGTAACTCCTCCTAAGTCACTAGATCTCTATCAACAGGGATGTCAGGCCTATACAGAAGAGGATCTACACATGCAAAACTAAATGGATCATCTGAGGGGCCAGCGCTTGAGCTGGAAGGATCAAACAAATCTGCCTCTGCCAAATCTCTGCCCAAATACTGGATAAAGATATGTGCCTGGTCCAACTGCCAGGTTAAACTGTCAATCTGTGTCACATGAGTTAGATCTCGGACACATGCTAGCCAATCCGTCATCATCACGGATCCTGGAACCATATCCCCCATGAACAGAGTGGCGCGGGTCTGGGCTCCAATAGTCCGAGGGAACCACCAACACTAGAATGCATCCTCAGTACAGGGACCCTCTGATAATGTAAAACTGTCAATACCTAACAATGGGATATCAATGACGGGTGACTGCGACACAGGCCAGTAACGCCTGGCAGGAGGCAAGATCGGCATACAGATCTCCCCTGTAGTGCTCCTAATAGCACACTCTCCTATATAGAGCTCCCGGCCTCCATCCATGAAGAGAGGAACTCTCCTGGTGGAAATCACGTACTCGACTCCAGTCGGGTACCCATCCTCAAAACTGATGGCTAAATGTTCTCCAGAATAGGGAATCCATGTGATAAGGTCAGCTGTCTACAACTCCACCTACAAGCGGCATTGAGTGAAACCCTCAGCTACAGGGACCTCTTCCAATATAGACTGATGCCATCGTCGTCCTCGTGGGTAGGTATCCAATCCTAACACACTCACCGGACGCAAGCATGGGAGCCTCTCATAGGCCCAAAACTGCCAATACAAAGGCAAACATCTGCTATCAGTTAACACTCTTAACCTATACATGGTAAATGATAAGGGAAATACTCACCAGCAGAAATGGGTAAAATCCTAGCCAAGCCTCCATCAAACTCTGTGAGCACATACGTATGCCCCTGAGGAAATAGGCAAAGGTGTAGGAACCCCAATCATACACTCTAATACGATCCACAAGACTTGTGGTGCTAATCAAAGTGAATGACACCGTGGAAGAGTTATTTGCTATGAAGCAGCCCCTAATGATCATCAGGAACAATCGCCGAAGAATACGATCCCTGACTCTAACATCATCTGGCATTGGCTTGCTCAATAACCCACTCATAGCATCTACGCTCAAAGGACCTGTACGGGCAGTCCTACCCTTAAGCGCTTTCGTCGGAACACCTAATAAGGATTTGACGGCAGTAGGGGTAATATCAGCCATACAAGGCACTGACGCCCCACCAAACTCCATACCTGTGATAAATTTCCAATCCATCGGCGTCATCATCACCTCACAGTCCAGCAAAGGGACTGACTGAGTCTGGTGAAATCACTGCTCAGACAATACCCTGAGATAACCCCAAGGACAATGCCAGGGAAGGATGGAGAAGAATGCCCCGAATCCCCAGTCATGCACTACTACTCTATAGTCGGGATGAAGAGCCTGATACATGGAGTGTATTCTAAACTAATTCCCTCGAGGTTGTGTAAAGCCGGGAACCTGCATACAATGCAGATCAACATCAAGACCCTTTAATCCTCATCAAATAGGAAAGAAGGAGGATCAAGTTCTAACGTCATACCTCGTTAGCATGCAAATACATCGAGGGATGTCTACTCAAGTCACCTAGAAGCTCTAGGTTTGCCACCTGGATACTCAAGAGGTCCCTACGTGGAACATGTGCAGCAAGAGCGGGGTCCGCAATCAGAACATCCTCCTCCTCGTCCTCGACATTTGGCACATCAACCCGGACTGGACGTATCACCGCCTCAACCAATCGACGAGGCTGTCTAATGGAACGAGGTCGAGGCACTTTAAAGCCCTCCTCCGTACACCAGAAGTGGTCCTACGGGAACTTCTCGGCTGATCCGGATCCATTATTTCTGGACAACAAGTCTCCAAATTACTTCAGAAAGGTTGTGGTATTTTCTAACCTGGAACATTTCTAAATGCATCTTATGACTACATGCATGCATGCATTTACTTTAACATATAATAGAGTTAAAATGCATGACTACCCAATGCCTACATTTTGGAAAATTTTGTCATAGTCTCCTTTGTAAATAGGACTATCCATATGCACATAGGCATATCTAGGTGGCCATTCAATAGCACACCTGCCCACAGTCGTATACATACTATATGCATTAAAAATCAAAATCTTCAACACATAAGATTAACCTCAATGCTAGGAGTACTTTGCCTTCTTACCTTATGCTCAAATGTCCTCAAATAGGATAAAAAAATAGCAGAAAAGGTGGCAATTTCATTGTCTCAAAAGTCAAATTTTTTCACATCATTATGTTCAACATGGTTTAACACTAACATTTACTATGTTGAATATTTTTTATCGAGTCATTTGTGCATACATAATCACTACTACCTGTTTAGATGCATTTTATATGATAAGTCAATTTCCAACGGATAAAAATTGGAAAAGAGTACATGCATACGTTACCAGGACACTGTAGAACACTTGTATGGTGACAGAATTTGTAGAAAGACATCTGAACCCAGCAGATCTAAAGGAGGCTCTTAGATTTTACTTCATAATACAAGTTAAAAGTGACTTGTGAGACCAATCTGTAGGATATTAGTATCCACGGTTGGCCGCAGGTCCATCTGTGGCTAAACCAGGTGTACCTACGGCACCCCTATGTGGGCCCCATCCATCCGGCTCGGTCTAAGTTCGAGTTGCAAAGGAGTTTTCACAGAATGAAAAGGTCAAATTATGAATAAAAACGCTACACGATTGAGCATAATAGCCTACAATCCTGGTCTTCTCAAATAGAACCTTGAGTCTGTACATCACTTATTGGTATTCGCCCGAGCACGAGGTATACTATGCCAATGATCTTTGTTGTTACAAAATACATTCGGCAATACCTTGCACAGGTCAAATGCCGCCAACTCCTAGTCATTACCCTAAACACCAACGTCAGTCCCCGACGGGGGTTACAACGTCAGTCCCCGACGGGGCTTACAACGTCAGTCCCCGATGGGGGTTACAACATCAGTCCCCGACGGGGGCTACTACGTATATCTGTCGTTGATACACATATCAATGAAGGACAAGCAACCTTGATATCAGTTCAGCCGTTGGCAAGTCAACCCAACGTCGCATCAGAAATCATCCAATGATTTCATCAGTTGATACACACATCAATAAAGTCCAAGCAGCCTTGGCATTTATCCCCAGTAGGGAGTTAATCCGTTGATATACACACCAACAGAGGATCAGATGTATCCCCGACGGGGGTTACAACGCGTGGTCAACCGTTAGTTCACACGTCAACGATGGTCAGGCAACCCTGATAACATTTGTTGTTGGCAGTAAAACCAACAAAATAGTGACATACTCTGGCGATACAAACCAGGAGAGGTCAATGAGGATTGATGACGGAATATATTATACACATCCTCAAACTGACAAATCTTTATCCCCACAGATCTCTTACACATAAGAGGAAATTCTTCGAAATCAAGTCTGTATCAAGGATTAAGGACTTTGGTGATAGCCCTAACGTCAACATCCTCAAAGATTTGGATCATACACATCCAATCTGGTCATCATTGCCAATCCCCGGCAGAAGTAATAGGGAGCCGACAATCATCCCCAGCTTATTGGAAAGCAATGCATATGGATCATACACTTGTATCATATTGCTCCATATTACGTTATGTTTATCTTGTTGCATTTCAAGTGTCTAGGATTCTTTATCCTACTCATGCATCGCACTGCATGTATATGATAAAAAGGGGCATTTGTAGACACTCGAAATTTTCTGTACACCTGTCACTAACATTGCAAGAGGACAGATTCATCTTTCAAGAGGGAACCCTAGAAGACAGTTTATATCCAGTCCAGATACTATAGAAAGTTTAGCATCAACCCCAGAGTACACACCGGGAGTAACAAATCCAACCTCGGTGATAACCCCGAGGCATGCAAATCCAATACCAGAATACACACTGGAGAATACCGATTAATCTCAGAGATAACCCCGAGGTATCCAGTCTCAGTCCCAACCATGGGAATAGCTACCAACCTTGGCGATAACCCCAAGGAATGCAGTTCCAGCGATAACCCCGTAAATGCTTGTTTCAAACGCAAACAACTTTAATCTCGGCGCTCACAACGAGATACTCAGTACCAACCCGGATATAACACCGGGAGGACAGGCACACCTCAGAGATGACACTGAGGACATTCAACCATTTCAGCAGTCCAATCTCATAGATAACCCTGAGCAACGTTTGCTTTATCAGCCCAAACCGGAGATAACCCCGGTGAGGGGCTAAGTCGTCATCTCACCACCATGACGCCACATCACGTCGTCTCAATATTTTATACATACATTTCTACTCAGTAATGTCCTACAAAAGCTCAAAGGAACTAATCCCGAGTGACTATTACGTAGGATAACAGATAGAATTTGAAGCTGAAGACCGGAGGGCATCGTCCCATCTTCATGACTTCGTACAACCTCTAATCTCATGTCATTGCGTAACTCTCGACAACGGTGGTCTGAAATAAGTCCTATATACCTCAGTCAGATGCTCGAATTGTAATTCTAAAAGTTTAAGTGGACATCACGTTGCCCGCGTGCACGTACTACGAGACGACGTGACCCGTAAAACCCGGGGCAACCCGGGTAGCCTCTGGTACACCTGCGGCTCCAGCCGTAGGTACACCTGTGGCTCCACCCTCTATAAATAGAGGGCTTGGGGTAGCTATTTTAAGGGGATAAAGAGCGAGGAAGCCCTGTCCAATTTGCTTCGTACTTGCAATATACTGAGTGCTTTCCCATTTTAAACACATGTGAGCTCACATATAGCTATTTTTGTACCTACAAAAGCCAGTGTTTGTCTATTTTAAAGATATAAAAGTCTTCTTTGGAATCCCACTATAAGCCTTCTTACACACTTTAAAGCCTTTCTTTCCATCTTTGCACACACCCTTCTTTACGTTGAGAGTCGTGTTGCGTTTGTTTACCCGGACTTCGGTCTGTGGTTTTATTTTAGTTTGTATATATATATATATATATATATATATATATATATATATATATATATGGACTAACATTATCGAGTTATACCTCGATTGAGCCTAAACTTTGGTCTGGAGCGTTTACTTGCTTTTGTATATATATATATATATATATATATATATATATATATATATATATATATATATATATATATATATATATTAAAGCAGTAAACGGTCCAGACCGAAGTCTAGGCTCATCGAACAGAGTTCGACATGCAGTTCATATATAAAAATGTGTATATATATATATATATATATATATATATATATATATATATATATATATATATTAACTGTTGTCGAACTGTTGTCGAACTTTGTTCGATGAGCCTGGATTTTATATCCGGAGCGTTTATTTTCTTTCGTATATATACTTCTATATATGAACTATGTGTCGGACTTTGTTCGATGACCCTGGATTTTACATCCGGTGCATTTATTGCTTTAATATATATATATATATATATATATATATATATATATATATATATATATATATACTTTTCGTCCCACTTGGAGTTTACTTTGTGGTGGTTGACCGTTTTTACTACTTTATGTACATTTCGTCCCACCTGTAGTTTACTTCATGGTGTTTGATTGCTTTTACAGCTTTTTGTACATTTTTTCTCGCCTGGAGTTTCCTCCGTGGCGGTTGATAGCTTTTACAGCTTTATTTACATTTCTGATCCCCCATGGAAGTGCTTCGTGGTTGGTGATCATGTCTATATATATATATATATATATATATATACGGCTTTTATATATATATACCTGCTTACTGTGTTTATATCAATTGCGGCATCATGTGATCACAGATTCAGTCCACTGAATGTAGATTCGGTTCCCGTGATGGACCTTTTCAGCTGTAAGCAGCTTATAAATTTATCTGTGATGTCTGAATTACCTCAGATGGTTTTCATACCCACGAGGAGTTCAGCACCTTTTGTACATTATTTTCATACAGATGCCTCGCATCTGTAAAATAAAATCAATCAAGGCGAATACGGAATAAAATGGAAGTATCAAAGGCCTAAATTACTATTGAGCACAAGGGTTTGAAAAAACCTCTTTTCTAAAACATCACTGCTATATCTTGTTTAAAACTGATTTTTTTCACAAATTCAAGCCCTTTGTATATAGGTGCAAACGAGGCATATCACTACTTCCAAATAACAGCATATTGACCCACACACACACACACACATTCAGATAATAGTTTCTTGAAAAGTGGTGGTCACCGTGGCAACACGGATGTCGGGGGGTGCCTAATACCTTCCCTACGCATAAGCAAGTCCCCGGACCATAATTGAATCTCTGTTTCATCGCCCCCTTTAGCAGTGTCACATCACTGGGTCAATGTGCAAACCTTTTCTTGGTTGTGTTGGTACAACCAGTTAAAAAACCAACTGGCGACTCTTACAGTCCAATCGTCAACATTACACATGTTGGACCTTTTTCACTTGTTTTTTAAAACAAATCTCACATAAAATGAGAACACCAAAAAATAGGTATCGAAAAGGGACAAATAAAAATCTCGACGTCGACAGGTATATCAAAGGGTATGCTTGGGTATAATAAGTCGTACATGGAGATAATGTATGATTAATAAAGAATCTACCGCTTCTAGTAAAATAAGAGAAATGTCATATGTATTTCGATAAATGACAACCCACTAGTCCTTGGCCAAGGCATTATTTGAAGTTGTGCATTTAAGAGTTGAAATACATATAATTAAATAAAATAAGACTTAACAGTAATTCTATGTCTTATATTTTATTGGGACATTGTATGGTGGAAGGATTGAATTGTACGGTAACTATTTACTCAAAGGTTCTTTTATGATTAATGCTGAAATCTATATTATCTGGAAAGTCGTTAATCGCTAGGGAGGCTTATCCCTATTGAAGAATAAATATAATTTATTTAAATAAATTTATAATTTAATTTATTTATTTAAATAAGATTAGAATTGTTATAATTGATTTATTCACAACCGGTTTAATATGGGGAACCTAAAGGGTCACACCATAAAAGGAAGAATAATTATTTAAGAAGTTAATGACATAATCGTAATAATATATTAAGTGTATTTAATTTAATCTATGGTGATAGAATAAATTAAATAGCTTAATATTTATTATTTAATATTTTAAAAATATTAAATATATAAAATAATAAGAGGAGTCATGTTAATATTATCAATTATTATTATTTTAATTTCTAAAGAGTTGGAAATTAATTTAATATAAGTACTCTCATTTATTCCTAATAAGATTATGAGGCTAATTAATTAAAAGATTTTAATTAATTATTCCTAATAAGATTGGGAGCATAATTAATTAAACGAGTTTAATTAATTAAAATAAAACCCAATTCCTTAATTGTTAAGGAGGGTTGTCCACATCTATAAATAAGATGAGTCTTATTATGGATGAGGTGGTTGACACTTTCACAAAACACGTGAATACGTAATTCTAATAGTTGGGAGAGTACACCCCTTTTCTATGAGAGATAGAAAAACTAGGGTTTCGCCAAATACCCATCTTCTTGAATCTTTCTTCTTCCTTGGTGGATCACCTCTAGAGGCCAAACACTTGGGTGGCTAACGTTGATCAAAGGAAGGAACCAAACCTCGTGGATTCAAGTTGAACATAAAAAGATTTGGAGATGAACTAGTAACTGAGGAAGCTCGAATCTTCAAGGGTATAATTCTTATTCTTTTTGTTTAATTACTAATTTTGCATAAAGGATGATACGGGTATATGGTTTGTAAATTTAAAACTCTATTTTATCACGTTTCCACTTATTTTTGTAATTTGATTACGTTAATGAATCTTACAAACCTAACAAATACATACTAAAGCAAGTTAAGGTAATTATGTTATACAAAGGAACTTAACGTCATAAGTCAGGCCTATTTTCATGTATATCTAAGTTATTTTAGCATGATAGAACTACCACATAACATCAGAAGTCCAAATCTTAATACTGGTGCACGGCATAGCTGCTCCGTGTTAAACTGCGAGGAGCGCGCAACTGCGCCCTATCCTGGCTAGTTCAGACCAGTCTCTGATTCAGCAGAGATGTGACACCCCCAAATCCGGGTACTTCATTCCTACAAAATTTGGTGTTCACTAACCAAAACAATTACATCTATCTACCCATATTCAAGGTTAAAGACATAACTTAAATAACTCAAACAATAATCCTCCCTATTAAAGGGTTACATCAAATTAAAACAATCCCAGATAATCTAACCTTAAATTATTACAAAAGTCCGCGGAATACATCACATAATAAAATAAGTCTCACAACATAAACTTAGTAAAATTTTTTTTTTAACAAGTCTTCATCATTTCGACATCTTGCCCTTGCCCTTGCTAGTAGACGACTCTTTAACTTTTTCAACTTTAGTTGTAGTGTTAATTACAAGAGTGAGTAAACAATTGCTCATTAATATAAAGAATGATAATAGTAGTAACATAAGGGTAAATAATGAATGCTGAATAATAGAAAAACTTGTTCTACGAATCAAGAATAGAAAATAAGTTCAAGATTTATATATGAGGGTCTTAAGACCATGAACTATGTCCTAGTTTGCTAAGTATTTCTACCTCAACCTTAACAGTCATTTAGACTATACAGACCCTTCCTTACTTACTTAGGGGTGCACAAATATCTAAATGCTAACACATAAATAATCCGCTATATTACGGTTGTTCATCTCAGTTTGACTTTAGGATTTCCACACTAAAGAATGTTTAGAACACTCATCAATTATATATTAGTCCAATCAATAAAGGTTTATTTGCTATTCGAAGGTTCAACACGATAATATAAGATTGAACAACGATATTTAAGTCAAAGATTAATTATCATCAATATACAATTGAATAGACATTGTATGTACAAAGTATTACATCCAAAAGAGTTAGAAAATCTAATTTGGAACAATGAACTTGGACAATATATGCTTTGGATAGCAAGAAACAAAAGTTAGGAACTTGCTCAATAAAAGTTTAAAGATAAGAAACTTGCATAACGATATCAAGCTAGAAATGTGAAACTCGCTCAATGTATAGAATTAGAATACCACAGCTTGCATAATCGTAAACAAGATGGAATCAATTAACTTGCTCAACACAAATATATGGTTTAGAAACTTGCATAATGAAAAATTAGGGTTAGAGAACTTGCTTCGTGTGTAAGCTACGCACGTATAATAAACGTTCGCCAAATTCCCTACATATACCATTAAAATCTTAATACCGATTAGTTAACTAACATTTAATCTTATAGGTTTATCTCCCATTCAAATTCATCTCATTCACCTATCTCACATTCCAATCTCTGACACCATATGCATGTCTGAAATAACCAACTTAATAAGGCATCGACACACCTTAAATACAACTCAAGTCTTAATCAATTAACAAGTCAAAGTTTTCTAAGTCTTTATCTTTTCAATCTAAAAATCACCAAACACATGATTATAATCTGTTATGGAACTTCATTACATGCTTAACCCCTTATCATGCATCTTAGACTAGGTTTAGCCAACACGTCACGGACTGAAACTTAAAAAAAACTGCCTCTGCTCAGGGGATGGTGCAGTTGTGCTGCTCCAAGCCTTGGCACTGGCGTAGCTGCGCTGGAAGTCAATCCCAGAAACCCAACAGGCACAACTACGTCGTTTCTGCCTTTGGTACCAGCGCAGCTGCGCCAGTACGCAGACAGAAACTGCAGCAGCTTCAGCACTGCTACAAACCAATACTCCAATTTCCCAATTTCTACAGCAACACAAACAAACCCTTATACTACAAACTTAACCAAAGCCTCATAACATATGTAAGTAATCATTCTAACACCTAAAGCAACTTACATAATCAAATTGAGGGGATTTAGAACCATATTTTTGCTATTTTCTTCAATTTCAACACACTTAGCGAATTCAATCACCAAAACTTCATTTCTTAACCGAATTAAACCATTTAAATTGCATTATTTTCATTTGTTGACATACTAACACAATTTACAACCAATTTACAGATTACAACAAGGTTGAACATAAATTTTTTGGTCTCAATAAGCCATTTTCACACATATATATCACTGCTATTTAAATCTTCTTCTTCAAACCGATTTCCATGAATTTAATCACTAAATATTGCTTATATATGATAATTATCAGATTATATAATGATATCATCAACATATTAAACAACAACCCAACAAAACTCAATTACAAAGAATAAATATTGAAAATCAAAACTAGAAACTAGGAATAAATTATACCTTGAATTCCTTATTTTCACTAGCAACAATGATTAGCAAGCTTGTTCCCTTGATTCCCAATTCACAGAGAACCCTCAATTTCTCTATAACTCACTTTCTTGTTCACTCTCTCTTTCTCTGTATTTCTTTCTTTCTAAACCCTCTGTTCTTAACGTTAGAAGAAATAATACGCAAACCAAATCAACTGATGTATATATCCCACGTACTCTTCAGTTATAAAATAAAGTGCTTATCAGTTATATTATGCGAAAGGCCACATGGCCATGTTTGGCTACACACTAAAATTCCCCTCCTCAATTTATTTTTATAACACTTATATTATATAGTTCTTATGTCACACCTATTATACAACTAACGTAATTAAATTCATAAATTAGCATTTGTCATATAATTATAATTTCCATTATAAATTAAAGTTTTATTTAACCTCTCTAATTAAATTAAATTAGAATGACATTATAACTATTAATAATTCATTTAATTTAATTATTAAATTAAAATTATCATTCATTAATTTAATTATTATTACACATCTTAACTAAATTATTACACCATAATTTCATCAATATTTATTTATCTCAATAAATAAATCAATTAAAATATTAATTTAATTCAATAAATATTTAAAATTAAATATAAAATTCTCGTTCGTTACATCCTTCCCTCCTTAAAAGAATTTTGTCTCTAGAATCATGACTCAATAAATTTATTCGTTACATTTTTCCCTCCTTAACAAAATTTTGTCCCCAGAATCACTATACAAAATAAAGCAAAGAACTGAGGATAATTTTTCATCATAACAGCTTCAAGTTTTCACGTAGGTTCTTCAGCATTCTGGTTTCTACAGATTACCTTAATAGAAGGTATCACTTTATTCCTTAGTACTTGCTCTTTCCTGTCAATAATCTGAACATGGACTTCTTCATAAGATAAATATTTTTCAAACTGTAATGGTTCATATTCTATAACATGCTTATAATCGAGCTTATATGGTCTTAATACCGAAACATGAAAAATGTTATGAATATGTTCTAGTTCTGGAGGTATAGCTACCTCATACGCCACTTCACCAACTCTTCGTAGCACTTCAAAAGGTCCTATAAACCTAGGGCTTAGTTTTTCCTTTTTACAAAACCGAATTTTCCATTTCCAGGGAGAAACTTTCAAGAAAACAAAACTACCGACATCAAATTCTCGATTTTGTCGGTGTTGATCGGCATATTTCTTTTGCCTATCCTGTGCAGCTGTCAATATTACCCGAATCACCTTGATGATCTCAATAGTTTATTGCACCAATTCCGGACCTAATAGTTGACGTTCTCCAACTTTGTCCCAACATAACGGAGTTCTGCATTTCATACTGTACAACGCTTTGTAAAGCGACATGCCAAAACTTGATTGATAATTATTATTATAAGCAAACTCAACGAACGGTAGATAGTCATCCCAATTCCCTTTAAAATATATAATACATGCTCTGAGCATATCCTCCAATGTCTGGATTGTCCTCTCACTTTGTCCGTCGGTTTGAGGATGATACGATGTGCTCATTCTCAACTGCATCCCCAAGTATTCCTGCAGTCGTTTCCAAAAATTTGATATAAAACATGGATATCTATCTGATACAATGGACACCGGGACACCGTGTCTTGAAATAATTTCTTTCACGTAAAGTTTTGCCAACCGATCTAGACCACCAGAAATAATTTCCTTCACGTAAATATTCCTTTTTCACATTAGACCACCAGAAATGATGTATGAGATCCTGGTACATTTCTATACATCTAGGGTGAATCGAATATCGTGAGTTATGAGCCTCATTCAAAATTTCCTCTTTAATTTTTGGTACTGGCAGAACCCAAATTCTCCCTTCAAACTGAAGTAACCCTTCTGAATCAACTTTAAATTTGTCCTCCTCACATTTAGACACTTTCCTTCTTATCTTCTCACAGTTTTCATCCTAAAGTAGTGAATTCTTCACCTTGTCCACCAAAATTAAACTGCTCCCCATCTAGAATAATTTTTCGTCTGATTATGTCGGATATTTAATTTCTAACTCCATCTTGGCCATTTCTGCTACAAGCTTTTTCTGAGCAGTCAACGTCATTAATTTCTCCCGTCCCTTACTACTTAAGGCATCGACAACAACATTCGCCTTTCCGAGATGATAAAGAATCTCGCAGTCGTAGTCTTTAATCAACTCCAGCCATCACCTATGTAGCATTTTCAAATCTTTATGTGTAAAGATATACTTCAGGCTTTTATGGTCTGTATATATCTCACACCTCTCTCCATAAAGATAGTTCCTCCAAATCTTCAGAGGAAACACTACCGCAGCTAACTCCAAATCATGAGTCGAATACCCTTTCTTGTAATCTTTTAATTCACACGATGGATACATAATAACACGGTCATTCTACATAAGCACACAACCTAGTCCTTTATGCGGTGCGTTACTGAATACCACAAAATTCCATGTATCATCAGGCAATGATAACACAGGTGCTGAACTTAATCTTTTCTTTAATTCTTGAAAACTCTCCTCACACTTCTCCGTCCAAACAAACTTAACTGCCTTCCTAGTTAAATTTGTCAATGGAGTTGCGATCTTGGAAAAGTCTTGAATAAAACGCCTATAGTAACCTGCCAATCCCAAGAAACTTCTTACTTCTGACAGTGTCTTCGGCTGATTCCAGTTTATTACAACTTTAACTTTTGATGGATCTACCGAGATTCCGTCCTTGTCAATAACGTGCCCAAGAAACTGCACCCGTTATAGCCAAAACTCACATTTTGAGAATTTAGCATACAACTTATCTCTTCTCAATGCCTCCAACGTCACCCTTATGTGTTCAACATGTTCCTCCTTGGTCTTAGAATACACCAATATATCTTCAATAAACACCACCACAAATTTATCTAAGAATGGTTTAAACACCATGTTCATCAAATCCATGAACGCTGCACGTGCATTGGTTAAACCAAATGACATAAGCAGAAACTCGTAATGACCATACTGAGTTCTGAATGTTGTTTTTGGTACATCCTCTAGCCTCACCTTCAGCTGATGATAACCACTCCTTAAGTATATCTTTGAGAAATATCTCATTCCCTTCAGTTAATCGAACAAGTCATCGATTCTCTGTAACGGATATTGACTTTTAATTGTAACCTTATTCAATTCCCAATAATAAATGCAGAGCCGCATTGATTCATCTTTCTTCTTAACAAACAACATCGGCACTCCCCATGGCGATACGCTTGGCTGGAGATATTTCTTGTCCAGTAATTCTTACAACTGTACCATCAACTCTTTCATCTCTACCGGGGCCATTCCATATGGGGCTTTAGATATCAGGGTCGTTCCTGGTGCTAAATCAATCACGAACTCAACCTCTCTATCTGGCGAAAGTCTAGGAAAATTGTTTGGAAACACATCTGCAAAATCTCTAATAACCAGTATCTCTTATAACTTCGCACTCTTCTTCTGTGTATCGACTATGTAGGCTAAGTATCCTACATATCCTTATCTCAATAACTTCTTGGCTTGCATCACCGTCAGATAACTTACTTGTCGAGGTGGCTTACTGCCATAAAACACCACCTTTGACGTAGTCATAAGGTTAGCACATTTCTTTTGGCAATCAATTACTGCCCCGTAATTGAATAACCAATCCATTCCTAATATGACATCGAATTCCCCAAGTTTAATTAATATCAAATATACTATCATCTCATGACCCTTTATAACCACTCAACAATTCTTGTATATAAATCTAACAGGAATCACTTCCCTATTCGCAATCTCTATGCTTAAAGGAAAATCTAGTTCTTCCTGAGGCAAATCTAAATTTCTAGCAAAATCATCGGATAAAAATGAACAAGTAGGACCCGAATCAAATAATATATAAGCATTAATACCATTAATTGGAATGATACCTGACACCACATCCTTTGACTGCACAGCATCTTGCACAGCCATATTGAAAGTTCTAGCAGTAGGTCGGCTTGATTGCACTGGCCCAGTGATAGTTACCATACCACCACTGTTGTTTCCCTTTCCTTTACTTGTACCTCCCGCTGTCTTTTTAGGGAAATCACGAGCCATAAGATCCTTCGATCCTCAGGTGAAACAAGCTACCTTCTTTGGGCTAAAATAATTTGGTGCAATGTGACCCTACTGGACACAAACACACTCGTTTACCATTTAGACATACACCAGTGTGATTCTTCCCAAAACTAGTACAAGATTTAAACTTTGCTAACTTCCTTGTTGTCCTCCTGTATTCGAATTTTCATTCCACTTCCTCTTCTGATTGTTACTTCCACTATTGCTTCAACCAGCCTTGTTTTCATTCTCATTCTTCCTCTTCTTTTGATCTTGATTATACTTAAATAAGGCATCACTTCCACCTTCCGCGACAATTGCCTTTTCCAATACTCCTGAAAATATATTTAACTGGAACATTAAAACCCTGCTATACAGCCAGGGCGTCAACCCTTGTTCAAACCTTCTTGCCTTACGCTCATCTGTATTGACTTGATACGTAGCAAACCTTGCCAGCTCATTAAACTTCGCAGAATACTCTGTCACAGACATGGTTCCTTATTTTAGTTCCAAAAAATTGATCTTCCAACTGGTTCCGGGAACTCGTCGAAAAGTAGATCTCAAACAATATCTCTTTAAACCTATCACATGCTACTATTCCTTTTCCCCCACAAACCTTATTCTCCTGCCACCAATAGCTAGCTTCAGACTTCAACAAAAACATTATGAATGCAATTTTCTGGTCCTCATTAACTTTGGCAACGTCAAACACCTTCTCCATTTCCATGATCAAAGTTTGGGCTTTAACTGGATTCATAAACCCTTAAAACTTCGGTGGTCCAACCGCTTTGAAGTCCTTCAAAGTCAAAACTTGAGCTTACGACTGATTCACAAGTGCTCCTGTTAACAAGGTCACCAACTGTTAAACTCGGTTAGCGTTGGCCTCATTATTGTTATTATTTGTGGACCCCTCAATGGGTGGTTACTGGTGTGGTTGTCTTCTTCTATGAGGTATTTCCTGTTTAAGATATACGCTTATTAGATCGCTACTAAATTTGTAATGACCCCAAAATTTAAATAATTTAATTCTCGACTTCGGTTGTTAACAATACATTCAACCTCTAATTGTACATCATTAAACGATAATACAACCATTGAAATTTGCGAAAAAATTAAAATTTTCTATTACAAACTATTATCATTCCCAAAACTTTTAACCTTTACATCTAAACATCTCAGAATCATTTTAATACTACAAGAGTTTACATCACAAAACGATATTACAATTCAACATTAATACATTATTCGGAACTTTAAATATGGTTCTAATAATAATAATTCAAAGTGTAAAAATCTTCAAGTATCACATCTGATTCATGTCTTTCAAGTAGCACATATCGTTACTGTTAGTTCCTAGAGGCACAATAGTTATTTAGAAGGGGGGTTGAATAGATATTTTGAATTCTTTTTTGAAATACTTGTTAGTTTTGTCAATGACTTAAACACAACGGAATTGTGAATTATTTGTTTCCCCTTTAAGATCTAATGAGTAAATGATTGGTTAGCAATTATAGCAGTTATATCGGTTATAGAAAAGACATAGTGATTTTAAGTGGTTCAGAGCACTTAAAGCTCCTAGTCCACTCTTCTACTCCTCGAGTAGGAAATCTACTAAGGATATCTTTACACTTTCTGAATCTCACAGATTCAAGTCCAGCAGACTTGGTATTTCACAGTTCACTTAGAACTCTTCAAGTCCTTCTAACTTAAAACTTCTCACTTCACTTAATAGTAGTTGAGTTCTTGTTTGGTGCTACTCAGTGCTACTCAGTTCTTGAAATGTATCCGTTGAAGACGTCCGTTAAAGCATTAAATGCGTTTGACATTTATGAGCTTTGATGGAGACTTTTTCAACAACTTATGATTTGCAGTCTGGCCCACTGACACAGCAGACTGTTGTCTCACCTAACACCTGAAAAGATGTTTTCTACTGACCCATAGTACTTTTTTTAGTTTCTTCAATACGTTTCTTTGTTACATACTAAGGATGACTATTGTGTCATTGGGACTCCTGAGGACTTCAACGTATATAACCCATTCCATATTTGTTGCAACTTATTCTTTAAACAAATGGACAGAGCTCGATGCTTCTGACATAGACAGATGAAGCTTTACGATTCTGATCGTGGTGTCTTGCCACCTTGGTACTTGATCTAATACTAGCAAATGAGAAAACTATGATTTTTCTTAAGTACTGGTACACTACGATCTTCGCTTTCTTGGATTGCAAACTCTACACTTTCGAGAGCACGATACGATCTCTGATTTGGCTCAGCAGGCGTTTGGACCACTCTACGAATCTGGGAGAGGCCCTTCAAAGCAAACACACTACGTTTCTCGATGCTCTACGATTCTGCCTTGACTTCTGTAATCTCTTGATCAGCTCGATAGACTACGATTCTGTTGAAGCCTATCTATTACATCTCAAGTTATAGATCAACCTAACAACTTTGATCTCTTCATCTATACATTCATTTACAGAATGATGACCATTAAAAGCTTAGATCAACTTAATAATTTTGATCTATCACTAAGTCCTTGTACATATATTCCTTGGAGGACTTTACATATAATCATGAATTTTTACTTTCAACATCAAATTTAAATATGCAATCCCCCAACAATCTTTTCCTATTTGATGTTGACATAAACAAGGAGATTTTTGTCATATTTATCAATTTTGTGATGTAGTTGGAAGAAAGTGAATATGACTTAGTGTTTCAGTGAGCAACTGAAATTTCTAGGGAATAAGCATGAATTTATTGATATTTGTAAAGACAGATATTAAAGTTTAGGCTTAGTTACATCAATAAGAATTGAGTTTTAACTTATCTCTATTTCTTTTGCCTTTTGTTCCTTGGAGGATTGGCATATTCTTCAGCTCTTCTTCTCCTGCTAACTTCTTCTCTCAACGTTATATCCTCTAGCTCGCTTTGACTTAGCGATTCATTATTTTCGTGCCTATTCATGAACGCAGGATCTCCAATATGCATATATAGGTGTGTAGTGGTCGCACCTTATAAGCTGGGCTCTTGATTTCTTAGTGGTTGAGCCATGAGAATTCGCTGCTCTTCAGGTCGTGGAGTCTGGTAGCGAGGCTGTCTTGCAGGAGGGCTCCTTAACGATTGAGAGATGAATGATCCTCTACCTCTGCCCTTGCCTTTCTCTCCTTTCCCTTTATTCTCCCCTTTTATGTCAGCATCAAGGGTTTGAATATCTTTAGATAGGCGAGTCATGCCTTGTACAAGCTCGTTGAGCTGATTCTTGGATTTTGCAATGTCATCATGGTTTTCCTGAATTAGAGAATCAGATCGAGCTTCCCTCTTTTGGAGAATGGCCAAGACATCTTCAGTCTATTTCATTTGGGCCATGGAGAATCCTTAGAATTCATTCATTGCAGTTCGTAAACTCGTAAGGGTTTCCATTATAAGGTTGTTTTGGGATTCCTGAGTTTTCTATAAAATAAGGATAGCATCCATGTGTTTCTTAGCAGCTTGAAAGTAGATTTGATCCCTTTCATTTATACTCTGAATCATCTTCTTTATGATCTCCCTAAGCTTCTTTGTGAGCTCAGAACTTAGGTTGCTTAGGAGAGTGTTTGCAGCATCGATCAAGTGAGTCAGCCTTAGGTGAACCAGGTCTGAGTGAACTTCAAGGTCTTCTTGTATGTCCTTAGTCACCTTCTTGGACACTTCAGACAACTCCATTTTGGTGGGAAGGTCTGATATGAGTTCAAGGAGTTGCTGACTGTTTGGAGGAGTGGCCCTTGTGTATTGATCTTACATATGGTAGAGAGCAAGATCAAGATTGAAGTACTCATTTGTTGATGAGGAAGGGATATCTGATGGAGGGACTGATGTGTGGGGTTGAGCTTTAGGAGAAAGTGACTCTATATTTTGAGCGGGTGACTCTACGATTAGATTTGGATCAGTAATCGTAGAGTGAGAGATGATAGGAGATTGGATCAATATAAAGTTGGGCACATTTGGTTCATCAGTTACAGAATGTTGGGATTCTATAATTCGAAATTGGTTGAGTGGATTAAGTGTTAGTTCCAACTGTCTTGGCCATTCGTAGAATTGGCTAAAGGTTGATGATGGACCATGATCATCCATGAAAGATATGGGGATATATATTACCTCATGCTCATTTTCTAAAGAAGAGCTATTGGTGATTAATTTTCGGGCAAAGTTGAGGTTGCCTGGGAATCCATGAGCTAGCACTGAGATTGCTGGATAGGCTTTGAAGGTCCAAAACATTTGATCCCAGGAGTTGAGAATTTGGGCTTTGTGAAAGGGCATCATAGGTAGATAGGAGAATAGTTAATTGTAGTTGGCTCTCCTATAACCATCATAGCCCATAACTATAATCTCAACTTCATCATCCTCTTCTTCTTCTCTGTTTTCATGTGAAGTTTCCACTACATCAATTATTTCCACTTGACTTTCTTGTTCTTCTGCTCTCTCATCCTCCACAGCTTCATTCCTTTTTATTACTATATTTTCTGAAGCTAGAATCTCTTGAGGGATTGTGGGAGATTCATAATTATCTCTTAGCAGTTCCTCCTCAGCTGCAGCTTCTTCTGACATAGGGACTTCATGAGGCTCCCCCTCAACTCGATCATTCATTTGCATTTCAAACAGCTCCCCCTCAGATGGAGCATTCTCTAGAGTAAGAACCTCAGGTAGCTCCCCCTCAACTTAAGTTGGGTTCTTCTTACTTGTTTTGGATAGCCCCTTCTTAGCTTCGGGTAATCCTTTCTCAACAGCTATCTTTTTGTCTTCTTCCTTTATCACTCCTTCATTGACAAGGACATACTTCTTGACCAGTTTTCTTCTTGACTTCCTAGGCTAAGCCACAGCCTCAACACTTTCTTCAGCTTCAGCTCTGAATGGTTAATCAGCCTGAGAAGCTGTTGCAACATCCTCTTCGGGAGTGGTGTCCAGTCTGGACTCTACGATTGGTAGATACTCTATGATTGAAGAGAAAGAAGTCCTCTTTGTCTTGTGATTGCGTTTTCCCTTCTTAAGCAGCTGAGAGATGGTAGCTCTGTCTTCATCTTCCTCAGACTATTGTTCTTTCCTCTTTAGATTCCTTAGAGTTTTTGTTCCAGAACACTCTTGAGGTGCATCAGTAGTTGAACCTTGAGGCTCCTCTGCCATTTGAACCTTCATCTTTCTCTTACCCTTGCTTTTTTTGACCAAAGTAGTGGGTTCCTCCTTGTTGATTTCTTCTTCTTCAGTTTCCTTTAGAACTAACATATTCCCTGGTATCCCAGACTCCTTCGCTTCACCAGTTCTTCCACTGGATTCAGATATCATCCTGACATTTTCTACTGGATTTCTTTTCCAATTCTCAAACAGCTGTTGAGTCATCCTTCTGTTTGGATTGATGGATTCTCCTTCATCATCCCCAATCTTATCACCCAGTGCTGACTGTAGGATGATGCTTATAAATCGCCCTTAGAGCATCTTTCCAGAGCTCTTTGATTTCTTTGAACTGAGTATCTATTTCCCAATCCAGTCGATGAGTAGGGCTCCATAGTTGAGTTGAATCCCATAACTGATTGCTATCATGAGCTTAAGTTGTATTTCATTCACAGAGTCATGGCCAGAGCTCTTGCAGCATATGCATTTCCCAACAATGTCAGCCAAAAACTCATACCTTTGGGGGAACTCTTTCTTTTTGTAGCCTGTCAGAAACTTCTTGTGATGCATCTTCTTTAGTCCTTTATGAAAATTGATGCCCTCTATAAATGGAAATCCTTTAGATTTGAAACCTAGGGCTAGGTTTATATCCTGAGCATTGAGTTTATTTTCCACGTCCTTGACCCTTGTGGTGATAACATTGTTCTCAAACGTTCCATTTATGTAGAACTCTTTTACCAGCTCAGGGTAGATCCACGTGCTGGTACCCAGAACCTCTTCAAGACCAACTTTCTTCAATATAGCCAGAATCTTATGGAATTGAGAGTCAGCTGTCTTGAACTCATCGAAGCATAGTTTGTAACCAGTGATAGCATTTGAAGCCGCCATTGATTTCTTTGTACTGAGGTTGATTGAGATTTTTGGAAACCTAGGGTTTCTGCTTGTAGAGAGAGAGAGAGGGGAAGAAGGAGGAATGAGATTTTTGAACTTCTGATTTCAAAAAGATATTTTCAAACTATACTTGTAACTTCCCTCATCTCGATCTCCTTAGTGGGACATGTGTCAAGTTCCGCTTGGTTCCACGATTTTAACTTTCGTGGAAAATACTGGTTTTCCCTTAGCTCCTTCGAAGCTAATGTGCTCCTTGGGATGACTACGATTGTCGAGGTAGCACTACTATCGTTAAGGTAGTCTTTGCGATCGTTGAGTCTACTCTGCTGAGTCTGCTCTACGAATCGTTGACTACACTGGTCCTTGTGATGAATTCTGACTGAGCATTCCTTCCGAATCAAGGTAGCTCAGGAAGGGCCAATCTCTTAGACGGATCTAAGGATCAGGGTTGTCCCTGAGGCGCATGACAGAGAGATTGTTTGAATTTGTTAAAGGTGCTGCCATCACAAAATGCTTCTTAGTCATGTCAAGGAGGCTCTACGATCGTGGTCCTTCATGTCAAGGCAACTTTATGATCGTGGACTTTCTTTAGTCATCTCTATGATTTTGAACTTAGCCTTTACATCTGTATGGTTAGCATAAACTAGAGCATATATTTTATGGTTGTAGATTTAGCATACCTAACTCATTTATTAGTTTATTAAATCTGGATTCATCTAGAGGCTTTATAAAGACATCAACAAGTTGATTTTCAGTAGGGATATATTATAAAGACATGGTTCCATTTTGCACATGATCCCTAATAAAATGGTATCTTATTTCTATATGCTTAATCCTAGAATGCATGACAGGATTGTGTGTTATTGCTATGGCACTTATGTTATCACAATGAACAAGTATAGATTTAAAATCAAACCCATAGTCTGCTAGCTGATTTTTCATCCATAAGATTTGAGCACAACAGCTTCCAACAACAATGTATTTAGCTTCTGCAGTTGAAGTAGATACTGAGTTTTGCTTCTTGCTAAACCAGGACACAAGTATGTTTCTTAGCAACTAACAAGTTCCACTGATACTTTTTCTATCTATTTTGCAACCTGCAAAGTCAGCATCTGTATATCCTGTTAGTTCAAAGGTGGACTCCTTGGGATACCAAAGTCCCAAGTGAAGTGCACCCTTGAGATACCTGAAAATCCTTTTTACTATAATTAAGTGTGACTCCTTAGGATTAGCTTGAATTCTAGCACATATGCATGTTGCAAACATTATGTCTGGTCTATTGGCTGATAGATATAGAAGAGAGCCAATCATACCTCTGTATTAAGTTACATCAATACTTTTACCTTTTTCATCTTTGTCAAGCTTAGTTGCTGGAGCTATTGGAGTTTTCATGGGAGAGGCTGATTCCATGCCATACTTTTTAAGTAAGTCTTTAATGTTAGGTCTGTAATATTTATGAACGCAATCAAATTGCACAAAGTAAGCGAAAACGTGAAATATTAGAGTTTTAAAATTTTACAAACCATATACCCGGACCATCCTTTATGCACAATTATTAATTAAACGAAAAGATAAAGAATAAGAATCATACCCTTGAAGATTCGAGCATCCTCAGGTACAAGTTCGCCTCTAAATCCTTTTGTGTTCAACTTGAATTCACCGGGTTTGATTCCTTTCTTTGATCAACGTTAGCCACCAAAGTATTTGGCCTCTAGAGGTGATCCACCAAGGAAGAAGAAATATTCAAGAAGAATGGCGATTGGCTAAACCCTAGTTTTCTATCTCAATAGAAAAGGAGTGTACTCTCCAATAATTAGAATCACGTATTCACGTGTTGTGAAAGTTTCAACCATGTCCCTCACCCATAATAAGACTCCTCTTATTTAAAGATGTGGGCAACCCTCCTTAACAATTAAAAAATTGGGTTTTATTTTAATTAATTAAATTTCTTTAATTAATTAGGCTCCCAATCTTATTAGGAATAATTAATTAAACTTTTTTAATTAAATAGCCTTCTAATCTTATTAGGATATTTGAGAGTACTTTTATTAATTAATTTCCAAACTCCTTTAGAAATTAAATAATAATAATAAGACTCCTCTTATTAATTTATATTTGATATTTCTAAAATATTAAATAATAAATATTAAGCTATTTAATTTATTCTATCACCATAGATTAAATTAAATATACTTAACTTATTATTACGATTATGTCATTTGCTTCTTAAATAATTATTCTTCCTTTTATGGTGTGACCCTTTAGGTTCTCAATATTAAATCGGCTGTGAATAAATCATTTAGAACAATTCTAATCTTATTTAAATAAATAAATTAAACTATTAATTTATTTAAATAAATAATATTTATTCTACAATAGGAATAAGCCTCCCTAGCGATTAACGACTTTCCAGATAATATAGATTTCAATATTAATTATAAAAGAACCTTTGAGTTAATAGTTACCGTACAATTCAATCCTTCCACCATACAATGTCCCAATTAAATACAAGACATGTAATTACTTTTAAGTCTTATTTTATTTAATTATACGTATTTCGACTCTTAAATGCACAACTCCAAATAATGAAAATTAGAAACTCCTTTCTAATTTCATTATGCCTTGGCCAAGGACTACTGGGTTGTCATTTATCGAATCACATAGGACATTTCTCTTCTTTTATTAAAAGTTGTAGATTCTTTATTGATCATACATTATCTCCATGTACAACTTATTATACCCAAACATACCCTTTGATATACCTTAAGGGTCTTAAGGAATAAGTCAAAGTATAACTCATTATATACAAAATACTATGATGATCTCAAGTCCAAGGATCACTCGTACTACTATCACTACAAGAATTTCTATTGACAGGCAAGTAAAACTCCATTAGGTATTCCTTAGCGAGCCACGTTCAGTGAACTTATTCTGTAATAAGCACCTAAATACGTGATTTACACAAATGATCATGAGATCAATTATCCTCATCCAATGAGCTAGCAACGTATGTACCAATCTATCCGGATTCACTAATCCCTAATTTAGTAATCCAATGATTGGAAACTATTTTAGTTTTAAGCTTTCTAAGAATTTAGATCTCATTAGAATGATCATCATCATTATTCTAAAAGCATTGCTTAAAACTATGGGTTTATCAAATATTATAAAATAACATCATGTAGATAATTAAAAGCCTTTAATAAATTAATACTTTTTATTAATAAATGAATAAGATTGTTACAATGTATATGCTTTATCATCAAACATGATTGGCTTGTGTGCATACTACTTTCATTTAATGTACTTGGCTTGGTTTATGAAGATTCCTTCATTAATCTGCTTTACTTGCAGTCCAAGGAAGAAGTTCAGCTCACCCATCATGCTCATTTCAAACTTGCTATGTATAAGCTTGGCAAATCTCTTACATAATTTTTCATCAGTAGATCCAAAAATATTGTTATCAACATATATTTGAACTAATAAGACTTTGTCTTTGTGCTTTTTAAGAAATAATGTGATATCTACTCTACCTCTAGTGAACCTATTTTCAATAAGAAAGTTAGTTAGTATTTCATACCATGCTCTAGGTGCTTGTTTAAGACCATATAAGGCTTTGTCTAATATATAGACATAATTAGAGAGAGTTGGATTGACGAAACATGGAGGTTGCTCTACGTATACTTCTTCTTGAAGTTCACCATTCAATAATGCACTTTTGACATCCATCTGAAATACTTTAAATTTCATGTGAGCAGTAAAGGCAAGGAATATTTAGATGGCTTCTAGTATGGCAACTGGTGCAAAGATTTCGTCGTAGTCAATGCCTTATTCTTGAGAGTAACCTTTGGCCACTAGTCTATCTTTATTCCTTGTTATTATTCCATCTTCATCTATCTTATTTTTGAAGACCCACTTGGTGCCAAAGACTAGATGACTTCTTGGTCTTAGAACTAATCTCCATACTTTGCATCTTTCAAATTGATTTAGTTCCTCTTGCATGGCTTCTATCCAACTGGAGTCTTCCATAGCATCTTCTATTTTCTTGGGTTCCATTTGTGATAAAAATCTTAGATAGAAACATTCATTTTGGGTGGCAGCTCTTGTCTTGACTCTTGCATTTGAATCTCTAATGATTAAGTCTTGAGTGTGATCTCTTGCCCATCTATTTCCTATTGGAACATTTGTCCTGATTCTTTCTTGTCTAAGACCTTCAAGATCAATTTTTGCTTCTTGATGTGGAGGTTCGTTGTCTTGCGTAGTCCTCTCTGCGATCTCATTTTCTTGTTCGACGATTTCATTGTCTGGAACTACGATCGTGGTGTCGAGCTCGACGACCTCATTCGTAGTGTCTGAACTGTCGTTCGTAGTGTCTTGAGACACTATTTTGTCCAAGTCTGTTTCATCAAAGATGATGTGAATCAAGACTTCAACACTCAACGCTTTCTTGTTGAACACTCTATAGGCCTTACTGTCTGTAGAATATCCAAGCAAGATTCCTTCGTTTGACTTAGGTTGGAACTATATCAGATATTGTTTCCCATTGTTGAGAATGTAGCAGGCACAACTGAATACATGAAAGTAGCTAACATTCGAGTTTCTTCCTTTCCATAGTTCGTAGGGAGTTTTCTTTATCGTAGAGTGTATGAGCGATCTGTTATGAGTGTAGCATGCAGTGTTGACAGCTTCTATCCAGAAGTATTCAGGCAGATGAGCTGCTGCTAGTACAGTTCGTCCAACCTCTATCAATGTTCTGCTCTTTCTCTCAGCTACTCCGTTTTGTTGAGGAGTTCGTGGAGCTGAGAAGTTGTGACTGATACCATTTTCTATCCAGAACTGATCCATCTCAGAGAAGTCGAATTCCCTACCATGATTACTTCTTATAGTTTTGATTTTCTCTCCTTTCTCGTTCATCACCAGTCTAAACATTTTGATTAGTTGGGAGCTTATTTCATCTTTTGAGTTTAGAAAGAACACCCATGTGAATCTGGTGTAGTCATCCACTACGACCAGTGAGTATCTCTTTCCTCCAAGGCTAGTTATTGGAATTAGCCCAAATAGATCCATGTGAAGCAGCTGCAGAGGCTTGTCGATTGAGTTGATAGTTTTGCTCTTGAATGAGCTTCTAGTCTGCTTTCTAAATTGACAAGCATTGCATGGTCTTTGTTTGACGAAGTTAAACTTGGGTAAGCCTACAACTAGATCCTTGGAGGCTAGTTTGGACATGCTTTTGAAGTTGAGATGAGACAGTCTTCTATGCCATAACCAGCTTATTTCTTTAGATGCTTTAGACAGAAAGCATATCGTCTCGTTCGAGCTCACCTGACCAAGATTAACAGTGTAGACGTTTCCTTCTCTTGTTCTAGTTAGCTTTATAGAGGATGTCTTCTGATCTCTGACTTGACATAGATTGTTGAGGAAGGTGACTTGAAGACCCTTGTGGCAGAGTTGGATTATGCTCAGGAGATTGTGTTGTAAACCTTCCACATAGGCTACTTTACTAAAGGACACTGCACCATTCCCAGCTGAGCCATATCCTCTTGTCTTACCAGAGCCATTGTCTTTGAAGATGACTGAGGGACCCTCCTTCTCTATGTAGTTAGATAGAAGAACTTTGTTCCCAGTCATATGCCTTGAGCATCCACTATCTAGATATCAGGTTGTGATCGTGGAGCTCTATTCCTGTGGTAATTTTAAACTTTCATTTTGGTACCCATACTTGCATAGGTCCTACTTTGTTAGTACCCTTGAGAACCCATATCTGCTTGATTTTGGGTCTCACATGCATAGGTTTATGATAGCATATTGCATCCTTATGATCAACCTTATTACACACAAAACATCTAATATGATGCATGCTTGTGTGTGTATGTGAATTCTTCCTCCATTTGGACTTATGTGGATTCTCAACACTCCTTCCTTTATACTAGTTCTCCTTTTTCCACGTGTCCTTGTGTTTCATGATTTGAGAGGAGTGAAGCTTACCTCTACTGTTCCTTCCCAGTTGGTTCATGGAGTTGATTTAACTTGACTCTACAATTATTTGAGGTTGGAAAGTAGCGACTAAGTTACTCTTCTCTTTTCTGAAACCCAGGCCAGTATGGGATCCTTTATTCCTTGGAATATGGATTAGATCAGAAGAGCAGGGTTGAACTAGTTTTTCCTTCTGTGAGGATTTCACAAATGTAATGCTATTACTAAAACTTGAAGCATTACTAGTGCTAGTTTCCTTTAACTTTTCCACATATGGCTTTGAGGTGGATTCATTAAAACCTAAACCTGTTCTGTCAGATGCACTTCTCTGACTGAAGATCAAGGAGTCCATGGATGAAGAGGATTTATTCCATGTAGAGATTATCCTTTCTAGTTCCTCAATTTTAGAGGTTAGACTTAACTCTCTTTGTGCATTGAGCTCATTGGTCTATTTTAAGAGCTTATTCTCAGCTTCAAAAATGGAGAGAGAGTCAGTAATTAGAAAGGCTGTTTCCAGTTCTTCCTGAACTTTCTCTTTCTCCTTTTGAAGAAGTGAATAATCCTTGGATATAACTCTGAACCATTTCACGTATTGATGCAGATCAGATGTTATGTCATGTAGTGTAGTTCTTAAATCATCAATGTCTACATCAGGAGAGTTAAAGTCAAATATCTCATTTATACTTACTTCATAAATGTCAGAGCTCTTCTTATCCTTTGCATGTTTAGCCATCAGGCAAAGATTTGTCATTTGAGGATCTTCATCATCTCCAGATTTGGGAGTTAAGTCGTTGTTTAAGTCACTCCATGATCCTCCAGCTACAAGACTTTTGTCTTTCTTTTGAGGTCTTTTGTTGCCTTTAAATTCTTTATTTGAATTTGATTTCTTCTTCAGTTATTCTCTAAGAGGTTTGTTGCAGTTTACAGTGAAATGGCCAGGCTTCTTGCAGTTGTAGCATAGGTCATTTATCTGCTCCTGGCTGCTGTAATTGTTGACTTTCTTCGGTTTGCTTATTCTTCCTTGACGCATGAACCTTCTGAGTCTTCTTACCAGCATTGCAAAGTCCTCATCACCATCTTCATCATAGTCAGAGTCATTTTCAGCATTGGCTTTGGAGATGTTGTTAGTTGCTTTGAGAGCAACCCCTTTTTCCTTCTTTCTTCCTTCAGATAGAGTTTCTGCTCGTTGAGTCAGCTCCAGTTCATATGAAAGAAGGTTGCAATATAACTGTTGAACAATCATTTCATGGAGATTCTTTGATTCTCTGATGACAATGGTTTTGGTATCCCACTTGCTAGGTAAAGCTCTCATGAACTTTATGATTAGATCTTTATTTGGATATATCTTTACATAGGCTCGGAAAGAGTTGAGCAGTACATTAAATCTTTCGTAGGTGGAAGTAACATTTTCTCCTTGAACGTGTGCAAACATTTCATATTGCTGAGTCAGGAGAGATTGCTTGTTTTCTCTAACTTCTTCTATTCCTTCATGCATGATGACCAATGCTTCCCATACCTCCTTTAATGTTTTGCTATTGACCACATTCTGGAACAGATCATCTTCTAAGGATTGAAACAAAATGTTCTTGGCCTTTTTGTCGAGTTTGACAACTTTCTTTTCATTGTCAGCCCATTCTTCTTTAACCTTGATCTGGATTCTGTTTGGGTCGTCTGAAGTTGGTGCAAGCTTTGTAGGAACGTAGGGCCCATTTTGAACAGTTTCAAATAGATCGTCATCTATTGAATCCATGTAGGCTTTTATACGAACTTTCTAGTTGGCGATTTTGTCTTTGTTACACATAGGTGGCTTGCTGCCTCCTCCAGTCTTTGATTCGCTTATCAGATGTGCCATTGGATCTACTTAAGCTTTATAGGCTATTTGATAGAACCTGCTTTGATATCAATTGTTAGTTCCCAGAGACACAATAGTTATCTAGAAGGGGGGTTGAATAGATATTTTGAATTCTTTTTCGAAACACTTGCTAGTTTTGTCAATGACTTAAACACAGTAGAATTTTGAATTATTTGTTTCCCCTTTAAGATATAATAAGTTAATGAGTGGTAAGAAGTTATAGAAAAGACATAGTGATTTTAAGTGGTTCAGAGCACTTAAAGCTCCTAGTCCACTCTTCTACTCCTCGAGTAGGAAATCCACTAAGGATATCTTTACACTTTCTGAATCTCACAGATTCCTTCAAGTCCAGTAGTCTTGGAACATCTTATTTTACTTTTGAACTCTTCAAGTCCAGCAGACTTGGTATTTCACAGTTCACTTCGAACTCTTCAAGTCCTTCTGACTTGGAACTTCTCACTTCACTTGATAGTAGTTGAGTTCTTGTGTGGTGCTACTCAGTTGTCGTTAAGCTTATGTTCGAAAGAACTGAGTAGCTGAGCAAGCTTTCTCTTTCAGATCGTAGAGTTAAGTGTTGAGTGTTCTTCAGCGTTTTTGTTCAATGCTTGCCTTGATCTATCATCTGCTGATGTTTTGCATATATGAGGTATTTGAAATGTATCCGTTGAAGACGTCTGTTGAAGCATTAAATGCATTTGACATTTTTGAGCTTTGATGGAGACTTTTTGCACAACTTCTGATTTGCAGTGTGGCCCACTTACACGGCAGACTGTTGTCTCACCTAACACCTAAAAAGATGTTTTCTGCTGACCCATAGTACTTTCCTTAGCTTTTTCAATATGTTTCTTTGTTACATACTAAGGATGACTGTTGCGTCATTGGGACTCCTGAGGACTTCAACGTATATAACCCGTTCCATATTTGTTGCGACTTATTCTTTAAACAAATGGACAGGGCTCGATGCTTCTAACATGGACAGATGAAGCTCTACGATTCTAATCGTGGTATCTTGCCACCTTGGTACTTGATCTGATACTAGCAAATGAGAACACTACGATCTTCACTTGTTTGGATTGCAGACTCTACACTTTTGAGAGCACACTACGATATCTGAGTTGGCTCGGCAGGCGTTTGGACCACTCTACGAATCCAGGAGAGGCCATTCAAAGCAGACACACTACGTTTCTCGATGCTCTACGATTCTTCCTTGACTTCTGTAATCTCTTGATCAGCTCGATAGACTACGATTCTGTTGAAGCCTATCAATTACATTTCAAGTTATAGATCAACCTAACAACTTTGATCTCTTCATCTATACATTCATTTACAGAATGATGAACATTAAAAGCTCAAATCAACTTAATAATTTTGATCTATCACTAAGTCCTTGTACATATATTCCTTGGACGACTTTACATATAATCATGAATTTTTACTTTCAACATCAAATTTAAATATGCAATCTCCCAACAGTTACCTTAAATCTTTAACCTGCAAAAATGGTTATTTGCAAGGTTGAGCTCGATAGCCCAGCAAAATCAAACAGTTTTCATGCATCACGTAGCACATAATAACATGCTTAACATACATTTCCTAAAAAATTGAACTAACATAACATACATGCTGTAGTTCATAAGCATCACTCTGATTATTACACCTTTATTCCAGTTTAACTCATTATCCCAGTTTATTAATCAAGAACACGTATGTAGAACTAGCCACCTCTCGATGCACTAATACCAAACCGATACTGTTGAAGGAGAAAGAAGTCTTTGTTTCAGATCCGAAGGTGGAACGAAGAATTAAACATGACATCGTCCGAATGATGTCAGGCATACGCATCATTGTCCATGATGAACATACAAATAGATACACCCAGACGATGATTGCCCAGACATAATGGTCATCATTTGGGAAAAGGAGGATGATGATAGCCCCTCCATCACTACAGTCCCACAGGACTTTGCCCCTGCCAGTTGGAACATCACTCCTTGCATTGGTCGACAAAAGGTAAAACGGGCAGGACTTCTTTCTGCCCTATAAATATAATAACTGCTTAGTTTTCTGTACAGTATTAGCAGTTGTTTTGTCCGTACATGCTAACACTTTGTATGATCAAACAGTTTCATATATATTAAGTGAAAGCATATTTTGTTTCAGGACTTTGCACTTAGATGTGCCTGTACTTGCTGATAAGATGTCTCTTCTCTACAAGGATTGTAACTTTGATGAAAAGTTAGACTCAGACTTGATGGAAATACAAGAGGACATTGAGGTGCCTCGGGAGATCAAAGAATGGGCTAAAGACAAACCTAAACCCAACCTTGATCAAACCACCTCCTTCAATCTTGGAACCTTAGAAAGCCCTAAGTTAATCCAGATTGGTTCAGACCTTACTCCAAACTAGAGGAATGGCATGGTTACACTATTAACTCAATTCCAGGATGTGTTTGCATGGTCTCATGAAGACATGGTGGGTTTGTCCACTTACATTGTCCTTCATCGCCTTCCCCTTAAAGAGGGATTCAAGCCAGTCAAGCAGAAGCTCTGGCGATTGAAACCTAAGTGGAGTTTAAAGGTGAAAGAAGAAATTGTGAAACAATTTCTAGCTGGCATTATCATGGTGTTCACATATCCTGATTGGATATCCAACATCGTTCCCATGCCCAAGCCTATAGGAAAGGTGCGAGTTTGCGTGGATTATCAGGATCTGAATAAAGCTTTCCTTAAGGATAGCTTTCCCGTGCCATTTATCCACATTCTCATTGACAATCCTACTCAATACAACATGTACTCCTTTGCTGATTGCTTTGCGGGGTACCATCAGATCATGGTTACTGAGGAAGATCGTGAGAAAACTGCTTTCATCGCGCCTTGGGGAACCTTTTGCTACATACGGTTGTCTTTCGGCCTCATCAATGCCGGAGCCACCTATCAGCGAGCCATGATGGCTCTTTTCCATGACTTAATGCACAAAGAGATAGAGATCTATGTGGATGAAATCATTGTCAAATCCCGAAAGGAGGAAGACCATTTAGACCATCTCATAAAGCTTTTCAACAGGTTGCGTAAGTACAACTTGAAGTTGAATTCAGCCAAATGTGCCT
Organism: Panax notoginseng; assembly: GCA_016801055.1. NCBI lineage: Eukaryota > Viridiplantae > Streptophyta > Magnoliopsida > Apiales > Araliaceae > Panax > Panax notoginseng. The sequence continues at coordinate 161,012,621 of CM029014.1, forward strand.
TTGGCGTTAAATCAGATAAGTTGCTAGGATTCCTAGTCGGCCACAAAGGGATTGAGCTGGACCCCACCAAAATCCAGGCGATCACAGAAATGCCCATTCCTCAAACAAAGAAGGAAATATTGGGATTTTTTAGAAGAATCAACTTCATTAGTAGGTTCATTTCTCAACTCACAGCAACCTGTGAGCCCATCTTCAAGTTGTTAAGGAAGAATTCCTCCATAAAATGGAATGATGAGTGCCAGAAGGCCTTCCTTACAATCAAAGAGCAGCTAGTCAAAGCTCCTGTCTTGGTACCACCCAGGGATGATGTTCCCCTATTCATGTACCTGTCCATAAGTGACAATGCCATGGGATGCATGCTGGGTCAGAAAGACGATAGAGGCCAAGAACAAGATATCTATTACCTCAGCAAAATATTCAGCAGCATTGAACACAAGTACACCCTGATTGAGAAGACTTTTTGTGCTTTATCATGGGCTTCCATGAGGTTACAACATTACCTCCATGGGCACAAAACCCATTTCATATCCCGTGTGGATCCTCTCAAGTATGTGTTTAGTAAGCCCATACTGAATTATCGGTTGTCCATATGGCAGTTGATTCTGCAACAATTTGACATTGTTTATGTGACGCAGAAGTCCATTAAAGGTCAAGGAATCGCAGATCAACTGGTCGCCACTCTTTTAGGGGATTTCAAACCCTTGGAAACATATTTCCCCGATGAAGGGGTAATGGCAATTCAGCAACACCATCGGTACGATACACGCCAAACATGGAACATGTATTTCGATGGAGCTGTTAATACGAAAGGTTCTAGAGCTGGAGCAGTTCTAGTATCCAGTATAGGGGAGCAGTATCCCGTCGCCGTCAAACTGCAGTTTGTCAGCACCAACAACATAACTGAGTATGAAGGTTGTATCATGGGGCTAAAACTTGCCCATTCAATGGGCATCAGGCGGTTAACTATCTTTTGGGATTCAGAGTTGGTAGTCAAACAATCCACGGGAATCTATCAAACTAAAGAGCTATATTTACTGCCTTACCATCGGCAAGTTTTACAGATGGCTTTGGGGTTCGAAGAGATCTCCTTTCTACACATTCCTCGCAATAGGAATGACTTTGCAGACGCGCTAGTAACTTTGGGCTCCTTGATTCACATACCTGACAAGGAACACATGCTAAGCGTCATATTGACCCTGCAAAAGGCACCAGCCTATGGGAACTATATTGGAGAAGTATTGGATGAGCTACTTCCCATCCAACAACCTTGGTATCAACATATTAAGGAATATTTGCGAGATGGATCTACACCCGCTGAGGCGAGACCGACCGAGAAAAGGCAGATCCATCGACTTGCTTTAAAATTCTACCTGAGTGGAGATGCACTCTACAAAGGATATACAGAACTAGGTCTCCTCAGATGCCTGGACAAGAACCAAGCTCAAAGACTCATGAATGAGGTCCATGGTGGAGTATGTGGCCCACACATGAGCGATCCTTTACTTGTAAAGAAGATCCTCAGAACAGGACATTACTGGCTCTCTCTCAAAGCTGACTGCAATGACCACGTCAGGAGATGTTACCAATGCCAAATTTATGGGAATGATATCCACGCCCCTCCGCGGGAGCTCCACAATATGAGTTCACCTTGGCCCTTCTCAATGTGGGGAATGGACATGATCGGGCCCATCGAGTCCAAAGCTAGTAATGGACATCGCTTTATCTTCACCATGATCAACTACTTCACCAAGTGGGTGGAAGCTGTAACGCCCCGAAATTCGATCTATCTTCACACCCGGATTCCGTACGTCACGAGTACATCATCCATCCAACATACATCATTATATACTGAAATATAATAACATACATTCTAAATTCTCAGGTTCTCGAAACCTTATAATCTCTTTCATTACAAATAATGATAATTATATTATTTTTCTTACATCTTGCACGAGTGACTTTTATCCGCCACCAAGGATACATAATCGTTCATTAAACTATTCTATAGTTTAATTCTCATCTTTTTACATTACAAGACTTCACTTGATCTTCTCGCTCATTCACATACTGAATGGCACTTCGTCTAGATACCGCTCAGCTTGATCTTTACGGGATCCTTAAGTTCTTCTAACATCGTTTACTGAAAATTGTTTTTCATTTAAAGCAAGTGTGAGCATTCAATTGCCCAGCAAGTCATAACAGTTGAACAAACAACTTCAAGAATTTAAACATTCTTTTTAGACTTCAATAACCGAACAAAGGTTATGAAGCAGCTTGAATAATAGGAAAAGTCTTGATTCCTATCATCTTACAACATTAGTTACATACACTTTGAAATACTTTCATTCTCTACTTTCGTTCATGCACATTTTGTCTGGCTAGAATCAGTAGCACAGACTTAACAATAACGGTTCATGTATAAACATAACATTCTTTTATTGAACAGTTCAAACATAGAAAAGTTCATCTCACAGAAACACTGAAGTGTTCAAATTATGGCACAAGGCCTCATACATACTACCACCTTGTACATATATCACACATATGCACATAGACAAGACTTCTCAAGTTCAACATCTGAGAAGTTTAAGAAACTAGCATTCATATAGTATGAATGATGTTAGGAAACTTGCCTTACGCATAATTACAGCTTACGCTGAACTGCTCATTCTCATTCCTATGTAGCACATAAGAAAATAACACGTACACCAATTAGTCATATACTTGACTTACGAATTGGTTTACTTAACTTTACTTCTTAAGGTTCGCGTTCTTGTAATTTGAGCTTACGCGACTAACTTTCATTACCAGATTACGGCTTTCTTGACATACTGAGATGTCTTATTTATACATTTATCATCTTTGATGATTTACATTCTTATCTTCTTCTTATAACTTTCCTAGGACTCAGCACACATCGTGTCTTTGCTAGTAGTCCATATGACAACCATCAAAGGTTACGATTGTACCACAACTTAAATTCATTTAACTTATCCGAACTATTAAACTATAATGTTCGTTAAGTCAAATTCATATTCCTTACGGCTTTCTGACAACTAAATGCCATACCTCGAGATTCATTCTTTATCGTCTAAGTCATACAGTCATTTGTATACTCGGAACGATCATTCAATGTCAATACTACAAGGTCATAGCGTTAAACATTTTATATAAACTTACTCATACCTTACAACGTCCGGTTCCTTCAACTCGGAACGTTGTCCAAGTTATACTTATTAACTCGGCTTCTTAATGTTACACGTTATTATCTTTAACTTAATTTCTTCACCGTTCACGGCTACACTTAGTCTTCATTACATTACGGTTAAACCATACACGGAGTGTAGGTTCTGCCCGTTTAACATTCGCTTACACTCAACCCTTACGCTGGTTAAAGTGTTCAGCGATTACTTTTCATTCTATCATTCTCATCCGACTTATATTCGACTTTCAGTAATCTTATTACCGTTCGTTACAGCTCTCTTGATACCATTCGTATCTTATTTAATAACTTCATCAACATCTATGTCATACAACCAGGGTATACTTAGAACGTTCGTCCAACACGAATACAATTCACAAGGATCATTTACGTATTCAACGTTCACATTGCTCGTCTCTTAATCTCTCATTCAACCTTTATTCAAGGTTTTTAATCGATTTTGATCGTTTTCCATCCCATGAACCCCATGTTCATTATTCTTTCTTAATGTCGAAGCCATACCGTTCGTTGTATGCTAAGACCGATCGTTCCTCGCAACAACATTGCGTTTACAGCGTCTATACGCTTTACGTTCATCTTACAATGCCATGACATAACATCGGAATGTTATTCATTACCTTCATCACTCAACGTCTAAGGAATCACAATCATAGCAATCCCTCACGTTCGTTTATCACGATTACGGTCCCCGAACATCGGTTACGTAACTCGCGTTCATCTTCTTTTACTCTAGTTTAATCTTTCGGTTCAACCTTCATTAAAGGTTTAAAACACTTGACCAAGTGTTACATTACGTGAATTATATGTTCATACTTCTTTCTTGCACATCCCCCAGTATCTGAGAATAAAAAATTTCATTTCTAGGCATTGCTATGCACCGGCGCTGCGGCGCCGTGCCTTGCCTTTCCTCTCGTGCTGCGGCGCGATCTACAGTTCCCTCTTCCTTTTTCCCGGACTGGCGCTGCAGCGCCAAGTCCTTTGTTATTTCTTGCACTACGGTGCCACTCTCCAGCAGCTTTTAACACTGTACATGGCCGAGCTCGCACTGCGGCGCCCCTTCTCGAGTTGCGGCGCCAAGACAAAAACCTAGAAAATTTTTCTAAGTGTTACGTCAAGTTTGAGATGCCGATTTCGAAATCTCATAACTTCTTCGTTAAAACTCGAAACAAGGTCGTTCCAAAGCCATTTTATTCCTTATCTTACGTAATTTGATTACCCTTGGACATAACTTTGTTCTGAATCCGTTAAAATGCCATTCAATTGGCTTGATCTTCACTCTTCGTTCATTTTATCATTTTTAACGTTCTTCGTTCGTTCGTCCGTAATTCAGTCATCCGAACTCGGAATTCGTTTTTTCTTGAGCCCGCGACTCACATTTTATACGTTCTCTTACATTCTTATGAAACCCTACACATTCGGGTTCATTTACTAACTTTTTAATTATCGTTCGTCTTTTACAAAATTTCGCCATAACTTCGTTATAGCTCAATTTTAATCCATTCTTCATGAACGTTTCTACCATTCCTAACCAAGCAATAAGCAACTAACTTATATGCGATGGTTTTAAACTTGTCCATCAACAATATTTATCCTACGATGGATTTAAATTTGTCCATCAACAACGTTCTTCGTGTTCTTCGCGTTCTTCGTTCGTTCTTCATTTTAATCGATATTTTGGATTACGATTCTACTTTTTCTTGGAATTTGATGTTATAGAACATCATTCCTTACTTATCTGACCTACTCATTCATAAAATTCATTCGGATCACTCAAAATCCTCACGAATCTTATACTTCCTTAAGAAATTTATAAAATAGATTTCTAATTCTTATTTCTTCATTTTCTTACGATTTCAACCATATGAAATCTTTCTCAATATCTCTTACTCCTTATTCTCATTAAGTTATGTTTTTAAACATAAAAACTTAAAGAAAATAAATAGAAGAACTAGGGTTCGGATTACCGTTCTTCTTTATTTTTCTTTCGTTATACAAAGCCGACGATTTGCGAGCTTTTCTATTTCTCGATCACTTTTGATCCGAGCATTCATGCTCAATCTCTTCCTTATCCTCTCTCAACCGAGCCCTCTCTCTCTCTCTCTCTCTCTCTCAAGTTCTAGGATTTTTAAAATCCCACAAAAATGAAATTAAGCTTAGTATTTATAGATTTTCAAAGTTAGGGGTAGTTTGGTCATTTCGCCCCTTAACCTCCTTACTATTCACACTTGGCAACCAAGTTAACTTGGCCACCACCCTTACTTGGTGGCCAAGTGTCAGGCCCACATGCCCCATGGGTCAACCCATGGGTTGCCCCAATGGTTTTACCCATCCGTTTACCCATCGGTTCGATCCGCGGTTTCTTTTCTTGGTTTGGGCCTTAACCCTAATTCATATTGGGCCTAACTTGGGCTTGATTTCATAAATCATTGGGCTTGATATAATCCAAGTCCAATTGGATTCTACAAAGTCCATGAACTCAAAGTCCATTAAGACTAATCGTATTCTACGCATTCCATTCTCGTATGTCGTATTCTCTTCGTATCTCATTCATACGATATTCGTATTATACGTTGTACTACATACTCATATAATAACTCGTATTATACTCATATTTCTTATGCATAATAACCCTAATTATTATACGCGATCATAACATTCTCGGAACTCACTTTTCTAAACCCTTAGGTTTTGAGTCCGCAGGCGAAAACTTTGTTTTTGTCATAACTGAAATATTATTGAATATTCCATCACGTCTCAGAATTAAATGTAATATATAACTTCTCGGAATTTCAAAATAAATCTCCGAGCAGAAACTGATGAATAGTGCCTATTTCGTCTTTTTCCCTGAAAAAAATTTGTTCCCGGAAAACTTTCATTTTCGTCTTGAAAATTCTTACTCGTTCAATATAGCTCGTAGCCATAATCCTTCCGATTAATAATCATTCTAGGTTATAGAATATTAATAAACACTTAGCACAGAATAGTATTAATAAAAATTCATTTTATTAATAACTAATTCTTTAAAATCTTAATTTCTGGATAAACCAAAATTCTAGGTTGTTACATTCTTCCCTCCTTATAAAAATTCCGTCCTCGGAATTTCTTAAAACCAAACCCTTACCCGGGTTCTCACATTCTTCCCTTCTTCACAGAATTTCATCCTCGAAATTTTTGACTTACTCTTCTTCTGAACTTCTCTTCAAAGAAGTTCTTATCTTTCCATCATTCCAACCTCCATAACCTATCAAGAATCATGAAGTAGAAGGAATAACGAGGAATATAAAGATTCCTTTAAAATATTTCATACTTTTGCTGAAGGGTCAAATTGACCATGAACTCTTTGCTAGGTTAAATAGCCTTTCGCCGTAAACCTTTCTTTCCACGGTCAGTTTACAATCACAAAGAAGGTAAACTACCTCTTCCATGTTCTCCTCAGACTTAGATTCCGCACCAAAACAATTTGGTTCGGCATAGCTCTTCAAAGAAAGCTCGATTTTCTTTTAATCATGACATACCATTCGTCTTAGCCAAATCAAGTAGCTTAGACCATATCAATAAATTGAATATCAACTTGAAACATTCGTCTACTCAACTTGCTTGACATCGACTACTTCTTTAAATTCTTTTCGCAATACATCAAAATATTTTATGACGTCATGATACCGTACTCTTCATAGTATGTTGAGGACTTCGTCAGTTTATGACTTCGTCATTATACATCGTACCGTAGCAGGTTGTTGATCCTCTGATCAATTTCCACACCAGGTTTAATGGCATTAATAACTCCATCTTTTTACTATCGTTGCATCAAATGCACAGATGATATAAAATTCATTTTGATATTTCAAATCAATTTCTGTCTAGCCGAAGCAATTGGCATAGACATACAAAGAATAGCTCTTTTTAAAATCCATTGGTTCCAAAAATTTGAACCAATTCTTTCTTTTTCAAAATGTACATTTCAGCACAATTTGAATAAACTTCGAAATCTAGCATAGCTAGAGGATTTGGAGTATCGTATTCTCTATCTCCCTTCATTGTCTTTCTGCGACAATACTTAATCTTCTCTAGCACCTTCAATGCTAAGTCTACTGAAAATACTTCGTTTTCAGTCTACACCTTCCTATAACTTAGTACAGTCCATCAAACTTACCACACATTATAGGTTCAGGAACTTTCCACAACAATATGAGTTCAAGAACATCTAGACAGACCTTTGGCGTCCATTTGCTGAAACATTCAAACACATACCATATTATTATGAGTCACGAACTTACCATAAGTATGAGTTTAAGAACTCGCACCTACCTTAACCTGCTCTACCTATCAAGTATATACATGAGAAAAGATTCACCTTCTCGTCATATACATCTTAATAGTGCGACCAATTCCAATGATTATCATTGTAATAAACTGAGCAGTTGGTACACCAAAGCATAAACCTCTGCCCATAACAAATGTTCATACAACTCAGCCATCACATGAGTCCTCAATTGAAATTTTACAACTTCTACCTTTTCTTTACTTAATACGAATTTTCATTAATTCGTATGCTATCTTTCTCAACTCAATCTGAGTTCTTCTTCCCGTACTATTTCGTAGTACCATTCATTCATAGCGTTAGCTATAAATCATTCATCGTTTAACAGCTCATATGTTACTACGATTTACTATGATCACGTGGTGATCTTCCTATCCTTCTCTCTCTAATTATAATCTTAGGTACTCATACCTAAGGTTTATAATCTATCAGCTCTGATACCAACCTGTAACGCCCCGAAATCCGGTCTATCTTCACACCCGGATTTCGTACGTCATGAGTACATCATCCATCCAACATACATCATTATATACTGAAATATAATAACATACATTCTAAATTCCTAGGTTCTCGAAACCTTATAATCTCTTTCATTACAAATAATGATAATTACATTATTTTTTTTACATCTTGCACGAGTGACTTTTATTCGCCACCAAGGATACATAATCGTTCATTAAACTATTCTATAGTTTAATTCTCATCTTTTTACATTACAAGTCTTCACTTGATCTTCTCGCTCATTCACATAGTGAATGGCACTTCGTCTGGATACCGCTCAGCTTGATCTTTACGGGATCCTTAAGTTCTTCTAACATCATTTCCTGAAAATTGTTTTTCATTTAAAGCAAGTGTGAGCATTCAATTGCCCAGCAAGTCATAACAGTTGAACAAACAACTTCAAGAATTTAAACATTCTTTTCAGACTTCAATAACCGAACAAAGGTTACGAAGCAGCTTGAATAATAGGAATAGTCTTGATTCCTATCATCTTACAACATTAGTTACATACAATTTGAAATACTTTCATTCTCTACTTTCGTTCATGCACATTTTGTCTGGCTAGAATCAGTAGCACAGACTTAACAATAATGGTTCATGTATAAACAGAACATTCTTTTATTGAACATTTCAAACATAGAAAAGTTCATCTCACAGAAACACCGAAGTGTTCAAATTATGGCACAAGGCCTCATACATACTACCACCTTGTACATATATCGCACATATGCACATAGACAAGACTTCTCAAGTTCAACATCTGAGAAGTTTAAGAAACTAGCATTCATATAGTATGAATGAAGTTAGGAAACTTGCCTTACGCACAGCTACAGCTTACGTTGAACTTCTCATTCTCATTCCTATGTAGCACATAAGAAAATAACACGTACACCAATTGGTCATATATTTAACTTACGAATTGGTTTACTTAACTTTACTTCTTAAGGTTCGCGTTCTTGTAATTTGAGCTTACGCGACTAACTTTCATTACCAGATTACGGCTTTCTTGACATACTGAGATGTCTTATTCATACATTTATCATCTTTGATGATTTACATTCTTATCTTCTTCTTATAACTTTCCTAGGACTCAGCACACATCGTGTCTTTGCTAGTAGTCCATATGACAATCATCAAAGGTTACGATTGTACCATAACTTAAATTCATCTAACTTATCCGAACTATTAAACTATATTGTTCGTTAAGTCAAATTCATATTCCTTACGGCTTTCTGGCAACTAAATGCTATACCTCAGGATTCATTCTTTATCGTCTAAGTCATACAGTCATTTGTATACTCGGAACGATCATTCAATGTCAATACTATGATGTCATAGCGTTAAACATTTTATATGAACTTACTCATACCTTACAACGTCTAGTTCCTTCAACTCAGAACGTTTTCGAAGTTATACTTATTAACTCGGCTTCTTAACGTTACACGTTATTATCTTTAACTTAATTTCTTCACCGTTCATGGCTAAACTTAATCTTCATTACATTACGGTTAAACCATACACGGAGTGTAGGTTCTGTCCGTTTAACATTCGCTTACAATCAACCCTTACGCTGGTTAAAGTGTTCAGCGCTTACTTTTCATTCTATCATTCTCATCCGACTTATATTCGGCTTTCAGTAATCTTATTACCGTTCGTTACGACTCTCTTGATACCATTTGTATCTTACTTACTACCTTCATCAACGTCTATGTCATACAACCAGGGTATACTTAGAACGTTCGTCCAACACGAATACAATTCACAAGGATCATTTACGTATTCAACGTTCACGTTGCTCGTCTCTTAATCTCTCATTCAACCTTTATTCAAGGTTTTTAATCGATTTTGATCGTTTTCCATCCCATGAACCCCATGTTCATTATTCTTTCTTAATGTCGAAGCCATACCGTTCGTTGTATGCTAAGACCGATCGTTCCTCGCAACAACATTGCGTTTACAGCGTCTATACGCTTTACGTTCATCTTAAAATGCCATGACATAACATCAGAATGTTATTCATTACCTTCATCACTCAACGTCTAAGGAATCACAATCATAGCAATCCCTCACGTTCGTTTATCACGACTATGGTCCCCGAACATCGGTTACGTAACTCGCGTTCATCTTCTTTTACTCTAGTCTAATCTTTCGGTTCAACCTTCCTTAAAGGTTTAAAACACTTAACCAAGTGTTACATTACGTGAATTATATGTTCATACTTCTTTCTTGCACATCCCCCAGTATCTGAAAACTAAAAATCTCATTTCTGGGCATTGATATGCACCGGCGCTGCGGCGCCGTGCCTTGCCTTTCCTCTCGCGCTGCGGCGCGATCTACAGTTCCCTCTTCCTTTTTCCCGAACTGGCGCTGCAGCGCCAAGTCCTTTGTTATTTCTCGCACTGCGGGGCCACTCTCTAGCAGCTTTTAACACTGTACATGGCCGAGCTCGCACTGCGGCGCCCCTTCTCGAGCTGCGGCGCCAAGACAAAAACCTAGAAAATTTTTCTAAGTGTTAAGTCAAGTTTGAGACGCCGATTTTGAAATCTCATAACTTCTTCGTTATAACTCGAAACGAGGTCGTTCCAAAGCCATTTTATTCCTTAACTTACGTAATTTGATTACCCTTGGACATAACTTTGTTCTGAATCCGTTAACATGCCATTCAATTGGCTTAATCTTCACTCTTCGTTCATTTTATCATTTTTAACGTTCTTCGTTCGTTCGTCCGTAATTCGGTCATCCGAACTCGGAATTCGTTCGTTCTTGAGTCCACAACTCAAATTTTATACGTTCTCTTACATTCTTATGAAACCCTACACATTCGGGTTCATTTACTAACTTTCTAATTCTCGTTCGTCTTTTACAAAATTTCGCCATAACTTCGTTATAGCTCAATTTTAATCCGTTCTTCATGAACGTTTCTACCATTCCTAACCAAGCAATAAGCAACTAACTTATATGCAATGGTTTTAAACTTGTCCATCAACAATATTTATCCTACGATGGTTTTAAATTTGTCCATCAACAACGTTCTTCGTGTTCTTCGCGTTCTTCGTTCGTTCTTCATTTTAATCGATATTTTGGATTACGATTCTACTTTTTCTTGGAATTTGACGTTATAGAACATCATTCCTTACTTATCAAACCTACTCATTCATAAAATTCATTCGGATCACTCAAAATTCTCACGAATCTTATACTTCCTTAAAAAATTTATAAAATAGATTTCTAACTCTTATTTCTTCATTTTCTTACGTTTTCAACCATATGAAATCTTTCTCAATATCTCTTACTCTTTATTCTCATTAAGTTATGTTTTTAAACATAAAAACTTAAAGAAAATAAATAGAAAAACTAGGGTTCGGATTACCGTTCTTCTTTATTTTTCTTTCGTTATACAAAGCCGACGATTTGCGAGCTTTTCTATTTCTCAATCACTTTTGATCGGAGCATTCATGCTCAATCTCTTCCTTCTCCTCTCTCAACCGAGCCCTCTCTCTCTCTCTCTCTCAAGTTCTAGGATTTTCAAAATCCCACAAAAATGAAATTAAGCTTAGTATTTATAGATTTTCAAAGTTAGGGGTAGTTTGGTCATTTCGCCCCCTAACCTCCTTACTATTCACACTTGGCAACCAAGTTAACTTGGCCACCACCCTTACTTGGTGGCCAAGTGGCCGGCCCACATGCCCCATGGGTCAACCCATGGGTTGCCCCAATGGTTTTACCCATCCGTTTACCCATCGGTTCGATCCGCGGTTTCTTTTCTTGGTTTGGGCCTTAACCCTAATTCATATTGGGCCTAACTTGCGCTTGATTTCATAAATCATTGGGCTTGACATAATCCAAGTCCAATTGGATTCTACAAAGTCCATGAACTCAAAGTTCATTAAGACTAATCGTATTCTACGCATTCCATTCTCGTATTCTCTTCGTATCTCATTCGTACGATATTCGTATTATACGTCGTACTACTCTTCATACTATACTCGTATAATAACTCATATTATACTCGTATTTCTTACGCATAATAACCCTAATTATTATACGCGATCATAACATTCTCGGAACTCACTTTTCTAAACCCTTAGGTTTTGAGTCCGCAGGCGAAAACTTTGTTTTTGCCATAACTGAAATATTATTGAATATTCCATCACGTCTCAGAATTAAACGTAATCTATAACTTCTCGGAATTTCAAAATAAATCTCCGAGCAGAAACTGATGAATAGTGCATATTTCGTCTTTTTTCCCAGAAAAATTTTGTTCCCGAAAAACTTTCATTTTCGTCTTGAAAATTCTTACTCGTTCAATCTAGCTCGTAGCCAGAATCCTCCCGATTAATAATCATTCTAGGTTATAGAACGATTAATAAACACTTAGCACAGAATAATATTAATAAAAATTCATTTTATTAATAACTAATTCTTTAAAATCTTAATTTCTGGATAAACCAAAATTCCAGGTTGTTACAGAAGCAGCCTCCTTCCCCAGGGTTACCAAAGAAGTCATCATTGCTTTCATCAGAAACAATGTCAATTGTCGATATGGACTACCAGAGGTAATTGTATTAGACAATGCTAAGAACCTCAACAACAAAATGATGGAGGAGTTATGCAGTAAATTCCACATCAAACATCTTAACTCCATCATCTACCATCCAAAGATGAATGGTGTTGTTGAAGCGGCTAACAAAAACATCAAGAAGATCATGCAAAAGATGTCCGCTAACCACAAAGGTTAGCCTGACTTATTGCCTCTTACTCTGTTAGCCTACGGAACATCAATGCGCACTTCAACTGGGGCAACCCCCTATGCATTAACCTATGGGATGGAAGCAGTGCTCACCATAGAAGTGGAAATGGAATCACTTAGAGTGTTGATAGACGCTCAGCTGGATGAAGACCAATGGGTACAAGACAGGTATCACCAATTGTCTCTAATAGACAAAAGGTGAACCCGCGGCTATCTTCCATGGTCAATTATATCAACAAAGGATCGCCCGATCCTACAACAGAAAAGTCTGGGTACGACAGTTTAAACAACATGACTTGGTTTTGAAGAAGATCATCGACAACCAGGATCAGTCTAAGGGAAAATTTCCCCCTAACTGGGAAGGCCCGTTTATTGTCAAGGAGGTACTGACAAGAGATGCTCTTAGATTGCAGGAAATGGATGGCGATGAATTTCTGTAACTCATCAACTCGGACACCATGAAACGGTACTATGTATGAAGTTAACATCAAGCAAACATCCTGGTGTTGGATCATCAAATCACCAGTCATTCCGGTTCTTTAACCCTTCACTACATACAACTCTTTTCCACACTGCGCCCCTCAGGGAAACACACTTTTCAAGTCAGCACCCTGGTTTTTGGATAGCCAGATCCTTTCTCTCCATTTGGTTTTTTGACCCTTACTTAACTTCGGTTATCCCACTAGGGATTGAACCTTTCACACTTGTAGTTTTTCCCCAAACATGGGATCAAACTTTTCACACCTGCAGTTTATCCTGAACTTAGGATTAAACTTTCTTCCCCCGTAGTTTGTCCTCCACATAGGATCAAACTTTTCTTTGGCTACAAATCGTCCTGAGGGGCGAACTACGTCGACCTGATCTCCTTGATACACGGGAGTACGTAGGTAACCATTTTATATGGCCCGATCGCAATAAAACAAAAATAACAAAAATATTTCTACACCCTTCTCATTACAAAAATAAAAATAACAAAAACATTTCTACTCCCCTTTCTGCCACAAATAGCGTTGAACCTCTGACACCAGGTTCGAACTACGTGGACCTGATCTCCTCTTCAACATGAGTATATAGGAAGCCATTAATGGTTCGGTCTAACCCCCTACCAAAACATAAACACTTATCAACGGTACTGGGATCAAACTTCAATCCACCACATTTCATCGGCTTCAAACCAAAGGGATGGAATTACCTGACCTCCCCATGTAAACGGGAGACTCGGCGACCATCTAAGCTGTGGTCGTACCTTGAAAAGCAATACCAATCCATAAGAGATGGAATTAACTAGGCTCCTCCTAAATAGGAGTACTGGCGACCATCTGTGGTGCGGTCAATCTCAGAAAGGAAAGTCACACTTCTGTCCATATTTCCACACAGAAACCATCCCCAAGACACCAAAGATGGTAGGGATACACACAGATCAACGATCCATTCTGAATTGTCCAGAGACAACTCAATGTACATCCATCAAGGAGGAATTCAGAATACATCAAGATCACAAGCCCTGAAGAAGAAGGCAAATATCAAGCAAGTATTCAGGCATATCTAAAATGGAAGTGATCAAAAATATATTTCCCTGCTATATATAATACTGTTTGATATACACAATATAAACTATACATGACAAAATGGCTAAGCTAGTTTGTTCAGGAAAATACAAGGCTATCTATATATCAGTATGCATGCGAGCTAGTAGATCTAGCATAGAATCTCTATCCGAAGAAGGAGGTAGCGTTGTGGTCTCCTGTACAAGGGTATCCACATGAGCCAGCAAGTCCGAGGGCATATGCATGGTGACGCGATGCTCATCAATATATGCACTCATCTCGACAAGCATACCAGTGGTCAGGGATCTCACTGAAGTACTGTCTACAATGGCTACATCCCTAGCAGATAGGGTAGCATCCCGCTCAACAATCATTGCATCTCTGTCTAATATGGCCTCATCCCGCTCAACAACAGCGGCATCTCTACGAGCTAATGCCTCGTTTCTCTCTAACAGAGCTGCGTCTCTCCCATCAAGGGCTGTCAACATCAGGGCTCTAGTCTGATCCCTCTCAAAGGTCACCAAATGAAGAATCTGCTCAAAGTACTATGCTAAATGCTGGATCACAACAGTACTAGTACTAGGAGGATCTAAAGGAGATGCTGGCAACCCAGTAAATGGCTCTTCCTCGATGTGGGAATCAATGTCCTCCATGGGCTCTCCACCATCTGAATCCATACCCGGTACTGTGGATATTACCGCAGTCGATGAAGTCTCTGTCTCCATCCACGCAGAATACTCTGGGGAACAACCCGGATGGCTAACAGAAAAAGTAGCTATCTCACGTTGATCCCAACAAGCATACACCCAGGATCGGTCCTCTGCTGACAAATGGCGAGAAGCTAAGCGCTGACCTAATGCCCCATCAAAAGGATGGAAATCCTGGAACTAGTCAAACTACGACATCACGTCCAGTAGGTGGTAGGTAGCCATTCCCCTCAAACCAGCCAGGAAAACAAACCAAGAGACAAGATATGTACACTCCGTAGGCTAGAAGGAATACGACATAGCTAACTAATGGGTGAAACAATACCTGTGTCGTCTGAATGTGCCAATCGGTCTCAGGTGTGACATAAACCACACGTACAGCATGACCGAACTACCTATGAATACCCCTGCAGGGTAAGTGCTGCAACGAGTGGCTGACCTCGACGCCTCTGCGATGATCATCGGTACGATGGTGTGACCTTCCCTAAGAGCTCTCACTGCCATAATGACACCAATGTCCAACTCTTCCATATAACGTGGGATGTACACGTATGATAATATACACATTAGTAATACATCTACTCTGGCCAAATGCCACTGATCTTCTGGTATGGTGAAATCCCCAGAATACCAAACATAGTTGTCCTCATAGCCAAATCTGTCAATCAAAAAATGCTGGGATATCACGTGACCGGATGCACAACTCTCCGCCTCAGCTTGGTGAGAGTCATAAACTGCATGTTCATGTCACCAATGGCCATATGCACACAAGGTCTGTCAAGTGGTAGCATTGTCAAACGTGCATACTCCTCTAAAGTTAGAGTTAACTCCTGGGTCCCAAGCCAGAAAACCTGCCTCTCCGGTACCCAATGCTCCAACATGCCCTCCACAAATCTTGTGGGAACCTGAAACATCAAAAGGGTCATGGTATCCTGCAACAGCTGATCTACGGTCACCCTATCTGGGGGTGGCATACTGTCATAGCAGTATCTTAGACGGGATGCCACCAATAATGGCAGGGTGTGATCTATGTGGCTGACTGTCGAAGAAGACATCTGTGTGGGCCGTATCATAATATCATCCAGGGGTCAATGCTGAATATCTCTGGACATACATATATATGCATAGCATGATACATGCATAATAGATAATAGATGGCAATATGATGCAGGGAATAGAAGATAGTGCAGACATTCCTAAATACATCATCATCTATATACATCATCTTTGTACAGCTAAAAATACAGGGAAATGGGGCACAAACGCCTTACAACTAATAGAGGCCTATCAAAAGATATAGCGATAATGGGGCATAACCACCCAGTATCTAACAAGAGGCCTATCAAAAGAGATAACGATAATACACATCAGCAGAAGACAATGGTGTCAATATCTACATCATCAATCATGTCCACCTGATGTAACTCCTCCTGAGTCAATGGATCTCTATCAACTGGGATGTCAGGCCTATACAAAGGAGGATCTGCGCTGGCAAAACCAAATGGATCATTTGAGGGGCTAGCTCCTGCGCTGGAAAGATCAAACAAATCTGCCTCTGCCAGATCTCCGCCCAAATGCCGGATAAAGAAATGTGTCTGGTCCAGTCGCTGGGTCAAGCTGTCAATCTATGTCACATGAGTCAGATCTCGGACACAAGCTAGCCAATTCGTCATCATCACGGATTCTGGAACCATATCCCCTATAAACTGAGTGGCGCGGGTCTAGGCTCCAATGGTATAAGGGATCTACCAATGCTGGAATATCTCCTAAGTGAAGGGACCCTCTGACAATGCAAAACTGTCAACAACCAATAATGGGATATCAGTGACGGGTGACTGGGACACAGGAAAATAATGCCTGACAGGAGGCAAGATTGGTATACGAATCTCTCCTGTGGTGCTCCTAATAGCACGCTCTCCTAAATAGAGCTCCCATCCTCCATCAATAAAAAGAGGAACCCTACGGGTGAAAATCACGTACTTGACACCAGTCGGGTACCCATCCTCAAATCTAGTAGCCAAGTGCTCCCTAGAATAGGGAATCCATGTGATGACATCAGCTGTCAATAACTCCAGCTGTAGGCGAGAATTAGTGAAACCCTCAGCTACAGGGACCTCCGCCAGTATGGAATGATGCCATCGCTATCCTCGTGGATAGGTATCCAACCCTAATACACTCACAGGACGTAAACATGGAAGCCTCTCATAGGCCTAAAACTGCCAAGACAAAGGCAAACATCTGTTGTCAGTTAACACTCTTAACCTGTACATGGTAAATTACAAAAGAAATACTCACTAGCAGAAATGGGTAGAATCCTAGCCAAGTCTCGGTCAAACCCTGCGAGCGCATACGCATGCCCCTGAGGAAATAGGCAAAGGTGTAGGAACCCCAATCATACTCTCCAATATGGTCCACATATCGCGTGGCGCTGATCAAAGCGAACGACACCGTAGAAGAGTTATCTGCTATAAAGCAGCCCCTAATAATCATCAGGAATAATCGTCGAAGAATGTAATCCCTAACTCAGGCATTAGCTGGTATAGGCTCACTCAACAGCCCACTCATAGCATCTACGCTCAAAGGACCCGTACGGATAGTCCTGCCCTTGAGCGCCTCAGCCGGAACTCCTAACAAGGATCTGGCAGTAGTCGGGGTAATATCCGCCGTGTAAGGAACTGGTGCCCCTCCAAACTCCATACCTGTGATAAACTGCCAATCCATCAGCGTCATCATCACCTCATAGTACAACAAATGGAGGGACTGAGTCTGGTGAAACCAGCGCTCAGACAATGCCCCGAGGTAACCCCAGGGACAGCTGCGGAGAAGGATGGAAAAGAACGCCCCAAATCCCTAGTCATGCACAATCACTCTATAGTCAGGATGTAGAGCCTGGTACATGGAGTGAATGCTGAACCAGTTCCCTCTAGGCTGTGTAAAGCCGAGAACCTACATAAAATGCAGATCAATATCGAAATCCTTTACTCCTCATCAATAGGAAAGAGGGAAGATTAAGATCTAACTTGATACCTCGTTGGCGTGCAAGTACATCGAGGGATGTCAACTCAAATCACCCAAAAGCTCTGGGTTTGCCACCTGAATACTCGGGAGGTCCCTATAGGGAACATGTGAAGCAGGAGCGGGGTCCGCAACCAAAAAATCCTCCTACTCGTCCTCGACGTCCGGCACATCAACCCGGACTGGACGTATCATCGCCTCTACCAGACGATGAGGTTGTCTAACAGAATGGGGTTGAGGCACTTCAGAAGCCCTCCTCCGTACACCAGAAGTGGTCCTGCGGGAACTATTTGGCTGATCCGGATCCATAATATCTGGACAAAAAGTCTCTAAATCATCTCAGAAAGGGTGTGGTAATTCTGAAAACTGTAGCTTTCTTTTCAAAATACATTTTATGACTACATGGATGCATGCATTACTTTAACATACATCTACAGTAGAGTTAAACATGCATGACTACTCAATGCCTACATTTTGGAAAAATTTTGCCATAATTTTCTCTATAAATAGGACTATCCATATGCACATAGGCATGACTAGGTGGCCATTCAGTAGCACACCTACCCACAGTTATATACATACTATTTTCATTAAAAAGTCAAAGTCATCAATCCATAAGGTTAGCCTAATTACCAAGATTACTTTTCTTTACCACTTTTGCTAATTTGTCCTCAAATAGGATAAGAAATAGTAGAAAAAGGTGCCAATTTAACTATCTCAAAAGTTAAATTTTTTCACATTATTATGATCAGCATGGTTTAATATTAACTTTTACTATGTTGAATATTTTTTAACAAGTCATTTGAGCATGCATATTCACTACTACGTGATTAGATGCATTTCATATAATAAGTCATTTTCTAACGGATTAAAACTGGAAAAGAAGACATGCATACGTTACCAGGACAGTGTAGAACACTTGTACGGTGACAAAATTTGAAGAAAGTCACCCGAACTCAGTAGATCTGAAGAAGAGCTCTCGGATTTCCTTCGCGGCGTAATTTGAAAATGACTTATGAAAATAACCTGTGGGCTATTAATAGCCACAGCTGGCCGATCCACCTGCGGCACCCTTACTTGGGTCCCACCCCTCCGGCACAGTCCAATTCAAGTTACAAAAGAGTTCTCACAAGCTGAAAAGGCCAAATCAGAGATAAAAACGCTACGCGATTGAGCGAAATAGCCTGAAATTCTAGTTTTCCTGGGCCCGACTGTGCTTTTATATCATTCATTGGTATTCACTCAAACACAAGGTATACTAGATCGATGATCTCAACAGTTGCAGATCACACTCGGCAATACCTTACGCAGGTCTAATGCCGCCAATTCCGGGTCATCGCCCTAATTCTGAAGTATCCCCGGTGGGGGCATCACACATTCTACAGCACGCATTCTCAAGTTTCCCCGGTGGGGGCATCACGCGTTTTCAAATGTCGAAGTACATATCCTCGGCGGACGCATCACGCATTTTTATATGTCAAAGTGCATATCACCGGTGGGGGTTACAACGCATTTTTTGCTGATACACATATCAACGAAGGTCAAGCAGCCTTGACATCACTAGAACTGTTGGCAAGTAAATCCAACGAAGCATCGAAAACCATCTGATGATATTACCCGTTGATGCACAAGTCAGCGAGGATCAAACAGGTCCCCGGCGGGGGTATCACGCATTTGTATCCGTTGATGCACATGTCAACGAAGGTCAAGCAACCTTGGCGTCAGTTTAGCCGTTGGCAAGTAAACCTAACAACGCATCGAAAGCCATCCGATTATTGCATCAATTGATACACTCATCAACAAAGGTCAAGCAGCCTTGGCATTTATCCCCAGCAGAGATTTCATCCGTTGATGTACACGTCAGCAAAGATCAAGTATATCCCCGACGGGGGCTACAACGCATATTTATCCGTTGATTTACATGTCAGCGAAGGTAAATCAGCCTTGACAGTCTACCCAACAAGGGTAGACAAAGGTCAGGCAACCCTAACAACACATATTGTTAGCAGTAAATCCAACAAAATATTGATATGTCATGGCGATACAAACCAGGAAGGATTAACATCATCGGGGAGGATTGATGATGGAATATGTTATACACAGCCTCAAGCAGACAAAGCTTTATCCCCACAGATCTCTTGTACATGAGAGGTACATCTTCGGAATAAAGTATGTATCAAGGATTCAGGACTTTGGTGATAACCCCAATGTTAACAATCCTACAGATTCCTGTTAGCTATGGATCGCACGACCATGACAGTTCATCAGGCTGCTTATTTATTGCCATCCCCAGTAGAAGCAACAGGGAACCGACAATCATCCCCAGCATGTGGGAAAACAAAATATATGTATCGTACATATGCATCATGCACTTGCATCATGTTTCTCCACATAGCATCATGTTTACCTTGTGGCATTTCAAGTGTCTAGGATTCGTTATCCTATCCATGCCATTGCATTGCATGAATATGATAAAGAGGGGCATCTGTAGACACTCAAAATTTTTTGCACACCTTTACTGACATTGCAAGAGGGCATATTCATCTTTCAGAGATAATCCTAGAAGACAGCTCATATCCAGTCCGGATACTACCGAAAGTTCAGTCTCAACCCCAGAACACACACCAGGAGTATCAGTTCCAACCTCGGAGATAACTCCGAGGCATGCAGTTTAAATACCAAAAATTCCACCGGAGAAGGCCGATTCATCCTGGAGATAACCCCGAGATATTCAGTCTTAGTCCCGACACCGGGAATAGCAGCACTAACCTTGGAGATAACCCCAAGGAGTGTAATTACAGTTCCAGAGATAACCCCGGAAATGCTTGTTTCAAATGCTTGCAATCAGCTTTAACCTTGGCACTCACACCGAGGCACTCAGTACAAGACCCAAAGATAGCACCGGGAAGACATGAACACCTCAGAGATGACACTGAGGACCTTCAATACTTGCAGCAGTCCAATCTCAGAGATAACCCTGAGCAACGTCTGCTTTATCAGCCCAAACTGGAGATAACCCTGGTGAGGGGCAAAGTCGTCATCTTGCCACCTTGACGCCACATCTTACCATCTCAACACTTCATACATACATTTCTACACAGTAATGTCCCACAAGAACCAAGGAAGTCCAATCCCGAGTGACTATTACGCAGGGTAATAGATAGAATTTGAAGCTTGAAGACCGAAGGGCATGGTCCCATCTTCCTGACTTCGTAAAATCTCTAATCCCATGTCATTGCGTTACTCTCGACAATGACGGTCCGAACTAGGTCTTATACACCTCAGTCGAATGCCCGGATTGAAGTTATAAAAGTTCGAGCAGACATCATGTTGTATGTGTGCACGTACTTCGAGACGATGGAACCCGCAAAGCCCGGTGCACCCCGAGCAGTCGTAGGTACATCTGCGGCTCCCCCCTCTATAAATAGAGGGCGTGGGTGACTATTTTGTAAGAGAAAAAGGTGAGGAAGTTCTATCCAATTTGCTCCGTATACACCCTAAACTGAGTGCTTTCTCATTTTAAACACTTGTAAACTCATATATAGCTACTTTTTATCGGCGGGAGCCGAGTGTTCATCCACTTAAAGTAATAGAAGTCTTCTTTGGTAGCCCACTGTAAGCCTTCTTACACACTTTAAAGTATTTCTCTTCATCTTTGCACACACTATTCTTCACGTTGAGAGTTGTGTTGCGTGTGTATGCCCGGACTTCGGTCCGTGGTTTCATTTTAGTTTGTATATATATATATATATATATATATATATATATATATATATGGACTAACATTATCGAGTTATGCCTCGATTTAGCCTAGACTTATGTCTGGAGCGTTTAATTGCTTTCGTTTATATATATACTTATATATATGAACTGTGTGTCGAACTCTATTCGATGAGCCTAGATTTACGTCTGGAGCGTTTAATTGCTTTTGTATATATTTATATTTATATATATGAACTGTGTGTCGAACTATATTCGATGAGCCTGGATTGTACATCCGGTGCGTTTACTACTTTAATATATATATATATATATATATATATATATATATATATATATATATATATATATATATATTTCGTCCCGCTTGGAGTTTACTCCGTGGCGGTTGACCGTTTTTACTGCTTTCTGTATATTTCGTCCCGCCTAGAGTTTCCTCCGTGGCGGTTGATTGTTTTTACTGCTTTCTGTATATTTCGTCCCGCCTGGAGTTTCCTCCGTGGCGGTTGATTGCTTTTACAGCTTTATTTACATTTTTGATCCCCCATGGAGGTGCTTCGTGGTGGTTGATCATGTCTGTATATATATATATATATATATAACTGCTTGTTGCTTTCATACAAACTGCGGTATCATGTGAGCCTAGGAATCATGTGATCACATATTCAGTTTACTGAATCTAGATTTGGTTCCTGTGATGGAAAATTTTAGCTGTAAGCAGCCTGTAAATTTATTCACGGTGTTTGAATTTCCTCATATGGTTTTCATGCCATGAGGAGTTCGGCACTACTTTGTACATTATTTTCTCGAAGATGCTTCGCATCTCAAAAATAAAAGCAATCAAGCCTAACATTTAATAAAATAGAAATCTAAAAGGTCTCAATTACTATTGAGAATCAGGGTTTAAAAAATCTCTTTTATAAAACTTCACTGCAATATCTTATTTAAAACTGAATTTTTACACAAATTCAAACCCTGTGTATAAAGGTATGAACGAGGCCTCGCACTACTTCCAAATAACATCACATTGACCCACACACACACACTCATATAACAGTTTCTTGAAAAGTGGTGGTCGCTGTGGCAACATGGATATCGGGGGCTGCCTAACACCTTCCCTCCGTATAAGCAAGTTCCCGGACCCTAATGAATCTCGGTTTCACAGACCCGTTTAGCAGTGTCACAACACTGGGTCAATGTGCAAACCTTTTCTCGGTTATGTTGGTACAACCCGTTAAAAAACTAACTGGCGACTATTATAGTCCAATCGTCGACATATAAGTGTCGGACCTTTTTCGCTTGTTTTTTCAAGCAAATCTCACCCAACATGAAAACACAAAAGAATAAGAGCAGAAAAGGGAAAAATAAAAATCCCGACGTCGACAATTAGAGGTTTTAAATTCGATGTTTATATTGTTATATGAGTAAAATTATGTTAAGAGACCTTAAATTATGTTTGTGTGAAGTCTATATATGTATTACGTGTTAATTTAGTTGTTAGAAAGTAGCTTGTAGGCCAAAATTGGCTTTGTTTATGTTGTTGCCGAAGTTGGTCATTGGGTACTGTAATTCTGCGCCGTAGCGTGGCCTCGCAGTATAAGTCTCGCGCCGTAGCGTCAGCGCCAAGTAATGGCTTGTGCCTCGCGCAACAGAGCCAGCACCGCGCCGCAGCGCTGTCCCACGGTGTAAATTGTGGCGCCGCAGCGCCGGTTGGCAGAATGGTCAGATAGTGTGTTTTAGTTACACAAAGTCTAAAAAAGTTGATATGATGCAATATTATGACTGTTAAAATGTAATTTTTGTTATTGTGGTAATATAGTGCTAAGAGTGAGCATATTATTAATAATTAACGAATTTTATTACTAATGTAACTTGACTATGTGGGTAAAAATCAAACCAGGCATGAAATAGATACTTATTTATATATAGAGTATTTGT
The DNA here is from genome assembly GCA_016801055.1 of Panax notoginseng. Lineage (NCBI taxonomy): Eukaryota > Viridiplantae > Streptophyta > Magnoliopsida > Apiales > Araliaceae > Panax > Panax notoginseng. The sequence continues at coordinate 161,036,343 of CM029014.1, forward strand.
AATGACTAATTATGTCTTGATGATATGTGTATATGATATTGTGAATCGAATTATTACGGTTTAACTTACACGCAAGGCAAGTTTTCTAACTCTAAACTTTCGTTGAGCAAGTTTCTTAATTCTAATTATATTGTGCAAGTTTCTAAACCTTATCTCTTGATATTGAGAAGGTTTTTCACTTTAACTTGTTTGCTAGCATGCAAGCTTATCGTTCAAATTACTATTTATTATCATGCTCAATACTCAATTCTAAGTAAGATTTTAACCTTAGCTTAATATTGTTTAAGCAAGCTATGTTATGTCATTCAATGCGTATGCTCTTACATTATTCCTAAATCATGACCTCAGTATACAATGTTGATTCACTTATTATTTATTCCATAGCATAATGTTATTACCTTTTATTCAACTAATCCTTATTTAATGTTTATTAAACCTAAATTACCTTGAAACTTATCCAAACCAAACTTACTTTGGTGCGGACTCGTATTCTAAATGCTGAGATGAACAATCATATTATAGGGGATAATTTACGCATAGCGTTGAAATGTTTATGCACAATACATTGTACGAAGGGTTGATCCCCCCAAGTACGAGGAGTCCTTATAGTCTTATGACAGTTAAAGTTTAAGTTGAAAGATTACTTATAACTATGGACATAGTTCGTGGTCTTATGACCCTCAGATATATATTTTAAATTTTAATTATAATTGTTAGAGTATATTGTTCTATTCTATTGAGCCTATTATTTGGCACTTGTTATGAAGTTTTATTCATTGTCATTTCAATTGAGCATTGTTTGCTCACTCTTGCTTAGATAACTATTACAACTAAAGTTGAGAAGGTCAATATACCTAGCATCAGTAAAGGGAAAGGAAAGATGAACAAGTTTTGAATACTTGTAAACATGTTGACTTTTAATATTGTCAGACTTTATTTCAAATCTTGTGATGTAATTATTTAATTTTCTGCATATGATGTTTGTATTTAAAGGTTAGATAACATGGGAGATTTTATTGAACTTATTGATGTAATCCTTTAATGGGAAGGTTTATTACTAAATTTTATTATATTTTGGTAGTTAGAAATGAATGTTTTTATCAAGTGAACACCAAATCTTGTGGGAATGAAGTACCCGAATTTGGGGGTGTGTAACAACCCGATATTTTCTATATAATTAAATCAAAAATTTTACATATAAATTTTTTTCAAGGATGAGGATTTGTACAAGATAATGTGTATATGTATTTATGTGGCAAATAAAAATATATTTATTACATGAATATTTACAAATAATTTTATTTTAAAATTATTGATTATTATAAATTATATTTTTATAATAATTATTTTTACAGCACAAATATTTTAATTAATTATTCTCCATAAAAATATAATCATATATTATTTAAATAATATATGGAGTGATTTTTAGAATAATCATAATAATTATTTTATTATATGAATTTTAGTATAGATTATTAAGTTAAGTATTTTACATTAATTATTAAGGTTAAATAGGGGAAGAATAAATCAGATATGGAATGCAAACCCTAATTTTGAATTTTTATCAAGGAATGAGAATAATAATATAATATTAATTATATTTTGATTTTTCAGTGCTATAAATAGGTACTATATGTACATATTGAGGATGGTTGGTCAATTATGGGGTATTATGACCAAACCCTAGCATTAATTTGTTTAATCCTATTTTTAAATTTAAATGAAAAATTCAAGATTGTTATATAACTGTGTTATATGATTTATAATGTGTATTATATAATAATATGATTAATTAGGTCAACCCTAATTAACATTTAGATTGAAAAATTTAGAAACCCTAAATAATTTTTGAAAAACCCTAAGTTATTAAAAACCCCAATTTTAAATGCTAAACCTAATTTGAAATTTAAATTAGAGTTCAGGATTGATTGGTAATTGTGTTAATGTGATTAATTAACAAGTATTAGAATTTAAATTGTTAATTATGAAAACCCTAATTACTAAACTAGAACCCTATTTTAGTAATTAGAAACCCTAATTATAATGTGGCAACCCTAATTACCAAAAGTATAAACCCTAATTGCTATTTTAGCAAAGTTAATTTTAATTAGAGATATTAAACCCTAATGTTCCTGTATACATTAACTAGAAAACAAATCTAATTTAGAAAACCCTAATTTACAAAATTTAGAAACTAAAATTTATTTAATTTTTTTAAAACAAACCCTAATTAGAAATCCTATAATTGCTTTGTGCTAAAGGTCAAACCCTAAGGGTTTGCAAGGATGACAATATTGCCATTAAAATTTAAGCCAAATGTCATTTTTACCCTTAGTTGTATTATTGAAGCTAGTATAGGTTTTTACAATAGGAGAAGTTGGTGACCAAATCCAACAACCCCATGTGATGAAAAATGACAGCAACAAGTCTATATATCAGCCATTACATGTATCTAGCTTAGTATATACAGATTGAAAGAGAGAGAAAATCATTTGCTCACTTATTTTTGTCTAACTCTCGTCCTTGAGCTTCTCTTTCTAAAACCCACGAATTTCATAAGCATATCAGTCCCTAAGAACAACCCCACGATCAACCATAACATATCAAAAGCATAGAATCAAGAAAGTGATCATAGAAGGTATAAACCCTAGCCATACAATCTGACCAAAAATTTGTTGTTATATGTTAGATTTTTTTTGTTAAACATGTTATATAAGGTGTCTAATGATGATCTGGGTTGCTAGATGTTAGATCCATAACATCTAGAGGCTCGGATTTGAGATTCTACAAAATTTGGAAAAATTTTGTTTTGGTGTCTGACAACGAATGTCAGGCCTTGTATCTATGTGATCTTTAATGATTTTTGTGTTTTTAAAGTTTGTAGTTGTAGTCTGTTATGTGCTCTTGGATCTGGATCAAGAATAAGGCTTATATCAAGTCCAGATTGCAAGATAAGCAAGGTCAAAAGTCGTTGACCGGCCATGACCGGGTGTTTCTGGGTAACCTAGAAACAGCCCAGAAACGACCTGACAACACTTTTGATCGGCTAGATCTGTCATTGTATTGTTTATTTACGTTGTTTGTTGAATCCATGTTGTAGTATGTAGTTTATACTATATGTTTTAGCCTTAACATCTCCAAAATATCAAGCTGGATGATTGCAATGGATGGTCAAACTAGGACAGACGAACATGGAAGTTGTTTTCTGGATAACCCAGAAAACGCTTGACCATGTCGTCTGACATGGTTTGACCGGCCTTGTTATGTTTGATCTATTGTTGTTTCAGTGATATAATGTGATAGAGCTCTTCCTTGTCATGTTGGGTATGTACTGGATGCATTATATCACAGAAACATCACATGATTAACAAGTTGTGGAAGCCCAAAGTAGGCCTCACGAACTGTTCTTCATTTATGGGTAACCCATAAAATGAAGAACAGGTCTGACAGCTACTTTAGAGGCTCAGATCTCTTTGGTTATGCATGTTATGATGATGTTTATTGTTGGATCGTGTAGTCTTGTACTTGTGCTACATGATCTGACCATCAACATTTCCAGAAACACTTTGTGTGAAGATTAATTGTTGGTCAAACGTGGTACCTGGCAAACTGACTTAAATTTCTGGGTTTGGCCAAGAACACGAAGAACACCTATAGCGACGGTTCTGTCGCTATAAGCAGTCTTTAGCAACACTTTTATTAAAATTAATTATTTAAATTCTGAAAATTATTTAAAAATAGTAATTAATTTTTGATAATTACAAAAACTATTTTAAAAATTATTTTTAATTTATAAAAATTAAATATTAATAATTTGAAATATTTTTCATAAATATTAGTATTTATTTAAATATTATTGATAATTAATTAATTTATTAAATGTATTAAATAAATTAATTAAAAATTATTTTATTATATTAAAAATCATTTTAAATGATAATAAGTTATTTAAAAATATTTTAAGTTATAAAATATAACTTTTAATATTTTAAAGCAAATTTTATTAATTATTTAATATTAATGATCATTAAGTATTTACTAAATGAATTAAATAAATTAATTAAAAATGATTTTATTATATTAAAAATATTTTTAAATAATAATAAGGAATTTAAAAATATTTTAAGTTATAAAATATAAATTTTAATATTTAAAGATAAATTTTATTAATTAATTATTATTAATGATATTAAAGTTATTTAATAATTATGTTAAATAATTTAGTTTAAAAATGATTTTAATATTATAATAATCATTTTAACAGAAAATAAAGCGTTTAAAGATATTTTAAGTTATAAAATATAACTTTTAATATTTAAAGGATAATTTCATTAATAATTTAATATTAATAATTATTAATTTATTATTAATGATATTACATTTATTTAATAATTATATTAAAAAAATAGTTTAAAAATAGTTTTATTAATTTAAAAATCGTTTAAAAAGGATATAAATGAATTAAAAATATTTTAAGTTATAATTAATGACTTTTAATATTTTGATAAATAGTACATTAATATTTAAATATTAATGATAATTATTTAAAAATAATTTTTAATGTTTTAAAAATCATTTAAGGTTAATATTAATACTTTAAAAGTATTTTAAGTTATTATAAATAACTTTAATATTTTGGCAATAGTTTCATTAATAGTTTAATATTAATTAAATATTAATGATAATAGAATTGTTTGATATTTAAATCATTTAAGCATGATTCCGATGTTTGAAAATTCATGATAAATTATAATAAATGTTTTAAAATTATAATAAGTCATTTAAAAATAATATGACTGATGCTAAGTTACAGGATAGAGTCTTAGACTCGATAAATACCCGATAAAGTCGTCGCTACACCGACATGTTTTAGAAATTGACCTAGACTTAGATAAGTTGACTTGATAAGTGTTTATTTGTGATTCAATGGTTGTTGAACATATGTGACAATATGATTAGGTAATGTGCTGACTGCAATAAGCAGTGCTATGTGTTACGATATATTATTCTAATCAGTAAAATGATCTTATTACTGATAGGTGTTATATAAAAGATAAAACTAAGTCGTGAATTAATAGCAGCGTATCAGGCAAGTATCTTACATTTGTATTTTCTTTATGCAATGGACATGAGTAAGAATGTTTCTAAATTATATTATTATTGTACAGATTATTAACCCTATATTATATATGCTGATTGCTTATCAACATGTTAGTATATGGTAATTCAGATATATATTTTGTTCGTTAATTTCTATAAATGGTTATACAAGTGTCCCCACTTGGATAATCATTGTATTTAATCACATATTGATACACCTTTGTCAATTACCCATATATATATATATATATATATATATATATATTATGTTGAATTATAGATTATTGTTGAACAAGATAAAACCTTTGATTTGGAACCCAGACAAGTATGAACATCCCTACACGGGAAAACTTTTATGCGCCCAAGGTGGACAGAGTGAACGATACCCTCGTTCTTGTATGTAGTATTGATCAATGTAGGGTACAACGGGCTGATCACCCACGTGCCCGTAAGTTATGACGGTTTGCAAATAAATTTCTGTTTAACCTTTTCAAAAATGAAGACAATGTTCATAGTATGTCACCTTAACCTTAGTTATAGTCATTACGTAGTTTCAAAAATTTGATAGAGAGTCGTTATGTTGTTATTATCGGTTCAGAGTACTTCACAACTATTAACTTGTTGTAGAAGGGTAGTACAAAGAAAATATTTAAACTCTTTTAGCTTATATATATATATATATATATATATATATATATATATATATATATATATATATATATATATATATATATATATATATATATATATATAATTGCTATTACTTGCTGGGCACTCAAATGCTCATACTTGCTTAATTTAAATATTTTTAGCTAAGTGTGAACAACCAGAGAGCTCTGCTAAGAACAAAGGAAAGGGAAATGTTGTTGAATGAATGCAAATGCTATTGTTATGTAATAGTTGACTTTATTAAGATGAGTATGATATATTATCTATCATGGGTTGTAATGAATGTTTAAAGGTTACGTACTTGGGATTCAAACTCTGATAAATATGTAAATTAAGTTGATCTTTATATTATTGTTATTATTATTAGTATTATTCCGCTCATAGAAATGGTATCGTGAAGCACCGAGTTCGGGTTTCAAGTACCCGGATTTGGGGGGGCTTTACAGGTTGGTATCAGAGTTTTAGGGTTAGAAACCTTAGGTGGGGTAGACCTTAGGCTATAACCTTAGAACAGAGGGAAACGTTGAAAATGCCACTAGGTTTAATGAGTTGGCTAAGTTTGCCCTGCATCAAGTTGATACGGAGGCTAGAAAAGCGAGAAAGTTTGAGTTGGGATTGAAACCCTGGCTCTACAACAAGGTGGCAGTGTTGCAGATCCCTACATTTGCAGCACTCATGGAGAAGGTGATTATTGCTGAGGAGGGAAGTGAGGCCATGAGCCTCTATAACAAGGAGAGGAAGAATAAGGGTAAGACCGAAGGAGCTGGGAAGGTAGGAATTAATAGTGGGAGCAGGAGTGGAGATGGAAAGAGGAAGGTGAATAACTTTGGGAATGTTCAGATCAAGCAGGAAGGAGTTAAGAAGCCAGCGGTACAGTGCAAAACTTTTGGAAAGAACCACTCTTGGGAATGTCTGAAAGGAAAATTTATTTGCTATAAGTGCAGGCAAGAAGGTCATATCTCTCCCAACTACCCCAATCCTAGGATGAATAGTGGGTGTTTTCTGTGCGGATCGACTGAGCACAAGGTGAAAGATTGTCCGAAGAGGAGGGCGAAGGCAGGGAGTGTGACTACTGGCAAGGGCAGCGGAACTCTGGTAATCACGGGACCTACGTCGTCAGACAAGCCAACAAAATCAACAGCAAGGGTCGACAACATGACTGTCCAGGACGCAATGGCAGCTGACAATGGGATTCCAGGTATTATTCGTATAACTTTTATTTTCTTTTACATGATTTTCCTATATATATGTATATATGTTGAATTATATATATATATATATGTGTGTGTGTGTGTGTGTGTGTGTATATATATATATATATATATATATGTTGAATTATAGATTATTGTTGAACAAGATAAAATCTTTGATTTGGAACCCAGACAAGTATGAACATCCCTACGCGGGAAAACTTTTATGTGCCCAAGGCAGACAGAGTGAACGATACCCTCGTTCTTGCATGTAGTATTGGTCAATGCAGGGTACAACGGTTTGCAGATGAATTTCTGTTTAACCTTTTTGAAAATGAAAACAATATTCATAGTATGTTACCTTAACCTTAGTTATGGTCATTACGTAGTTTCAAAAATTTGATAGAGAGTTGTTATGTTATTATTATCGGTTCAAAGTACTTCACAACTATTAACTTGTTGTAGAAGGGTAGTACAAAGAAAATATTTAAACTCTTTCAGCTATATATATATATATATATATATATATATATATATATATATATATATATATGTAATTGCTATTACTTGTTGGGCACTCAAATGCTCATCCTTTCTTAATTTAAATGTTTTTCAGCTAAGTGTGAACAACCATAGAGCTCTGCTAAGAACAAAGGAAAGGGAAATGTTGCTGAATGAACGCAAATGATATTGTTATGTAATAGTTAACTTTATTAAGATAAGTATGATATATATATTATCTATTATGAGTTGCAATAAATGTTTAAAGGTTTATGTACTTGGGATTCAAACTCTGATAAACATGTAAATTAAGTTGATCTTTATATTATTGTTATTATTATTTGTATTATTCCGCTCATAGAAATGGTATCGTAAAGCACCGAGTTTGGGTTTCAAGTACCCGGATTTGGGGGGGCTTTAAGGATGTTACAGACACACCACATTATCATAAACCTTATTATATCAATTATTCGCATAGTCTAAGTTGATATTCCATAAAATATACATTAATGCACTATACATATTACATGGTCATAAAGACATCATTTGTATAACTTACACATTTCATTAATCTTACTATGTAGTTTCCAATAAGTTCAATCACATTGCTTCATACGATATAGTTTAAGAAATCTTAATATATGGTAGCTATATATAGTATAGTCGCATAAGTGTCGCACTACACTATATAATATAGTTGTATTCCGTATATTTTATAAATTTAATTATTGCACACTTGCGCATAATAATCAATATAATATTTATTATATTTATAGGCACATTGCTTATTATTATTATATCTCTTACACTAATAATAGTCACATACTATTAATCACCATTAATATTTAATCAATATTCTTTAATAACAATTAACAATTAATATAGATTAATTGTTCGCTTAACAATTCTTTTGTTAATTAATATAATCACTATTATTTCTCATCACGGTGCCACACAAGGCATTCAACTAGTTCATTACAACTCCACATTTCCTCACTTATTAAAATTATTCACTTTAATATAATTAAGTTAACTCGTCTCATAACACGAAATTATTTCTATTCAAATAAATACTCATTTCTATTAATATAACTATTTATAAATATATGGGAATTCTCGGGTATTACACCCCATGTGATTTTAATGTACTAATGTTATTACAAAATGAAAATTTAGGGATTATATATGTACCCATATCATATAATCCACGTACATTGGGTTCTCATAAAATAATATTTAATGCAGATAAAATAAGGCAGTTAGGTATTATTAATCGGGTATTCTTCATAGATATTATTAGTGCACATACTTCAATATTATAACATTATCGAATATCAAATGTCTATTTTTCTAACATTCAATTCCTTTCCGAATTTCTGAGATTCATAGTTAATTAACTATTTCTGTATTAAAATGTCACATATGCTTTTATTGTGCTACTTGGTACTTCATACCATTAAATTTACTCTTACCATATGATTTTGATAATGGCACACATTACAATCATGTTCCATACCGTATCTACAGTAATAACCAATTTTTTCAAACTCTAGCCACTGGCACAGCTGCGCCAATTTGTATTGCAGGAAGGGCGCAGCTGCGCCTTTCCCTGGCAGTGCCAAACTGGTTTAACTTCAGGCCAGTTCCTACGTCTACCACCATTCCAGTTCCACATAGCATGAATTAAATCCCAAATTGATAATACTACTAGTTAAAGATCTTATCCATTTCATGCATAGAGTTATACAATTACACATAATTAATCTTTCTCTTATTAAATTGTTTCTCTCTTAATTCACTTAGTGATTTTCTAAGTCCTTTATTATGCGACACTAGGCAATTCTTATAAGATTTACATTAAGCTCTTCACCAATCTCACCACATTACCTTACTGTCGTAGCGTTCAGTAGTTAACTTAATTAAATAGAATTTCTATAAACCATGCCACAACAATATTTATTTATACTCAAGGAGATATTCGACTTTTATTAATATATTTATTGATAATATTCAGAAATTCTAGGGTACTACAAGATGGGTATGAGATATCATGGCGATTAGCTTTAGTGCAATTGGGAGATTGAAAGTAGTATGCATACAAGCCAATCATGTATGATAATAAAGCATATACTTTGTAATCATTCTTATTTATTTATTAATAAAAGTATTTATTAACTAAATGCATTTAATTTATGTACATGATGTTGTTATAATAATATGTGATAAACCCATAGTTTTAAGTCATGCTTTTAGAATCATGATGAGATCATGCTAATGAGATCTAAATTCTTAAATAGCTTAAAAACTGAAATGTTCCCAATCAATGGATTACTAAAAAGGGAATTAGTGAATCCGGATAGATTGGTGCATATGTTAGTTGCTCATTGGATGAGGATGGTTGATCTCATTATCATTTGTGTGGAGACAGTAAAGCATGTATGTAGGTGCTTATTAAAGAATAAGTTCACTAAACGTGGCTCGCTTAGGAATAACTAATGGAGTTTTACTTGCCTGTTAATAGGAATTCCTGAAGTGATAGTTGTACAAGTGATCCTTAGACTTTAGATCATCATATTATCTTGTATATAATGATTTATACTTTGACTTATTCCTTAAGACCTTTAGGGTATATCAAACGGTATGCTTGGGTATAATGAGTTATATATAGAGATAATGAATGGACAATAAATAATCTACCGCTTCTAGTAAAAGAAGAGATATGTCATATGTGATTCGATAAATGACAACCCAGGAATCCTTGGGCAATGTGAAATGAAATGAGAAAGTAGTTTCTAATTTGCATTCATTCGAGGTTGTGTATTTGGAAATCGAAATACATATAATTAAATAAAATAAGACTTGACAGTAATTCCATATCTTACGGGCCAATGAGGACTTTTACCACATCATTTGTCACACTACGGTCATGGTTATACCGAATAATCCCTGGTTATAATCATACAAAGTCCATCTATGAACTACAGGCCACAGATGACTTTCAACATAATATAAACATGAGGATGGTGACAATGATATAAGAATTCAATAAAACAATTTCAAGAATTAATTTATCCAGGAACCAACAACGTCCAAATTGTCAACATGATACTGTTGTGTAGAGTAAAATTCAAGAATGCTCAGAAGAATATTTTCATGAAAAGATACTATATGAAGCGCAAATATCAAAGATATTACACTAATTTTATGGAGTATAAAAGCCAAAACTTTAACCAACTAAGTATAATAAAGAATGGAATAACCAAAGAAATCACCAGGCATGCGATAGACCGCACAGACAGGTTATTCTAACAGAATAATAAATAACGGAACTAGGTCATGCGTAAACGCTCCGACAGAATATTCCGACAGAATAATAGATAATGGAACCAGGTCCGGCGTAAATGCATAAATAGGATATTTTGACAGAATAATAGATAATGGAACCAGATCCGGCGTAAACGCACAGACATGATATTCCGACAGAATAATAGATAATGGAACCAGGTCTAGCGTAAACGCACAGACAGGATATTCCAATAGAATAATAAAGAATGGAATAACATAAGAATTTCACCAAGTATATGGTAGCCCGCATATACAGGTTATTCCAACAGAATAATAAAGAATAGAATAACAGAAGTTCTCTTCATGAATACAAAAGAAATAATACTCCTTACGAGTACAACAAATAATATCTCTTACCGTAAAAGAAACTTGATATCGGAGTAGTGAAGTAGCATAATACTTTTCTTCTCTCTCTCTCTATAATTTCTCTCTCTAGAGTTTCAGTGAATTCATAAGAAATAATGAAGGAATGAGCTTCTATTTATAGAAAAATGGACTGCATAGTAACTAACTCATGAACGGTCTAGATTGATTTACTTTAATCTAACGGTTCATATTTAAAGAAAAATCTTTTAAATAAAATATAATATATTCTATTTATAATCTAATAAAATGAATAACTTTATAAAAGATTTTACTATGCAAATACTATGCATGCACTATGTAAACACTATGCATAATAAAATATAATATACTCTAATTATTGTCTAATAAAACAGATAACTTTATAAAAGTATTCTATTTTATATAAAAAGATTTTACTATTAGCCTAATAAAACGAATAACTTTATAAAAGTATTATGTTTTATATAAAAAGCTTTTCTGTTTTATTACATTAAGAATATCAATAAAACAAAACTGAGTGACTTATCACGTAAGCATCAATAAACAATATCGTGTGCTACTATGCAACTATGCTTATTACTGTACTTTTACTACCGAGTAGTTCAACAGTATTAATGGTAAAACTTTCGCCGTTATTTTCATAAAGAATTTTTGTCATTTTCTCAATCCGACAATAATTCTGTTGTTGGGTCCACCAATGATTGTCTCGTCGTACGAATATTCCCTGTTAAAACGAATAGTCCCCGACCAATCGAATATTATATAGCAACTTGCGTACTTTGTAAAATTTATAAATATTATCCACAACTATAACGTTATATCAATTTCACTCCATAATATTCAAAAATGATATTTATAGAAAATTCATCTTTATTTATAAAAGTTAGGGTCTTACAACCTCCCCTTCTTATGAAATTTCTCCCTCAAAATTAGGGTACATACCTGATATATCGAAGAGGTAAGGATACCTTGACTTCATTTTATATTCTAACTCCCAGGTCATTTCCTCAACATCGTGGTTTCTCCACAAAACTTTGACTTGAGGTATAACCTTGGAGCGTAGAATATGTTCCTTCTTATCCATGATTTGAACAGGAACCTCTTTATACGTTAAATCTTCCGCTATTTCGTCCGATTCTAACTCAATAATGTGGTTCGGGTCTTCCACATATTTACGTAACATGGATATGTAAAAAATATTATGAACACGAGACATACTTGGCGGTAAAGCAAGTCTATAGGCCACAGTTCCTACTCGATCGAGGATTAAAAATGGGCCAATGAATCGAGAATTGAGCTTTCCTCTCTTTCCAAATCTCGTAACTCCTTTCCACGGAGCAACTCGTAACAACACATGATCTCATATATCAAATTCCCCATCATTTTGATGAAGATCAGCATAACTCTTTTGTCGATCTTGTGAGATTTTTATACGTTGCCAGATCGTTTAAATCTTTTTCGTAGTCATACGTACCAACTCCGGTCCCAACAATGTTGCTTCACCCACCTCATCCCAGCATACTTGAGAACGACACTTTCTTCCATACAACGCCTCGAATGGAGCCATGCCAATACTTGCTTGATAACTGTTGTTGTAGGAAAACTCCACCAATGGTAAGAACTTATCTCAACTTCCCTTGAACTCAAGGACACAAAGTCTTAATAAATCTTCAAGAGTTTGAATAGTCATCTCTGATTGTTCGTCTGTCTGGGGATGATATGCCGAACTAAATCATAAATCCGTGCCCATAGCTTTTTGCAAACTAACCCAAAATCGTGAAGTGAATCTTATGTCTCGATCAGAAACTATGGATACTGGCATACCATGCAGTCTTACAATCTCGTTTATGTACATACAAGCAAGACGTTCAAGTGTATAAGTTTCTCCTATTGGTAAGAAATGAGCAGACTTGGTCAATCTATCAACAATGACCCAAATTGCATAAATGCCTTGAGAAACCTTGGGAAGACCGGTAACGAAATCTATGATAATGTGCTCCCACTTCCATTCTGAAATTTCAAGTGGTTGCAATGGACCTTTTGGTACTTGATGCTCCACTTTGACTCGTTAACAAGTTAGACACCTTGAGATAAATAGCGCTATCTCTCTCTTCATATTACTCCACCAAAATGTATGACAAAGATCACGATACATTTTGGTACTCCCAGGATGGATTGCAAACGGTGTGTTATGCGCCTCCGTCATAATTTTATACTTTAAATCAGGGTCGTTAGGAAAACAAAGTCTGGAGTTGACTCGAAGTATTCATTCTTCATCAATTCTTGCTTCCGGCATAACACCTTCTTGCACTTTCTTCCTCATACGCATCAGTTTCAGATCTGTAGCTTGAGCAGCCTTAACTTTATCAATTAAAGTTAGTTCTACTCGTATATTTGCCATCATCACATGGGTCCCTGGAGTCTTTAAATTTATCTTCATCCTTTGCAAGTCACACAAAATGAGCCTTTGCGTTGACAATATCGCACTCGTACTTGCATATGATCTTCTACTCAATGCATCAGCTACCACGTTCGCTTTTCCAGGATGGTATTGGATGGTATGATCATAATCTTTCAACAGTTCCAGCCAACGTCGTTGTCGCATGTTGAGTTCCTTTTGAGTGAAGAAATATTTGAGGCTTTTATGATCCGTAAAGATCTCCACTTTATCCCCATACAAGTAATGCCTCCAAATTTTAAGTGCGAAGACAACAGCTGCCAACTCTAGATCATGAGTAGGATAATTCCTCTCATATTCTTTGAGTTGTCTTGAGGCATAGGCTATGACTTTCCCATGTTGCATGAGAACACATCCCAACCCTTTGCCCAAAGCATCACTGTAGATGACAAATCCCTCCGAGCCAGATGGTATTGTCAGAACAGGTGCTGAAATGAGTCTCCTCTTGAGTTCTTAAAAACTCTTCTCATATTCCTCGCTCCAACCGAACTTTGTATCTTTCTGAGTTAGCTGAGTTAATGGAGTAGCGATTCGAGAAAATCCTTCCACGAATCTCCGATAATAACCAGCTAAACCAAGAAAGCTACGTACTTCGGTCACTGATTTAGGTTGCTCCCAGCTTTGAATTGCTTCAATCTTTGCCGGGTTAACAGATATTCCATGACTTGATACTACATGCCCAAGGAATGCTACTTCCTCAAGCCAGAACTCGCATTTTTTCAACTTGGCATAAAGCTTGTATTCACGAAATTTTTGGAGTGTCAGCCTCAAGTGTTGCTCATGATCTTCACGGCTTTTGGAATAAATAAAGATGTCATCAATAAAGACGACCACAAAGTGATCTAAATATTCCTTGAATACTCGGTTCATCATATCCATGAAGGCAGCAGGAGAATTAGTCAATCCAAAAGACATGACTAAGAGTTCATAATGCCCGTATCGAGTTCTGAAGGCATTTTTTGGAATATCCTCAGTTCTAACCTTCAGCTGATGATATCTAGAACGAAGATCGATTTATAAAAAGAATTGTGCTCCTTGCAACTGGTCAAACAGGTCATCAATACGTGGCAATGGGTACCTATTTTTTATGGTGACATGATTTAACTCCTGATAATCAATACAAAGTCGCATACTCTCATCTTTCTTCTTCACGGATAGAACAGGAGCACCCCAAGGAGAAGTACTAGGACGAATAAAGCCAATGTCTAACAATTCTTGCAGTTAGGTCTTTAACTCCTGAAGTTCAATAGGAGCCATTCGATATGGGGCTTTGGAAATGGGTTTTGTACTGGGTTTAAGGTCAATACAAAATTCAATTTCACACTCTGGGGGGTAGGCCAGGAAGTTCTTCAGGGAATACGTTAGGAAATTCATTAACAATAGAAATATCATTCAAAACTGAAGTATTTTTGTTTAGATCCGTGACATGAGCTAAGAAAGCTTGACATCCGTTTTTCAATAAACGAATAGCTTTATGGCTTGAGATGACAGTGATTGATTTTAATAGTTTGGTTGTTTTAATTCGCATAATAGGTTGATTAGGAATATGAAAGCTAACAACCTTACGAAAATAATCAATTTTTATATGATGAGTAGTTAACCAATCAATCCGTAGAATTACATCAAACGCAAGTATTTTCAATGAAATAAGATCGACAGGTAATGTGAGGGTACCGATTTGAACCAAACAAGACTTATAAACAATGGATGTAATGAAGGTTTCTCCCAACGGAGTTTCCACAGATAAGTTAAAGTCTAATTTCTCCGAAGTCAAATTTAATCGTTGAGCGCAAATAGGAGAAATAAAAGAATGGGTAGAACCGGTATCAAATAAGGTATAGACTTCGCTAGAGTTTATGATAAGCTTACCCGTGATGACCTCGTTCGGGCTCCTTGCTTTCTGGGAGGTCACAACAATGCTCTCCCTTGCACTACCGGTTTTGACTTTTCTGGGACGGCCTTTGGTGTTTCCATCATGGCTGAACTTGTTTTTGGTAAACGATAAAATCGAGCTAAATGAACTTCTCTTCCACAATTATAACATGCTTTAGACGGCATCGCGCAGTTTGGACTGATGTGTCCTTCCCCTCCGCATTTGAAGCATATGATAGGTGGTCGTTCTCCTTCCTTAACCACGGGTGTTGGTGCTGACGTCTTTCCATCATTGTTGAATCTCATTTTCTTGAAATGTCCATTCTTATTATTTTGGCCATGATTACCACCGAAGTGGTTACCATTTCTGGCCTGCTGATTCCCTCCACGCTTGTTGTCATCGCTTCGATGACTGCTTTCACTGGTATTATCATTTTGTCGGTTGCTCTCTTTTAGTTGCGTTGACTCGTTATCGCGCTCCACTAACTGAGCCCTATTTACAACATCTGAATATAAACACAGTTTATGAGAAATAAGATGTTGACGTATCTCCGGCTTCAAACATCTTAAAAACATCCACGTCATTCTCTCTTCATTATCCACCAAGTGGGACTCAAACCGGGATAACTCGGCAAACTTAGCTTCGTACTGCGACACGGTCATATTATTCTGTTCCAACTTGATGAATTCTATCTCCTTCATGTGACGAATACTTTCGGAAAAGTACTTTTCATTGAATAGTTCTTGAAAATTCTCCCAAGACATCTTCAGTGCGGCAGGTTGAGTACGCTTTATAGATTCCCACCAGTAATCTGCCTCTGCCCGCAACATGAAGGTGGCAAAGGGAACCTTTTGCTCCTCGGAGCATCCCAAGACATCAAATATCTTGTTGATCTGTTTAATCCACGTCTCCGCCTTAAGTGGTTTTGGCTCTCCAAAAAACTCCGGTGGTCCCAGTTCTTTAAACTGCTTGGCGGTGACCGTTCGAGAGTTGCCATTATTTCCACCTGTATTTTGGACAGGAGCCGCTCTCGCCTGTTGTTGCATGAATTGCATAAAGCCTCTGAACATTTCATCATTCATCATTTGGTCAGTGTTGTCGTTTGCATGAGGATTGTCGCCTTCCTGATGCACATTATCCTGATTATTTATATGTGGTGAATCAACGGTCGCCTGTGCTACATTGCTATTCTCAACATTCTCGGATGTCATTTTCAAATACTGCCACAAAACAAGGGTTAAATAACATATCACATATTATCTCTATACTCTGACCGACCAATTAAATACCAAATAAACTTAGGTAGGTCATACTGGCGAAGGAATTCCCCGTCTCTCCCCTCCTAGTTCTAGTCTCACATCTTAGCCAGGGATCATATCTCTAAGCTCTGATACCAACTGTGATGCCCCCAAAATAGGTATACATCACCTATTCTGAGTCACCAAATACATGGTACAAAATTCAAATACAACTTAATTATACAACAGTCGTGTAAAATACGACTAAACATATGCTGTGAGTTTTAATACAAATATTGTCAGATAGACAATATACAAACTCAATGGGGTCCTCATTACATTTATTATCACACTATTACATAGAATAGTGAGGACTACTAATGCTATCATCTGGTCCATCACTCCGTTCCCCGACTCGTCCCAACTATATTCTCATTTCCTGAAGAGAACAGTGAAAGAAAGGGTGAGCTCAACTAGCCCAGTAAGAAATATTATGACTAAGATAATGCAGAATAAATTATCATTAGCCTTAAACATTGTTAACTGATACAATATAACAAACATCAAGTTTAACTGTAGCGGAATAAGCAACCCATTAGAAGAGTAAAGTAGAGAATAAAATCTATTATCTTCTTTGATTTAAAAGGTTTTTCATGACTTTTATCGCTGGGACTCAGCTTTATAAATAATCCACATCATCGAATCACTCATGCACTACGGCCAAGTATATTCTTTAGTATCACGACCACAATTATCCATGCACTATAGGCCAAGAATATTTGTGTATTCATTAATGGTCATGATCATGCCAACCATTGTCCATCAATGCACTACGGGCCAATGAGGACTTTTACCACATCATTTGTAACATTACGGTCATGATTATACCGAATAATCCCTGGTCATAATCATACCAAGTCCATCTATGCACTACAGGCCACAGATGACTTTCAATAGAATATAAACATGAGGATGATGACAATGATATAAGAATTCAATAAAACAAGTTCAAGAATTAATTTATCCAGGAACCAACAACATCCAAATTGTCAATATGATACTTCTTTATAGAGTAAAATTCAAGAAATGCTCAAAAGAATATTTTCATGAAAAGATACTGGATGAAGCGCAGATATCAAAGATATTCTACTAAATTTGTGGAGTATAAAAGCAAAAACTTTAACCGAGTATAATAAAAAATGGAATAACAAAAGAAATCACCAGGCATGCGATAGACCGCACAGACAGGTTATTCCAACAGAATAATAAATAACGGAACCAGGTCATGCGTAAACGCACCGACAGGATATTCTGACAAAATAATAGATAATGGAACCAGGTCCAGCATAAATGCACAAACAGGATATTCTGACAGAATAATAGATAATGGAACCAGGTCCGGCGTAAACGCACGGACAGGATATTCCAACAGAATAATAGATAATAAAACCAGGTTCGGCGTAAACGCACAGACATGATATTCCAACAGAATAATAAAGAATGGAATAACATAAGAATTTCACCAAGTATAGGGTAGCCCGCGTATACAGGTTATTCCAACAGAATAATAAAGAATGGAATAACGGAAGTTCTCTTCATGAATACAAAAGAAATAATACCCCTTACGAGTACAACAAATAATATCTCTTACCGTAAAAGAAACTTGATATCGGAGTGGTGAAGTAGCAGAATACTTTTCTTCTCTCTCTCTATAATTTCTCTCTCTAGAGTTTCAGTGAATTCGTAAGAAATAATGAAGGAATGAGCTTCTATTTATAGAAAAATGAACTGCATAGTAACTAACTCATAAACGGTCTAGATTGATTTACTTTAATCTGACGGTCCATATTTAAAGCAAAATCTTTTAAATAAAATATAAAATATTCTATTTATAATATAATAAAACGAATAACTTTATAAAAGATTTTACTATGCAAACACTATGCAGGCACTATGCAAATACTATACAAAATAAAATATAATATATTCTAATTATTGTCTAATAAAACAGATAACTTTATAAAAGTATTCTGTTTTATATAAAAAGATTTTACTATTAGCCTAATAAAACGAATAACTTTATAAAAGTATTCTGTTTTATATAAAAAGCTTTTCTGTTTTATTACATTAATAATACCAATAAAACAAAACTGATTGACTTATCACGTAAGCATCAATAATCAATACCGTGTGCTACTATACAACCATGTGTATTACTGTACTTTTACTACCGAGTAGTTCAACAGTATTAATGGTAAAACTTTCGCCGTTATTTTCATAAAGTATTTTTGTCGTTTTCTCAATCCGACAATAATTCCGTTGTGGGGTCCACCACTGATTGTGTCGTCGTACGAATATTTCCTGTTAAAACGAATATTCCCCGACCAATCGAATATTATATAGCAACTTGCGTACTTTACAAAATTTATAAATATTACCCACAATTATAACATTATATCAATTTCACTCCACAATATTCAAAAATGATATTTATAGAAAATTCATCTTTATTTATAAAAGTTGGGGTCTTACACTGACCAATCAATTAAATACCAAATAAACTTTGGTAGGTCATACTAGCGAAGAAATTCTCCGTCTCTCCTCTCTTAGTTCTTGTCTCACATCTTAGCCAGGGATCATATCCCTAAGTTTTGATACCAACTGTGACGCCCCCAAAATAGGTATACATCACCCATCTTGAGTAACCAAATACATGGTACAAAATACAAATAAAAACTTAATTATACAACTGTCGGGTAATATTCGACAAAACATATGCTATGAGTTTTAATACAAATATTATCATCTAGACAATATCCACATTCAATGGAGCCCTCATTATATTTATTATCACACTATTTTATAGAATAGTGATGACTACTATGACACTATCTCGGACCATCACTTCATTTCCCGACTAGTCCCGGCTACGTTCTCATTTCCTGAAGAGAACAATGAAAGAAAAATGGTGAGATCAACTAGCCTAGTAAGAAATATTATGACTAAGATAATGCAGAATAAATTATCATTAGCCCTAAACAATGTTAAACTGGTAGAATATAATAGACAACAAGTTTAACTGCAGCGGAACAAGCAATCCATTGGAAGAGTCAAGTAGAGTATAAAATCTACTATCTTCTATAATTTAAAAAGTTTTTCATCAACTTTATCGCTGAGAGTCGGCTTAATAAATAAAATTAAATCATCCCTGCAGCACGACCAAGGATATTCATGTAATCATCAATGGTCATGATTATACCGAATAATCCCTGGTCATAATCATACCAACAACTGTCCATCAATGAACTACATGCCAATGAGGACTTTTATCACATCATTCGTTACATTACGATCATGATTATACCGAATAATCCATGGTCATAATCATACCAAGTCCATCTATGCACGTAAGCCAAAGATGACTTTCATCACAATATAAGCATGAGGATGATGACGATGACATAATAATTCAATAAAACAAGTTCAAGGATCAATTTTAAATATTTATAAATTAATTTATCCAAGAACCAATAACGTCCAAATTGTCACATGATACTGCTTTGTGGGGTAAAATTCAAGAATGCTCAGAAGAATATTTCCATGAAAAGATACTGGATGAAGCGCAAATATCCAGGATATTCTACTAATTTCATAGAGTATAGAAGCCAAAACTTTAACCAACTGAGTATAATAGAATATATAAAACTGCAAATGGATTTTTGCCCGCCATGCGGTAATCCACGTAGACAGATCATTTCCACAATTTAATAAGGAATGAATACGAAGGATCATTCACCATGCATGCGGTAATCCATATAGACTGGTTATTCCAACAGAATAATAAAGAATAGAATAACAGACGAATTCACCATGCATGTGATAGACCGCACAGACAAGTTATTTCAACAGAATAATAAAGAATGGAACCAGGTCATGCGTAATCCGCACAGACAGGATATTCCAACAGAATAATAAAGAACGGAACCAGGTCATGCGTAATTCGCACAGACAGGATATTCCAACAGAATAATAAAGAATGGAATAACAAGAATTCACCAAGCATGCGACAGACCGCACAGACAGATTATTCCAACAGAATAATAAAGAATGGAATAACAACAAAATTCACCAGGCATGCGATAGACCGTACGGACAAGTTATTCCAACAGAATAATAAAGAATGGAATAACAGAAGAATTTCACTACGTATGAGGTACTTCGCATAGACAGGTTATTCCAATAGAATAATAAAGAATGGAATAACAACCCTTACAAGTATTGAAAGAAAATAACTCTCTTCATGAATACGAAGGAATAATACCCCTTACCTTAGATAAAAACTAGATACTAGAATAGTGAGGTAGCAGACTTCTCTTCTTCTTTCTGTCTATAATTTCTCTCTATAATAATTGCTCTATAGCTTTAGTGAATTGGTGAGAAATGAAGGAAGAATGAGCTTCTATTTATAATAAAATATAGTTTCAATAATTGCACGTTTTGGGGCTCGAAATATTACAGTATAATACCTTCCTCTTTTTCTTCATTTTTAATTTAGTCTTGCAATTATTATCAAACTTGCACCACCTACCCTAATAGTAAATAATGTGAATTAATAGTAAATCATGTGAATCAATAGTTCACACATGTGAACACATAGTTATAAGCATGTGAATTAATAGCAATTAATTACTAATTTATCCGGTTAATTACCCGATTGGTCAATATAATCTCCAGACATCAATTATTATCGAAATAGATGTCGATTGCCACTAACACTAATAATTTCCACACAATGGAACTATCAATTTCATCTTTAATCAACACGAACTTATTCATCATTAATATTATAATTCACGATATTTAACAACCAGGTCGTTCCCAGAAAATAGGGGCCTTTCCGATAAGGATTTCTCCTTATTGACGCGCAATTAGATTATCTAACCTCTCCTTGATAGAACTTCTAGACATTATCAATATTGCAAATAATAATATGAATAACTTTGTCGTTTCAATTATTAATTTAATAGTATAACATATTATGCAGATGATACTGTGACAATAATTGAATCAATAATATGAGAGATATGATGCATCAATTACTATAGTAATAATTGAGTATAACTGAGTGACTTCTTATGTAAGCATCAATAATCAATACCGTGTCCTACTATGCAACCACGCGTATTACTGTACTTTTACTACCGAGTAGTTCAACAATTTTAACGGTAATACTTTCGCCGTTATTTTTATAAAAAGATAATTCTGTCGTTTTCTTACTACGACAGTACTTCCGTTGTGGGGTCCACCAATGATTGTGCCGTCGTACGGATATTTCCCGATAAAAAGAATATTCTCCAACCAAACGAATATTTTATAACAACTTGCATACTTTGCAAAATTTATAAATATTATCCACAACTATAACATTATATCAAAACCACACCATAATATAAAAACTATTTCGAGAAAATTAAATATTTATTCATAAAATTTGGGGTCTTACAACTACTAAAACAACCATCTGGACCGTCAATCCGTTCCCCGACTCGTCCCAGCTATATTCTCATTTTTTAAAGAGAACAGTGAAAGAAAGGGTGAGCTCAACTAGTCTAGTAAGAATTAGTATGGCTAAGATAATGCAGAATAAATTATCCTTAGACTTCAACAGTATAACAACTGATGGAATATAATAGACAACAAGTTTTAGATCAACAACTGCAGCGGAATAAGCAATCCATTAGAAGAGTCAAGTAGAACATAATGTCTACTATCTCTTCTAGATTAAAAGTCCATCGTTAATATTTCATTCCTGTAATACTCAATAATAGTTCTTTGTTATACCCAAGACAAAAAGAACTATCATCACCTATCTTCACCTAAACCACCAAAGATTATAGTTAAATCCACAATTCATATTTATAATCATGTAAATCAACAGTTTCTCCTTGCCACAAAGGCTTAATAGAACGTTTACTCAATATCCTTACCCCAGAGGCTAAAGATATTCAAATGTAATAATAATGATCATACCAATCGGTTGTCTATCTTTTCACTACAAGCCAAAGATATTCAACTATAAAACCAGTGGTCATGATCATACTAATCAATTGCATGTCAGTGCACTACGGCCAAAGATATTCAACTGTTAACTAATGGTCATGATCCTGCCAATCACATCATCGAATTATCCATGCACTACGGGCCAAGGATATTCATTATTATCACCAGTGGTCATGATCATGTCATACACCTGTCCATCTTTGCATTACGGGCCAAAGTTATCAATCAACAGTTCGTCTTTGCACGTAAGCCAAAGATATATATCTGTAAAACCAATAATCAGCAATCCATCTATACACGTAAGCCAAAGATGACTTTCAGCACAATATAAGCATGAGGATGATGACAATGATATAAGCATTAATCAAACGAAATCAAGGATAAATATTAAAGACTTTAAATTTATCTAGAGTTTAAAAATATCAAAATTGTCAACATGATACTGCTTTGTAGAGTAAAATTAAAGAATAATATTCATATACCAAAAATAATTTGGACAAAAAAGAAATATATTTTTCGGGTAAATAGTACCTCGTGAATAGTAACTCGTGAATAGTAACTCAGGAATAGTACTCCGTATTCGTACATAGTACCGTATACATAAATAATGTTATATACGTAAATAGTATCATATACATGAACAGTGCCGTATACGTTAATAGTTTCGTATACGTAAATAGTAACCCCGGCACAAAAAGATAAAGTTTCACAATAAAATTCATATTAATATTTATAACACCTTAATCCAAATGTTATAAATCACTTAATAATCTCATAATCTAATATTATTAATATTACCACAATATTTTAATCATTTCTTAAATTTATAAATAATTTATTTTAATTGTTTACACTTTATTAATTAATGCATTTAATCATCCTAAAATACCAAACTCGTAAGATTTCATTACCAATAACCAAAACTCTCATAAAAAATCTGCATATACCTTATATAGGATTCTCAAGTCATAAAATCCTATTTTCCAATTTTCTTACTTCACATAACATATTTAATTCATTAACTCATAACTAATCTATTTTCATGAAAAATATCAAATCAGTACAAACAAATTTTCTCTTCTGGGATTTAGCAGAATATAGTCGCATATTGAACATATATTTTTTTCAGAATTTTTAAAATTTATTTACTATTTTTCATATGGCTAAAACTGTCGAGTATTTAGACATTTATCAAAAACTGTACTTTTGTCCAAAAATTCTGAAATTTACAGGGTGTACTGTTGTTATATAGATGTACTCCCAATAAAAATTTCACCAATTTTGGAGTTAACAACAAGGAGTTATAAGGGTTTACTTTTAAAATAATTTTTTCTCATAAAATTCATAACTCCTAATCTATACATCTAAAAATTGCCATTTTTGGACACAATCTAGAAAACTCATCAAATTATCATTTCAAATTTTTTTAGAATTTTTGAGGGACGTAAAAATTACAAAACTGCCCCTGGCCCCTTACTTACAACGGTTGAACGAAAATAATATTCCTTACGAACATTGAACGAAAATAATATTCCTTACGAATATTAAATGAATATAATGAATATTGAACGATAATAATATTCATACGAATACGAAAAATAATATCTCTTCACGGTATAAAAATAATAACCCTTACCTTAGAAGAAGACTGGATATTAGAATAGTAAGGAAGCAGACTTCTCTTCTCCTTTCTCTCTATAGATTCTCTCTCTGTAGCTTCTATCTCTATAATTTCTCTTGTGAGACTTAGTAAATTGGTGAGAAATGAAAGAAGAATGAGCTTCTATTTATAGGAAAATATAGTTTCGATAATTGCACATTTTGGGGCTCGAAATATTACAGTATAAAACCTTCCTCTTTTTCTTTTTTTTTTAATTTAGTCATGCAAGTATTATCAAACTTGCACCACCTACCCTAATAGTAAATAATGTGAATCAATAGTAAATCATGTGACTCAATAGTTCTAAACATGTGAAAAATTAATTATAGTATAGTACCTTCATCTATACCTCCATTTTTAATTTAGTCATGCAAGTATTATTAATCTTGCACCAACTCCCATAATAGTAAATCATGTGAATCAATAGTACATACATGTGAACATATAGTTATAAGCATGTGAATTAATAGCAACTAATTGCTCATTTATCCAATTAATTACCCGATTGATCAATATAACTTCCAGACATTAATTATCATCGAAATAAATGTCGATTTCCACTAACACTAATAATTCCCACACAATGGAACTATCAATTTCATCTTTAATCAACACGAACTTATTCATCATTAATATTATAACTCACAATATTTAACAACCAGGTCGTTCCCAGGAAAGAGGGGGCTTTCGAATAAGGAATTCTCCCTATTGGTGCGCAATTAGATGACCAAACCTCTCCCTGACAGAACTTCTAGACATTGTCAATATTGTAAATAATAATATGAATAACTATGTCGTCTCAATTATTGATTTAATAATATAACATATTATGCAGATGATACTGTGACAACAATTGAATCAATAATATGAGAGATATGATGCAGCAATTACTGTAGCAATAATTGAGTATAACTGAGTGATTTTTCACGTAAGCATCAATAATCAATACCGTGTGCTACTATGCAATCATGCATATTACTGTACTTTTATCACCGATTATTTTATGATAACTTGCTTACTTTAAAAAAAATTCACATATCACTCTTAACTTTAACCTTTTATCAATTTAACCATTTACTAAATAGAATAATTATAAGAAAATTGAATACTTTCATTTCATAAAATTTGGGGTCTCACAACGAACATATACAGCATGCACTAATTGCGAATCAATAACCAGTATAGATATGAACAATCAACAATAATTATTCACTAACATGTTTTGAAAATACAACTCAAGTTTGAGTTAGGGAAACTTTCCTTGACCGTCGATTACCGCTAAGCAGTATAATTTAATCTCTTATGAAAGGCCTTTCCTTGCGAACTTGATTTCCTTCTTTTCTTAGTAGATGGTGTTTGCTTTCTCTTACTCTTCCTTTTACTTACCCAAAACCGTGGCCCTCTCCCTTCCTTCTCAAACTCTAACTTTTCTCTTGGATTTTGAGTGAGAGTTATGGAGAAATAAAAAGAAAGATTATTTCCACTTTTTCCTTTCATCTCTCATCTTTTTCTTCTCTCCCTCTCTCTTCTTACGAAAATGGGGTGAAAAAATGAGGAAGAGTGTAACGCCCCCAAATACGGGTATTAATCACCACGAACCTGGTACACCAATTCTATAACAATTGCGAAAGATATAAACATAAATTGTTTATACAAATACCTTTACACATAATCCCCAAGGTCGATAACCATAACTTAATACCTGAATTCAAATTCCTAATCGATATACAATGTCATTATCATACAACATTGTTACAAGTTTTAACTGCACAATAATCCAACGCCGGAATTGTCTTTGACTTTACCTGTATCTGTGACACCCCCAAATCCCGGTACTTCATTACCTCAAGATTTGGTGTTCACGTAATCAAAACATTCATTTCTAACTACCCAATCATAATAGAATTGAATAATAAAAGAAAACCTGCCCATACAGGATTAAACTTTAAATAAAAAAAATCTCCCAGGTTATCCAACCTTTAACAACAATCATTCAAATGCGGAAAATTAAATAACTTCATTACAATCTTTAAATCAAATTCTGAAAGTAAACTATCAAAACTATTATAAGTCTTCTGCATTTATTCATCTTTCCTTTTCCCTTACTGGTACTAGGTACGTCACCCGTTTCAACTTTAGCTGTAAGAAATTTTACAGGCAAGAGTGAGCAAACAATGCCCACTTGAAATAACAATAAGTAAATCTTTAAACTTTCACATCAATTGCCAATATTAGGCTCAATAGAACTGAACAATATATTCTATTAACTTTCTGAAAAACTATAACATTCACTGAGGGTCTAATGACCACGAATCATGTCCACAGTTATAAGTAATCTTTCAACTTTAACTTTAACAGTCATAAGACTATAAGGACTTCACGTACTTAGGGGGATCAACCCTTCGTACAATGTATTGTGCACAACCATTTCAACGCTAAGCGTAAACCTCTATTAAAAGAGTTGTTCATCTCAGTATTTAGAATACAAGTCCGCACCAAAGTAAGTTTGGTTTGGATAAGCTTTCAAGGTAATTTGGAGTTCAACGGACATCAACTAAGGATTAGTTGAATACAAGATAGTAACACTATGTTATTGAACGATCATACTGAATAAACATTTCGTTCTAAGTTCACGCTTTAGGAATAATCTAATAGCATAACAATTGAATAATTTATCATACCTTGCTTTGAACAACATTAAGCTAATGTTACATTTTAGAATTTAATATCAAGCATGCACAACAAATAATAACTTGAACGATAAACTAAAGGTACTTGCATGGTAATATAACTAGTTTAGAGTTAAGAAAACTTGCACAATTATAAAAGTAGAGTTAGAGAACTTGCATAAGTATAACATAACAGTGAAAAGTAACCTTGCTGAATAATAAAGTAGCAAAGGTTAGGGAACTTGCCTCGTGTGTAGGTTAAACAATTACTATTCATGTTCACCCCAAGTCCTACACATACCATATGCATTGACAATACACATTAGTTACACTAACATTACCTTTATGAGTTCCTTTATTACTCTTAGTATAGCTACTAACTAAGTTTAAGTTTAAACAACAACACATCTTTCATGAACATTACTTTTTAGCTTTATTACAACTACTTAAATGATCATGCCATTGCACCACGTGTACATTAACAACTTGATAAAATATCCTAATACGTGTCCAACATGTTATCATTAAGTTATACTAATACCCAAAGGGTTGCACTTGCATTCGTGCATCCCGACGCCCTCCGATTGGCTCCAAATACACAACAGTCCTAAAGATGGCCATTTTGCCAACTGTTACAGACCTCAAATTAAAACACTTAAAGAATGAAAGTTGTAGGTCTACTCTTCCCCTTTTCGAATCATCTTGAATTACCTAAATCGGAGTTCGTATGAAAAAGTTATGGCCGTTTTACTACAGGAGGCCAAAACTGCCCAACTAGGCCACTTTTCTGGTGCCGGGGCGCGGAACAGTGGCGCTGGGGCGCGAGCTACAGCGCTGGGGCGTGAGCTACGGCCCATTTTGGCACTGGGGCGCGAAATTTGGCGCCAGAGCGCGAAATTTGGCGCTGGGGAGTGAATTTTGATGCTGGGGCGCCGAAACTCATAGAACCAACCCCGAAAGACAGAGCAAAGCTACTGTCTAAATTATTTTTAACAACCAATGGCATCTAACACATGTATAACTTCTTGAAAATTACACATAAAAGTTAACAATCATCAATATATCCATCACCAATCATTAATTATCAATACCATAAACTAATTCTTTGAAACACTGTGTTTTAAAGTAAAAATCCATTGATGATATATAAATTACAGTGAACGAAAATTTCCACTGTTATCAACAAATTTTGATTCCTTTGAAATACAACTATACCAACATAACAAATTAACATGTATAGTTCAATTCCTCAGTTAGCATACAATTTATCGAATCACATACAAATTTTGTTATTTTTCAAAGCATATGTTCGTATATAAATTTTCACTGAAAAACCAAGTTATCTTCCTCAATGATAATTTAGCATACAACACCTACACACCTATATATACATGCTAGTTATAACAACCCAACATGTAATACCAAAACAATTTCTGGAACAAGGTTTACAGACAAATTTGGTAAAACTTATACACGGTTATGACAAGAAAACAAAGACATACAATTTCTCAAAAACTATATAACGTAAACATATATTATAAGGTTTGTACAACCTACCTTTAATTTGTTCTAGAAAACTTGTAAATCAAAACTTGTTTTGGACAATCTTGCACTTGGCTTCTTCTCAAAATCTCTGAACTTTTCCTTTCTCTTTTCTTACTTCTCTCAATAATAAACTAGGTACTAACAATGAGCGTAAACCAAAACTGATACACGTAGAATAAAACTGATATGGCAATAATAAGCCTACTTATTATTATCAGTTACCAAACATATAACGTATAATCTTATAAATATATATTTTATTTATATACTTGTTTTATTTATTTTATTAATAATTTAAAAATCAAAAGAAATCTAAAAGCCATAGGCTTTGTTTGGAAACCATTAAAAATTAAATGATTAAAATACTTACACCTTGTTTGGCAAAAACTAAATTAAAATTACTTTAATTTATTTTAATAACTCTTAATAACATAGTTATTTGTTATACTTTATTTAATAACAATTTATTAAATAAATTACTTAATCACATAATTCAATCCACATAACACATTAATTATTTAACAAATAAATAATTAACTAATCACATTAATTATTTCGTAAATAAATAATTAACTAAATAAACTCAATCAAATTGAACAATTACTTATTCAATAATAAACATATCCAATAAATATTTATATAAATTAATAAATATTTATAACTTACATTTAAAAAAAATACGAAATGTTACATCATTCCCCTCATATAAGGATTCTGTCCTCAGAATCACAACTCAAACCACACATTCGTTACATTCTTCCCTACTTACAAAGATTCTGTCCTCAGAATCGAAGACACAGATTAAACAAATAACTCAGGGTATTCTTTCAACATTTTCTTTTCGAGTTCCCACGTTGCTTCTTTAGCGTTGTGGTTCCTCCAAATCACCTTCACAGAAGGTATCACTTTATTTCTGAGCACTTGTTCTTTCCTGTCGACTATCTGGATAGGAACCTCTTCATAAGACAAATCTTTCTCGAACTGCAACGGTTCGTACTCGATCACATGTTTGTAGTCGGGTTTATATGGTCGTAACACCGAAATGTGAAAAACATTATGAATATTTTCCAATTCTGGAGGTAGAGCTACCTCGTAAGCCACTTCTCCCACTCTTCGCAGCACTTCAAAGGGTCCAATAAACCTCGGGCTTAGCTTTCCCTTTTTACCGAAACGAATTTTCCCCTTCCAAGGAGAAACTTTTAGGAATACATAGCTTCCTACGTCAAATGCACGATCTTGCCTGTGTTGATCAACATACTTCTTCTGTCGGTCTTGAGCTGCTACCAATCTTATCCTGATGAGTTTGATAACCTCAGCAGTTTGTTGCACCAATTCTGGTCATAACAGTTGACGTTCACCAACTTCATCCCAGTACAGTGGAGTTCTGCACTTTCTGCCGTATAACGCTTCATAAGGAGGCATGTCGATGCTCGCGTGATAACTATTATTGTAGGCGAATTCCACCAACGGTAATTGCTCTTCCCAGCTTCCTTTGAAATCCATGACGCATGCTCTCAACATATCTTCCAATGTCTGGATCGTTCGTTCGCTTTGGCCATCTGTTTGCGGATGATATGTCGTACTCATTCGCAACTGTGTTCCCATACATTCTTGTAGTCTCTTCCAGAAGTTTGATGTGAACCTCGGATCTCTGTCTGACACAATTGACACTGGAACTCCATGTCTTGCAATGATCTCTTTAATATATAGTTTTGCCAGTTGATCAAGATTGAATCTAATCTTTATTGGCAAAAAGTGTGCAGATTTTGTCAGTCTGTCTACTATTACCCAAATCGCATCGTATCCTTTCTGAGTAGTTGGAAGACCCACCACAAAATCCATCGTGATATGCTCCCATTTCCATTCCGGTATTTCCAACGGTTGAAGTAATCCGCTGGGTCTTTGATGTTCGGCTTTTACTCTTTGACATGTCAAACATTTAGCCACACATTCTGCAACATCCCTTTTCATATTCGGCCACCAAAAATGTCGGCATAAATCTTGATACATTTTCGTGCTTCCTGGATGAATCGAATATCTTGAGCTATGAGTTTCGGTCAGGATTTCGTTTTTCAGTTCTGGTGTTGCTGGAACCCAGATTCTTTCCTCGTACCGTAGTAATCCTTCGGTATCGACCTTGTATTTCGTATTGCTACCATCAACCATATTCTCTTTTATCTTTCCACATTCTTCATCTTGTAACTGAGCGTTTTTCACCTTGTCCAGTAAAGTTGGAC
Organism: Panax notoginseng; assembly: GCA_016801055.1. Taxonomy (NCBI): domain Eukaryota; kingdom Viridiplantae; phylum Streptophyta; class Magnoliopsida; order Apiales; family Araliaceae; genus Panax; species Panax notoginseng. The sequence continues at coordinate 161,067,236 of CM029014.1, forward strand.
CAGCTTCTATCTGAAATAGTTGTTCGTCGGATTCCTGTGGAAATTTGATTTCTAGTTCTAACTTTATCATTGCTGAAATGAGCTCCTCCTGAGTTGTTATCAGCATTAATTTTTCTCGACCTTTCCTGCTTAAAGCATCTGCAACCACATTCGCTTTGCCCGGATGATAAAAGATCTCACAATCGTAATCCTTTATCAATTCCATCCATCTCCTCTGACGCATGTTCAGATCCTTCTGATTGAAAATATACTTCAGACTTTTGTGGTCTGTGTAGATCTCACATTTCTCTCCATACAGATAATGTCTCCATATCTTGAGAGCAAATACCACTGCAGCCAATTCTAAATCATGAGTCGGGTAACCTTTCTCGTAATCCTTCAGTTGTCTTGATGCATAGGCAATAACTTTGCCGTTTTGCATAAGAACACAACCCAATCCTTTGTGTGAGGCATCACTATACACCACAAAATTTCCTGTATTATCCGGTAGGGTTAACACAGGTGCCATACTTAGCTTTTTCTTCAAATCTTGGAAGCTCTCTTTACACTTTTCCGTCCAAACGAATTTCACAGCTTTTCGTGTCAAATTTGTTAACGGAGTGGCTATCTTAGAAAAATCTTGTATAAATCTTCTATAATAACCGGCCAGCCCCAAGAAACTCCTCACCTCCGAAGGTGTTCTTGGTTGTTCCCAATTGATTACAGCTTCCACTTTCGATGGATCTACTGAAATCCCTTCCTTGTCAATAACATGACCCAAAAATTGTACACGATCGAGCCAAAATTCGCATTTAGAGAATTTCGCATACAATTTTTCCTTTCTTAGTGTCTCCAATGTCAAACGTAAGTGTTCCACGTGTTCTTCTTGAGTTTTGGAATACACTAGAATGTCGTCGATGAATACCACTACAAACTTGTCTAAGAATGGTTTAAACACCCTGTTCATCAAATCCATGAACGCAACAGGTGCATTGGTTAAACCAAAAGACATCACCAGAAACTCGTAATGTCTATACCGAGTTCTGAATGCCGTTCGTGGTATATCCTCCTTCCTCACTTTCAACTGGTGCTATTCTTGGCAACGGGTATTTGTTTTTAATAGTGACTTTGTTTAACTCCCTGTAATCAATGCAAAGACGCATTGACCCGTCCTTCTTCTTTACGAATAAAACTGGCGCTCCCCACGGCGATACACTTGGTTGAATATATTTCTTGTCTAACAGTTCTTGCAAATGTACCATCAGTTCCTTCATTTCTACCGGAGCCATTCTGTACGGAGCCTTTGATATCGGTGCTGTTCCCGGCACTAAGTCGATCACGAATTCAATTTCTCTGTCCGGCGGAAGTCCTGGCAAATCTTCTGGAAACACGTCTTCGAATTCTCTCACTACCGGTATTTCTTCTAATTTCACACCTTTCTTCTGAGTATCGACTATGTAAGCTAAATAGCCCACACAACCTTGACTCAACAACTTCTTGGCCTGCATAGTCGTCAGACATTTCATTTGTCTTGGCGACTTGCTACCATAAAATACTACCTTTGACGGAGTCATAAGGTTTACACACTTCTTTTGGCAGTCAATTACTGCTCCATAATTGAACAACCAATCCATTCCCAAAATTACATCAAATTCCCCGAGTCTAATCGGAATCAAATCTACTAACAAGATATTCCCCTTAATGTTCACCCTACAGTTCTTGTAAACGAACCTAACAGGGATTATTTCCTTATTCGCAATTTCTATGTTCAAAGGAAAATTCAGTTCTTCTCTTGGCAATTCTAACCTCTTAGCAAATTCATCAGATATAAACGAGCAAGTAGCACCCGAATCAAATAATACATATGCATCAATATCATTGATTGGGATAATACCTGACACCACATCCTTTGATTGCACAGCATCTTGCACAGTCATGTTGAAGGTTCTGGCTGTGGGTTTGTTTGATGCTGCAGGTCCTGTAATAGCCCACGTACCTCCATTGTTACCTCCTCCATTGTTTCTGGTTGTCACTCCCTCCTTCTTCTTAGGACATTCACGAGCAAAGTGATCCTTAGATCCGCACGTGAAGCACACATTCTTTTTTTTGATTGAGTGCAATTTGGGGCGATGTGACCCTCCTGACCACATTTGTAGCAAACTCATTTCCCCATCAAACACGCTCCCTTGTGAAACTTCCCACATGTCGCACATGCTTCAAACTTCTTATTCTGCTGGTTACCCTGCTGGTTTCCAGTACCCATACTTCCATTCCACTTTCTCTTCAAGTTGTTGTTGTTGTTGTTGTTTTTGTTGTTGTTTCCACCGCTACCACCTCCACTCTTCATCTCATTTTCATTCTTCTTCTTCTTTTGTTCCTGGTTGAATTTTGTTACCGCCTCGCCTCCACCTTCGGCGAGTACTGCTTTCTCCATTACTACTGCAAATGTCTTCAACTGGAACAGGGAAACCCTACTGTACAGCCAAGGCTTCAGTCCCTGTTCAAACCTCTTCGCCTTGCGTTAGTCTATGCTAACCTGATATGGTGCAAACCTCGGCAATTCGTTGAATTTTGCGGCATACTCGGATACCGACATCGTCCCTTACTTCAGCTCTAGAAACTGTACTTCCAGCTGACTCTTTGAACTCTCCGGGAAATAGGTCTCGAAGAACAACTCCTTAAACCTATCCCAGGTCATCACTCCTGGCCCTTCACGAGTTTTATTGACCTGCCACCAATAACTAGCTTCTGCTTTCAACATGAAAGTTGCGAAAGCCGTCTTCTGGTCATCCCCTACCCTAGCGACATCAAACACCTTCTCTATCTCCATAATCCAGGTTTGAGCTTCAACTGGATTCATGGACCCACGGAATTCAGGTGGTCCAACCGCCTTAAACTCCTTAAACGTTGTACCATGGTTTTGAGGTTGATTCTGCAACGCTCCTGTCAATAGTGTCACTAGTTGTTGAACGGGATTCACATCAACATTGTCGTTAGCTTCTTCGGTGGTTCTCTGTCGTGTTGGTTGACGTCTGGGAGGCATTTTCTGTTTAAAATAAAACATCTATTAGACCATTACTCAACTCCTTTAAGTATTTCTAATTAACTTGCCTCTACAAAAGAAATAACCACATAGCACATAACACTTTGAATAAAATAATAACTTTTATTTATTCATAAACTTTTTTGAAAACATAACACAATAGCATCTCTGCTATCTACATCCTTTCCTGAACTACAAAAGTTTCAGGACAACGCCATTATTATCATATCCCACGGTTACTTAACACTAGGGATTTACACATTATTTAATACATATTACGTGCATTACAGGCACACTTTCTACGATGATCTATTAAGATACTTCTTAGCCCTATCACGTTCTTCCTCCATGACTCGAAACATCGTTCTTCGATCTAACACAAATGATGGCAGCGTCTCGAACTGAATCGGATATCCCATAACTTGATCTTGAGCTCGATTAATTGCGGTGTCGAATACTTTGACCATTTCTTCTATCTTCATCCTTTTTGCCTGTGAGCTCCTTACTGCTCTTCCAGTTCATTGATAAGCTTCCTCGTATGCATCTTCAGCTCTTGCCCTCTTAGCCGCTTCTTCTCTCAGCCTGCTCTTCAGTTCAGCAACCATCTCGATCAATTGTTCCTTCTCTCCTTCAGTCTGTGTTAGTTTCTCCTCGGCGTTTGTCAGTCGTTCATCACGATCCTGGATCTCGCCGTCTTTTTGTGTAATTGTAGTCTGTTGTTCAGCTACTATCTCCTGTAACTCCTCCACTGTATCTTGTAGTTCCACGTTAAGGTCGTGCACTTCATCATATACACGGCCAGCTATCGAGTTAAGCGGAATCCTTTCCTCCTCATCCTCGTCATCCTCATCCTCCTGCGATAACTCAATGGGATCCTCCTCGTCTGTCTCCACATCATCATCCTCATCCTCAACTACTGTGACCAACGGGGCTGACTCCCGTGGCAATAGTTGTTCCCAAACTACCTGAACATCGCGAGGTTCCTCCTCTATAGGCATTTGAGGTCCCTCATCCCTAGCCTGACTGGACTCTCCAACATTAGTCATCCTGACAACAAAGTTTTAAAGTTTTAGTTATTAATCATTCTACTCGACACTCGCGAGCACATAAGTTATAAACACATAAGCACATAAGTGTTTTATTACTTCTTCCTTGAAACTAGATAAGAGTTATCTCCACTATCTTTTCAAAGGTTACTTCCTAAGGCTTTTTCCCCCACCTAAGGTTCATAACCTAAAGCTTTGATACCAACCTGTGACACCCCCAAATCCCGGTACTTCATTACCTCAAGATTTGGTGTTCACGTAATCAAAACATTCATTTCTAACTACTCAATCATAATAGAATTGAATAATAAAAGAAAATATGCCCATACAGGATTAAACTTTAAATAAAAGAAATCTCCCAGGTTACCAACCTTTAACAACAATCATTCAAATGCGGAAAATTAAATAACTTCATTACAATCTTTAAATCAAATTCTGAAAGTAAACTATCAAAACTATTACAAGTCTTCAGCATTTATTCATCTTTCCTTTTCCCTTACTGGTACTAGGTACGTCACCCGTTTCAACTTTAGCTGTAAGAAATTTTACAGGCAAGAGTGAGCAAACAATGCCCACTTGAAATAACAATAAGTAAATCTTTAAACTTTCACATCAATTGCCAATATTAGGCTCAATAGAACTGAACAATATATTCTATTAACTTTCTGAAAAACTATAACATTCACTGAGGGTCTAATGACCACGAATCATGTCCACAGTTATAAGTAATCTTTCAACTTTAACTTTAACAGTCATAAGACTATAAGGACTTCACGTACTTAGGGGGATCAACCCTTCGTACAATGTATTGTGCACAACCATTTCAACGCTAAGCGTAAACCTCTATTAAAAGAGTTGTTCATCTCAGTATTTAGAATACAAGTTCGCACCAAAGTAAGTTTGGTTTGGATAAGCTTTCAAGGTAATTTGGAGTTCAACGGACATCAACTAAGGATTAGTTGAATACAAGATAGTAACACTATGTTATTGAACGATCATACTGAATAAACATTTCATTCTAAGTTCACGCTTTAGGAATAATCTAATAGCATAACAATTGAATAATTTATCATACCTTGCTTTGAACAACATTAAGCTAAGGTTACATTTTAGAATTTAATATCAAGCATGCACAACAAATAATAACTTGAACGATAAACTAAAGGTACTTGCATGCTAATATAACTAGTTTAGAGTTAAGAAAACTTGCACAATTATAAAAGTAGAGTTAGAGAACTTGCATAAGTATAACATAACAGTGAAAAGTAACCTTGCTGAATAATAAAGTAGCAAAGGTTAGGAAACTTGCCTCGTGTGTAGGTTAAACAATTACTATTCACGTTCACCCCAAGTCCTACACATACCATATGCATTGACAATACACATTAGTTACACTAACATTACCTTTATGAGTTCCTTTATTACTCTTAGTATAGCTACTAACTAAGTTTAAGTTTAAACAACAGCACATCTTTCATGAACATTACTTTTTAGCTTTATTACAACTACTTAAATGATCATGCCATTGCACCACGTGTACATTAACAACTTGATAAAACATCCTAATACATGTCCAACATGTTATCATTAAGTTATACTAATACCCAAAGGGTTGCACTTGCATTCGTGCATCCCGACGCCCTCCAATTGGCTCCAAATACACAACAGTCCTAAAGATGGCCATTTTGCCAACTGTTACAGACCTCAAATTAAAACACTTAAAGAATGAAAGTTGTAGGTCTACTCTTCCCCTTTTCGAATCATCTTGAATTACCTAAATCGGAGTTCGTATGAAAAAGTTATGGCCGTTTTACTACAGGAGGCCAAAACTGCCCAACTAGGCCACTTTTCCGGTGCCGGGGCGCGGAACAGTGGCGCTGGGGCGCGAGCTACGGCCCATTTTGGCGCTGGGGCGCGAAATTTGGCGCCAGAGCACGAAATTTGGCGCTGGGGAGTGAATTTTGATGCTGGGGCGCCGAAACTCATAAAACCAACCCCGAAAGACAGAGCAAAGCTACTGTCTAAATTATTTTTAACAACCAATGGCATCTAACACATGTATAACTTCATGAAAATTACACATAAAAGTTAACAATCATCAATATATCCATCACCAATCATTAATTATCAATACCATAAACTAATTCTTTGAAACACTGTGTTTTAAAGTAAAAATCCATTGATGAAATATAAATTACAGTGAACGAAAATTTCCACTGTTATCAACAAATTTTGATTCCTTTGAAATACAACTATACCAACATAACAAATTAACATGTATAGTTCAATTCCTCAGTTTGCATACAATTTATCGAATCACATACAAATTTTGTTATTTTTCAAAACATATGTTCGTATATAAATTTTCACTGAAAAACCAAGTTATCTTCCTCAATGATAATTTAGCATACAACACCTACACACCTATATATACATGCTAGTTATAACAACCCAACATGTAATACCAAAACAATTTCTGGAACAAGGTTTACAGACAAATTTGGTAAAACTTATACACGGTTATGACAAGAAAACAAAGACATACAATTTCTCAAAAACTATATAACGTAAACATATATTATAAGGTTTGTACAACCTACCTTTAATTTGTTCTAGAAAACTTGTAAATCAAAACTTGTTTTGGACAATCTTGCACTTGACTTCTTCTCAAAATCTCTGAACTTTTCCTTTCTCTTTTCTTACTTCTCTCAATAATAAACTAGGTACTAACAATGAGCGTAAACCAAAACTGATACACGTAGAATAAAACTGATATGGCAATAATAAGCCTACTTATTATTATCAGTTACCAAACATATAACGTATAATCTTATAAATATATATTTTATTTATATACTTGTTTTATTTATTTTATTAATAATTTAAAAATCAAAAGAAATCTAAAAGCCATAGGCTTTTTTTGGCAACCATTAAAAATTAAATGATTAAAATACTTACACCTTGTTTGGAAAAAACTAAATTAAAATTACTTTAATTTATTTTAATAACTCTTTATAACATAGTTATTTGTTATACTTTATTTAATAACAATTTATTAAATAAATTACTTAATCACATAATTCAATCCACATAACACATTAATTATTTAACAAATAAATAATTAACTAATCACATTAATTATTTAGCAAATAAATAATTAACTAAATAAACTCAATCAAATTGAACAATTACTTATTCAATAATAAACATATCCAGTAAATATTTATATAAATTAATAAATATTTATAACTTACATTTAAAAAAATACGAAATGTTACAGTATCCGACGTTTCGTCTTAATCTGAAATGTTTATCATGATATAGCAAGGGTGAGCACCAAGTTTGCCCAGCAAGTTTAAGTTCAAAGAAAGATATATCGTGATGGAAAGAATAAAAAGCTGGCTAACAAACTTTCGACAATATAATAATTGTGAAAAAGCATGAATCAATTTTCATAACTGAATGACTGAGTCAATAATAATGAATGACCAATAATAAACATGAACAATTTAACTAGACCAAATGGTAAAGAAGGTGATCAACCTTTCATACCTAATGAACATATGCAACATGCACAACGTGCGAATCAATAATCAAAGATGTGATGTAATCAGCAATGATTAATCACGAACATACTATACAATAACAATTCTAGTTTGAGTTAGGAAACTTGCATAATTAAAAGTATAGGAACTTGCCTGAACTGTCGACTACTGATACGCAATCTATTTTAGCTTCATCTGAAGACCTAATATTGATAATATCGATCTCCCAATTAGAAAACTATCATCGCATATACTACTGTTAATTAAAGTCATAAAATAACTTAAACACTTATCACATAATCAAATATTAGATTACTCTTTAAAACATCATTATTATTATCGTCCTTTGATAATTCTTTAATCATTATATCATATACATTAGGATTTAACACTTTAATCCTATATATTATAAGTTCCTCTTTAAAATTTAATAAGTCAAATACTAATCCAGCAATCTGGATTATCCAAATATACCAATCCAGCAACCTAGATTTCAATCCAGTAAACCAGATTGCAATCCATTAAACAAGATTCCAAATCCAGCAACCATATGGCCAATCCAGCAAACCAAATTACAATCAAACAAACTGGATTCAACAGATTTTTAATTCAGTAAACTGCTTTCCAATCCAGCAAACTGGATTTAACAGATTTTTAATCCAGCAAGCCAAGATTCATTAATTCTTTTCACGAAAATACAAAAACAAATTATTATTTTTCTATCCTTTGACCAAACATATATACATATATTTCATACACAAAAAGAATTTTTCTATAATTTTTCAACTCCCTTTAGTATTTTACAAAAATCATTTTTAGTTCGTAGTTTAAGAAATTTGTCGGAGAACCATAAAAATTGAAATGACCATAACTTAGGCAATTTAAGTCGGAATGAGCTCATTTTTTGATAGGAGCTACTTTATATCATATATTTTCATGTCCCAAAAGTTTGAAATTTATTTCATAAATTAAGTGGCCGAAAAAGCCATTACAAATTCTGGAACAGTAGCTTTTTGGAAAAAATGAGTTTCTCGTACTTCGTTAAAAATAGTCCATACGAAAATCTACAACTCCTTTTTCAGTGATTCCAATTGCAAATGTTAGAAAACTTATCATATTATCATCCCAAAGTTTTCCATAATTTTTTAATGTCCTAAAATTGATGAAACTACCCCTGGAACAAACTGCCCCAAAACAGTCGATTTCTTCTTCTAAAACTTGGGACTATTTTTGCTAAAACAATCACTATGACTTGTGTACTCAACATTTTTTAGTGCTATCACTTGGGTTTAGTAGTTAACTTACATATCTAGCTCCTCCCTTTGACGGATCACAAAAAAAAGGTGTAGATCAAAAACGGTAAAAATTCAAAGTACATAAAAGTTTTATGGTTTATACACTAGAAAAATTACTTTTCTTTTTTTTTTTTGATTTCCAAAAAAATCAACACCCAATATGGGTATATCTAATCATAAAATACTCATCAACAATTAGATACAAAGCTTTTGAGTTTATAAACATAGATTCAAGTTTTGATTTATAATAATCCAACTAAAATATATAAATTAGTTTAGGATTATACCTTTGATCATGATCACGTTTTCTTTCTCTTCCAAAGTATGAGATGAACTTAGGGTGCATCAATGGTGAAACTCCCTCTTCCTTTCCTCCTCTTCCCCATCAAATTATCTCTCTCTCCTTCTCTCTCTCTATTTTTGCTTTGTTAAATAAAAATAGAAAGTGAGATAAGTGAACTAACATAAAAGATGAAAGGGAAAGGATAAGATTTTTGTTGGTAAAAAAAATGTATAGATATTTTTCCCAACATATTATCTTCTCTCTCCTTAATCATTACATAGATATGTAGGAGATTATTAAGTAATGTGGCTTCATAACAAAGTTGGCACATAAGCTTAGTTTGCAAATATCTTATAAAACATGTGGTGCTTGTAATGGATGATGTGCATCCATTCTTTTCCTCTCCTTCTCTCTCCCAATATAACCGTCCAAGTGGCCCTTATTTCACCAATTTAATTGCTTTTATTTCACTTAACTAATGACCATTATGTCCTTCTATACTTGGATCAAGTTTTGGGCTTCTGAATTAATTATTTGGGCTAACACTTGGGCTTTTAATTTAGTTTCTTTGGGCCATAATAAAATAACATTTTTTCATACTTTTAATATTACCATTCCCTAATTATTTAATTAGAGTTTTTATTTACTCAAATATAATTTAAATCCTTACTTACATACACTTAATTTCTTAACTCAATTAGACTTGTTATAATTAGGTTATAAAATTAATTAATTGAGATGTATGAAATAAATCTCTTAGAATTAGTATATATTTTAAATACTATTATTCTCTCATACCATAACCCTTAAGCTATTTAATTTTTCATTCCTAATATATAATTAGGTTATCTTAGTTTCTTTTATTTGTTTATATAATAAACAAATAAAAACAAACACATAATATTCAAATTTATTTACTCATTCATTCAAATAAATTAATTCAATAACTTGAAATATGAACTACAAATCTCTTAGATTATGTCACTAGTATATAATTAAATAATAGGACCATTAAATAAAAATAATCATTTAAGTTATTTAATTCCAATACCTAATTTATAATTAGGTTATGTAACTTTCTATTTAATTTTTCTTTATATAATAAATAAATATATAAACTTTAATATATTTATTAATTAAATCACATACATACATCACATAAGTCAAAAAAAACATTTATTTATATCATATCTCTTTATTAAAATTTATTTCCTTAAAAAATTTTCTACATTCATAATCTATTTCTTTCTTTTACAAATTTCAATCATTCTCATTATTTCTTTCATTAATTCACATAAAATTTAAAGGTAATATAATACATTATTCTTAACATACTTTCAAATATAATTTCATTCTAGGTTTTGAATTTTGTAACATTTATTTTCTCAATTCTATTCAAATAGTAAACCATATAAGTTTTTCTTTAAAAATTAAAATCGTTCCTCTATTTTCACTCTAGGTTTTATTCTTTAACCTTTAATTTAATAATTCAAAATCTTATGAATTTTCGGGATGTAACATTCTTCCACCCCTTATAAGGATTACGTCTCCGGAATCACGTTTGTAACAAACGTACATATATTTAACCTTTTCTTCTATAAATTTCATCCTTAAAATTTTAGCCTACTACACCCTACTCATTTCATTCACCAAAACTAGGTTTTCATAATAACATTTATTCAATCATATCAGATTTTACCCGTACGCAACGAGTTCATACTATTTCATACCCATCATCATATACTACCCAAAACATCACTCTAAAGAGTAAAAATTTTCATATCATATAGACCATGAACACATAGTTTTAACGGTATTTATACCACAAAATAGTAAATTAATAGTTATGTTTACAATCACAAAGAAAGTAAACTGCCGTTGCTAGTACTTTAGGTTATTAGTCTATCGTACGTTTACGTTATATAGAACGTATTAATCATGTCTCACGAATATTTTCGCTACAAATAGATTAGATTATTTTATCCAATCGACATTGTTCACCTCAGCCTTATCATAGGATTTCGCACCAAAACAATTTGGTTCGAGATAAATTCTCAAAGAATACTTTGAATTTTCATAAATATTGGTTTAGCTTAATCAAATAGCTTAGACTCATACCAATAATTAGAATTTCAATCGAAACATGTCTGGACAAATTTAATTCATAATAATTTACCTTTGAAATTCTAAAAATATTTTATGACGTCATGATACCGCATTGTATTTACAGTTAGTTTGAGGATTCCGTCATTATGTGCCTTTGTCATACTACATCATTCCATAGTGGCTGACGATCTTTAGATCGCATCCAACTAAGTAAGTATGCATTGATAACTCCATCATTTTTATCATCTCTATACTAGGTTACAAGATGCATTAATGATATAAAATAAATTTTGATATTTTAAATCATTTTCGTCTAGCCGAAACAATTAGCATAGACTATTCTTTACATAGTTCAAAAATCATTGCAAATCAATTTTAGTGTTATCATACCTCAACAGATAACGATGTGTCAGGGTCCCGAAGTCCACATATACACATTAGTCACCATGCGTTGAGAATAACAAAATTCATTTTTCTTTTTTTCTTTTTTTTCTTTTTTTAAAGGCACATCATTGCGAATTTAGTTTGATGTCAAAAATTTCGAAGTCTAGCATAGCTAGAAGATTTGGAATACATATGCTTCCACCATCAACTTCACTTTCTGTAATGATCCATTGCTTAATAAGTCTATCTATTACTATCCTCTTCAATTCTCCATTCACAACTTTCTTATACCCCGATATAGTTCATCAAACTTACCACACGTTATGAGTTTAGGAACTTTCCACAATAATATGAGTTTCGAAACTTATCCTAGTAATATGTAGTTCAAGAACCAATCAAGAACTGTCCATACGCATAGGGGTTCAAAAACATACCATACGATTATGAGTCACAAACTTACCATAAGTATGAGTTTTAAGAACTCGCACCTAATCTTATATTCTCTACCTATCTATTATAAACATGAGAAAAGAATCACCTTCTCAACATGTATATAGCAAATAGCGTGACACAAAAATTTTCATGATTTTCACTACCAGAAGCTAAGTGGTTGTCGAACCAAACACAATCCCCTGCCCATACAAAGAATTATTTAACTCAGCCACTAATCAATATAGGAAGCTAAGCGATTGTTACACCAAGGACAATTTCCCACCCATACAAAGAATTGTTCAACTTAACCACCATATCAATATAGGAAGCTAAGTAGTTCTAAAACTAGGTACAAATTTCTCGGCCATACAAATAATCATACAACTTAGCTGCTGACGAGAGTTCTCAATTGAAATCCCACATAATCCTAACTTCATACTTACTCCATACGAATTTTGTTTATTCCGTATTGCATAATCCATAACTCTTTTCTGAGTGTGCATAGTACTATTTCATAGTACAACTTACATACATCAATTTTTTTATAAGATTTTTAATCATTTAATTAATCCTCTTTCCTGCTATGACCTTCTCAGATCACGTGGTGATCTCATATTATAATCGTATTGTATTACGATTCTTTTCTATGTTATGATCGTTTTTTTTCAATCTCATTTCCTTTTTTACTTTTAGTCTTTTAGACTCTATCTATTCATTACTACCGTTCATCTTTATAATCAGAGTTAGATAACTTTGGATCTTTATAACTTGTCAAGATTCTTCTTTGAATCTTATTAACTTAATAACTCTATTTGAGTTAGTCCTTATCCTCATCCCTACGGTTATAGTCTAAGGTAACCCTACCTAAGGTTTATAACCTACAGCTTTGATACCAACTGTAGCGTCCCCAAATACGGGTACTAGTCACCACAAACCTGGTAAACCAATTCTATAACTATTGCGAAAGATATAAACATAAATTGTTTATACAAATACCTTAACACATAATCCCCAAGGTCGATAACCATAACTTAATACCCGAATTCAAAATCCTAATCGACATACAATGTCATTATCATATAACACTGTTACAAGTTTTAGCTACACAATAATCTAATGCCGAAATTGTCTTTGACTTTGTCTGTATCTGACATTTCGTCTTAATCTGAAATGTTTATCATGATATAGCAAGGGTGAACAACAAGTTTGCCCATGAAGTTTAAGTTCAAAGAAAGATATATCATGATGGAAAGAATAAAAAGATGGATGACAAACTTTCAACAATATAATAATTATGAAAGAGCATGAATCAATTTTCATAATTGAATGACCGAATCAATAATAATGAATGGCCAACAATGAACATGAACAATTTAACTTGACCAAATGGTAATAAAGGTGATCAGCCTTCCATACCTGATGAACATATGCAATATGCACAACATGCGAATCAATGATCAAAGATGTGATGTAATCAGCAATGATTAATCATTAACATACTACACAATAACAACTCTAGTTCGAGTTAGGAAACTTGCACAATTAAAAGTATAGGAACTTGCCTGAACCATCGACTACTGCTACACAATCTATTTTAGCTTCACCTGAAGACTTAAATTGATAATATCGATCTCCAAATTAGAATAATGTCATCGCATATACTACTGTTAGTTAAAGTCATAAAATAACTTAAACACTTATCACATAATCAAATATTAGATTACTCCTTAAAACATCTTTATTATTATTGTCCTTTGATAATTCTTTAATCACTATATCATATACATTAGGATTTAACACTTTAATCCTATATATTATAAGTTCCTCTTTAAAATCTAATAAGTTAAATATTAATCCAGCAATCTGGATTATCCAAACATACTAATCTAGCAACCCAGATTGCAATCCAGTAAATCAGATTGCAATTCATCAAACTGGATTCCAAATCTAGCAACCAGATGGCCAATCCAGCAAACTGCATTCAACAGTTTTTCAATTCAATAAACTGCTTTCTAATCCAGCAAACTGGATTTAACAGATTTTCAATCCACCAAGCCTAGATTCATTAATTCTTTTCATGAATATTTCAAATCAACTTATTATTTTTTTATCATTTGACCAAACATATATACATATATTTCTTACACAAAAAGAATTTTTTTTTAATTTTTCAACTTTCTTTAATGTTTTTCAAAATTTATTTTTAGTTCGTAGCTTAAAAATTAGCCATATCATGCTCAACTCCAGAAATTCTCATCTCTTTACAGAATCTTATACGTGTTAACGTGAGCCTCCAGTTTAAATTTTGTGGCCATCGGAGTTATAGAACTCTGGTTATAGCCGTTTTCGTCAGAAAACACTAAACATTGAAATGATCATAACTTGATCAATTTAAGTCAGAATGAGCTCATTTTTTGACAGGAGCTACTTTATATCATATATATTCATGTCCCAAAAGGCTGGAATTTATTTCATAAATTAAGTAGCTGAAACAGCCCTTACAAATTCTGGAACAGTAGCTTTTTGGAAAAAAATGAGTTTTTCGTACTTTGTTAAAAACAGTCCATACAGAAATCTACAACTCCTTTTTAAGTGATTCCAACTGGAAATGTTAGAAAGCTCATCATATTATCATACCAAATTTTTCCATAATTTTTGAATGTCCAAAAAATGATGAAACTACCCCTGGCACAAACTGCCCCAAAATAGCCTATTTCCTCTACCAAAACTCGGGACTGTTTTTACTAAAACAGTCACTATGACTTGTGTACTCAGCATTTTTGAGTGCTATCACTTCGGTTTAGTAGTTAACTTACATATCTGGCACCTCTCTTTGATGGATCACAAAAAGAAGGTGTAGATCAAAAACGATGGAAATCCAATGTACATAAAAATTTTATGGTTTATACACTAGAAAATTACCTTTCTTTTCTTTTGTTTTCCAAACAAATCAACACCCAATATGGGTATATTTAAACATAAAACACTCATCAACAAGTAGATACAAAGCTTTTGAGTTTATAAACATAGATTCAAGTTTTGATTTATAATAATCCAACTAAAATATATAAATTAGTTTAGGATTATACCTTTGATCATGATCACGTTTTCTTTCTCTTCCAAAGTATGAGATGAACCTAGGGTGAATCAATGGTGAAACTCCATCTTCCTCTCCTCCTCTTCCCCACCTAATTCTCTCTCTCCCCTTCTCTCTCTCAATCCTTGCTTTGTTAGATAAAAATAGAAAGTGAGATAAGTGAACTAACATAAAAGATGAAAGAGAAAGGATTAGATTTATGTTGGTAAAAAAAGGTATAAATATTTCTCCCAACATCTTATCTCCTCTCTCCTTAATCATCACATAGATATGTGGGAGATTATTAAGTAATGTGGTTTCATAACAAAGTTGACACATAAGCTTAGTTTGCAAATATCTTATGAAACATGTGGTGCTTGTAATGGATGATATGCATCCATTCTTTTCCTCTCCTTTTCTCTCCCTACATAACCAGCCAAGTAGCCCTTAGTTTACCCATTTAATTGCTTTTATTTCACTTAACAAATGACCATTATGTCCTTCCATACTTGGATCAAGTTTTGGACTTTTGAATTAATTATTTGGGCTAACACTTGGACTTTTAATTTAGTTTCTTTGGGCCATAACAAAATAACACATTTCCATACTTTTAATATTATCATTCCCTAATTATTTAATTAGAGTTTTCATTTACTCAAATATAATTTAAATACTTACTTATATACACTTAATTTCTTAACCCAATTAAACTTGTTATACTTAGGTTATAAAATTAATTAATTGAGATGTATGAAATAAATCTCTTAGAATTAGTATATATTTTAAATTTTATTATTCTCTCATACCATAACCTTTAAATTATTCAATTTTTCATTCCTAATATATAATTAGGTTACCTTACACATAATATTCAAATTCATTTACTCACTCATTCACACAAATTAATTCAATAACTTGAAACATGATCTACATATCTCTTAAATTAAGTCACTAGTATATAATTAAATACTAGGACCATTAAATATAGATAACCGTTTAGGTTATTTAATTCCAATGCCTAATTTATAATTAGGTTATGTAACTTTCTATTTAATATTTCTTTATATAATAAATAAATATATAAACTTTAATTTATTTATTTTTTAACTCACATAAATACATCACATAAGTCAAAAAAAACATTTATCCTTATCATATCTATTTATTGAAATTTACTTCCTTAATAAATTTCCCACATTCATAATCTATTTCTTTCTTTTAAAAATTTCAATCATTCTCATAATTTCTTTCATTAATTCACATAAAATTTAAAAGTAACATAATACCTTATTCTTAACATACTTCTAAATGTAATTTCATTCTAAGTTTTCAATTTTGTAACCTTTATTTTTTCAATTCTATTCAAATAGTAAACCATATAGGTTTTTCTTTAAAAATTTAAATCGTTCCTCTATTTTCACTCTAGGTCTTTAACCTTTAATTTAATAATTCAAAATCTTATGAATTTTCAGGATGTCACAAAGAGGGCTGATGAAGTTTGCTTAAATAATTGCTTGTTATGATGGTCTTTTGGACTTTGAGTGAAGGAATGAACAAAGAGAAGAAAAACAAACCATTTCATTAAATTTTTCTCCCAAGTGGTCCTAACTTTTGTAATCATTTTATTCCATGTGAACACACCCATCTTCATGTCCGGATACTCCCCCTCATTGGCTGGAAATCTAGTACATTTCAACCATATGGGACCCGTGTTATTTCCTTATTTTGCATGTTCAATCCCGTCTTTGACTTTCGGACCCAAAAATTCAAATTTTCAAGTTTATAGTCGATTACTACTAAAATCAACACTCCCGACGTCATGGACCCTTCCGTTTCTTCAAATTCATCTCTGAATTTTAAGTTTGACTTTTTTCCACAAAAGTCAACTGTTAATTTTGACCAAAAATAAACCCTGACGCATTTCGTGTTTATAGTCTTTTCTGACTAAACTTGACGTTTCGGACGCAACCGAGTAGTTTGTGCTTCAAAATTTTATCTCTAACTCTAATTTTTAGTTTTAACTTGCTTCTAGAAAGTCCTCCCAAGTTTGGACTATCCAATAAATTATTTGGGACATGTCTCATAAATTTTACATTTCCCTAATTATTCAATTAGGGTTTCTAGTCCACTTACTTTGGACTTTAAATAATTACTCCTTCAATCATGCACATCCTCTTCATTAGTCATGAGTATTCACTTCATTGATAAATAATTAATATTCTCCTATATTAGGCTAGACATTTAATACGACGTCTATTAAAACATCTTTATTTAGTTTACTACATTCAATAAGTCTTTTCAAATGACTTGACATAATGGATTTTATTAATCCAACTTGTCAATATCTTTTGGTCATATTCTTAATTTTAGAATATAATATTGCTAACTTGTGTCATCCTTACAAGTCCTCTTAATAATTAAATATTTAAGCTTGTTTACTATGATCATATGACTTGCCATATTCTTAATCCCTTAGTAATATCTTACTCTTCAACCTTTCTATCGTTCTCATTTAATTCTCTTTATAGTCCTTCAGATATTAAACCATATAGGTTTTTCTTAAAAATAATTTAATCATTCTTCTACTTTCATTATAGGTTTTATTCTTTAACCTTTAATTTAATCGTTCAAGATCTTATAAATTTTCGGGTTGTCGCATTCACCCCTTCTTCTAAGAATTTCGTCTTCAAAATTACAGCCTACTAATCTCTACTCCATTTATTCATCAAAACTAGGTTTTCAATTTAACATTTATGTGATTTCACTCTCATTTAATGAGCACATATTGTTTCTTTCTATGAGGAACTCTTTATCATCACATTCTAGTATGATTTCTCTCTAAGGAGTTAAAACTTTTCATATTATGCTGAGGGGTCATATAGACCATGAACACATAGTTTTAACGGTATTCCTATCGCAAAATAGTAATTTATAAGTATGTTTACTATCACAAAGAAGGTAAACTACTTCTGCAAGTACGTTAGGTGATCAACCTATTGTACCCTACGTCGTGCACAACATATCAATCTTGTTTAGCAACTATTTGCGCTACTAGATTGGAATATTTTATCCAATCGGTATATCCCCCTTATTCGAGGTTGTTCATCTCAGACTTAGCATAAGATTCCACACCAAAATAATTTGGTTTGGGATAAGTTCTCAAAGAATACTTGAATTTCATAAACATTTGACTAGCTGAATCAAATAGCTTAGACGTATATCAATAATTTGAAAATCAATCGAAACATTTTTCTAGCCACTTTAATTGGCATCGACTTTTCTTTAACTAGTTTAAAAAAAATCTGAAAATCATTTTATGACGTCATGATACCGCACTGTATTTACAGTCCGTTTGAGAATTTCATCATTTTGTGACTTTGTCATACTACATCATACCATAGTGGGCTGACAATCCTTAGATCATATCCAACACTAGGTAAGTCTACATTGATAACTCCATCATTTTTATCATCTCTGCACCAGGTTCAATGATGCATTGATGATATATAAAATATATTTTGATATTTCGAATCAGTTTTGTCTAGCCAAAACAATTAGCATAGACACTTCTTTAAATGGTTCAAAATTATTAAAAATTAATTTTAGTGTTATCATGCCGCAACAAATAACGAAGTGTTAGCTGCTCACGGTCCACCTACACACCTTTGTAACTGTATGTTGCTGATAACAAAATTCATTTTTTTCTTAAAGGCACCATAGTGAGAATTTAGCTTAATATCAAAAAAATTCAAAGTTTAGCATAGCTGGAAGATTTGGAATACATATACTTCCACCATCAACTTCAATTTCTCTAATGATCTATTTCTTAATAATTCTATCTATTTCTATCATCCTTAAAGCTTACTATACTGAATAGTTCATCAAACTTGCCACACATCATGAGTTCGGGAACTTACCACAATAATATGAGTTTAGGAACTTGTCCTAGCAATACGTAGTCCAAGAACATATAAAGGAATGTCCATACGCTTAGGGATTCAAAAACGTAACATACGATTATGAGTCATAAACTTACCATAAACGTGAGTTTTAAGAACTCGCACCTATTCTTAATATTCTCTAACTACCAAATATAAATATAAGAAAAGAATCACCTTCTCATCATATATATATCGATAGCGCAATACCAACACTTTAATGATTATCAATATAGGAAGCTAAGTGGTTCTCAAACCAAACGCAATCCCCTGCTTATACAAGAAATTGGTTAACTCGGTCACTAATCAATATAGGAAGCTAAGCGGTTGTTACACCAAGGATAAATTCCTGTCCATACAAGGAATTGGTCAACTCAACCACTATATCAATATAAGAAGCTAAGTGGTTCTAAAACCAAGTATAAATTCCCCGACCATATAAGGAATCATACAACTTAGCTGCTAACATGAGTACTCAATTGAAATTCCACATAATCCAAACTTTCTCTTTGCTCACTACAAATTTTCTTTAATCCGTATCTTAGCATTTAACACTCTTTCCTGAGTTTACATCATACAATTTCATAGTACAACTTTCGTACAACAATTCTGCTATAAAGTTTTCAATCAATCGATTGATCCTCTGTCCTTCAATGACTTCATCAGATCATGTTTTGATCTCTTCTTATAATCGTGTTATATTACGATTCTCTTCTATCTTATTGTCATTTTATTTTACGATCTTCTTATCTGTCCTCTTTAATCATATTATATTATGATTTTATTTACACTTTTAATCTTTATTACTGGAGTATGGTAACTCCGAGTTCTTATCTTCTATAAATCTTTCAGGTTCTTCTTTGAATCTTATTTATCTCCTTCTTTACTTAATAATGAATTTCCAAAATTCATCTCTTAGCACTTAAACTCTATGTGAGTTTATTCCTTATCCTCATCTCCGTGGTTATAGCTTAAGGTACTCCTACCTATGGTTTATAATCTACAGCTCTGATACCAACTATGACGTCCCCAAATTCGGGTACCTTTTACCTCGGACCTGGTACATTACGACACTTCATTTCTATAACTACTGCGAAAGATATAAACATAAATTTGTTTATACAATAAACTTTTATACATAATCCCCCAAAATCTGTAACCTTAACTTAACACATGCCTTTAATATCCTAAACGACTTACTATGTCATTTGCATCGAATACTTTTACAATTTTAACTACATAATATTCCAATTCTGGGATTTGCCTTTGCCCCTGTCTTTATTCAAGCCTTCTTCTTAATATAAAAATTTTATTATGATATAGCAAGGGTGAGCAATAATTTTTCCCAACAAGTTTAAGTACAATGAAGATATATCATGATTGAAAAGAAATAAGCTGTCAAATTTTCAACAATATAATGATTGTGAAAGAACATGAATCAATTTCAATAACTGAATGACTGAATCAATAATGTTTGATGGTTAACAATGACCATGAATAATTTAACTGAATCTTAAGGTAATGAAGGTGATCGGCCTTTCATACCTGATGAACATATAGAACATGCACTAATCGCGAATCAATAACCAGTATAGATGTGAATAATTAACATTAATTATTCACTAATATGCTTTGAAAATACAACTCAAGTTTGAGTTAAGGAAACTTGCCTTGATCGTCGATTACTGCTAAGCAGTATAATTTAATCTCTTATGAAAGACATTTCCTTGTGAACTTAATTTCCTTCTTTTCTTACTAGATGTTGTTTGCTTTCTCTTACTCTTCCTCTTACTTACCCAAAATCGTGGCCCTTTCCCATCCTTCTCAAGCCCTCTCTTTTCTCTTGGATTTTGAGTGAGAGTTGTGGAGAAACAAAAAGAAAGATTATTTCCTCTTTTTCCTTTCATCTCTCCTCTTCTTCTTCTCTCCATCTCTCTTCTTACGAAAATGGGGTGAAAAAATGAGTAAGAGGGCTGATGAAGTTTGCCTAAATAATTGCTTGTTATGATGGTCTTTTGGACTTTGAGTGAAAGAATTAACAAAGAGAACAAAAACAAACCTTTTGGCCAAATTTTTCTCTTAAGTGGTTCCCACTTTTGTAATCATTTTCTTCCATGTGAACACCCCCATCTTCATGTCTGGATACTCCCCCTCATCTACTGGAAATCCAGCAAATTTTAACCATGTGGGACCCGCATTATTTCTTTATTTTGCGTGTTTAATTCCATCTTTAACTTTCAGACCCGAAAACTAATTAAAATTTTCAAGTTTATAGTTGATTCCTATTAAAATCAACACTCCCGACGTCATGAACCCTTCCGTTTCTTCAAATTCAACTCTAAATTTTAAGTTTGACTTTTTTCCATAAAAGTCAACTGTTGACATTGAAAAAAATCAATCCTGACACAGTTCGTGTTTAAAGTCTTTTCTGACTAAACTTGACGTTCCAGACGCAACCGAGCAGTCTGTGTTTCAAAATTCTATCTCTAACACCAATTTTGAGTTTTAACTTGCTTCTAGAAAGTCCTCCCAAGTTTGGATTATCCAATAAATTATTTGGGACATGTCTCATAAATTTTACATTTTCCTAATTATTCAATTAGGGTTTCTAGTCCTCTTATATTGATATTAGTCAACCCTTCTAATCTAATTAGAAATAGGGTTATATTTAATTAATTAAATTCTTTTAATTAATTAAGCTCCCTAATTTTATTAGGGATAATTAATTAAACTCTTTTAATTAATGTGTCTCCTAATATTATTAGGAATAAATGAGAGTACTTATATTAAATTAATTCCCAAACTCCTTTAGAAATTAAAATAATAATAATTGTAATAATATTAATAAGACTCCTCTTATAAATTAATATTTAATATTTTTAAAATATTAAATAATAAATATTAAGGTATTTAATTTATTCTATCACCATAGATTAAATTAGATACACTTAACATATTATTACGATTATGCCATTAACTTCTTAAATAATTTTTCTTCCTTTTATGATGTGACCCTTTAGGTTCTCTATATTAAACTGGTTGTGAATAAATCAATTAGAACAATTCCAATCTCATTTAAATAAATAAATTAAACTATTAATTTATATAAATAAATAATATTTATTCTACAATAAGGATAAGTCTCCTTAACGATCAACGACTTTTCAGATAATATAGATTTTAACATTAATCATAAAAGAACCTTTGAGTAAATAGTTACCGTACAATTCAATCCTTCCACCATACAATGTCTCAATTAAATATAAGACATGAAATTACTGTCAAGCCTTATTTTATTTAATTATATGTATTTCGATTCCCAAATGCACAACTCTAAATAAACGCAAATTAAAAACTACTTTCTAATTTCATTCCACCTAGGCCAAGGATTCCTAGGTTGTCATTTATTGAATCACATAGGACATTTCTCTTCTTTTGCTAGAATTAGTAGATTTTTTATTGATCATTTATTATCTCCATATATATCTCATTATACCTAAGCATACCCTTTGATGTACCCTAAGGGTCTTAAGGAATAAGTCAAAGGATAAATCATTATATACAACATACTATGATGATCTCAAGTCTAAGGATCACTTGTACTATCATCACTTCAGGAATTCCTATTGACAGACAAGTAAAACTCCATTAGATAATCCTTATTGAGTCACGTTCAGTGAACTTATTCTCCAATAAGAACCTACATACTTTCTTTAGTGTCTCCACACAAATGATCATGAGATCAATCATCCTCATCCAATGAGCAAGCAACGTACGTACCAATCTATCCGGATTCACTAATCCTCTTTTTAGTAATCCATTGATTAGGAACATTTTAGTTTTAAGCTATCTAAGAATTTAGATCTCATTAACATGATCTCATCATGATTCTAAAAGCATTGCTTAAAACTATGGGTTTATCACATATTATTAAAATAGCACAATGTAGAGAAATTAAATGCCTTTAATAAATAATGTTTTATTAATAAATAAATAAGATTGATTACAAAGTATATGCTTTATCATTATACATGATTGGCTTGTATGCATAGTACTTTCAATCTCCCACTTGCACTAAATTTAATCGCCATGGTATCTCATACCCATCTTCTCTAAGTGACGATCAAACTGTTGTTGTGTTAATGCTTTAGTAAATAGATCTGCAATGTTGTCTTGAGAGTCCATACGCTCCAGGGTGACATCTCCTCTTTCAATGATCTCTTTGATCAAGTGAAACCGCTGCAACATGGGTTCCTTCGCATGCGCAACAGCTCTGGTGTTGTCACAGAATAAAGGTATTAGTCCTCTAATGCTAGGAACCACACCAAGTTTAGTTATGAACTTCTTCATACAAACAGCTTCCTTTGCAACCTCACTTACAGCTATGTACTCTGCCTCTGTCACTAAATCAGTAATTATTTGTTGTTTAGAACTCTTCCCACTCACTGTGCTACCGTTTAAGGTAAACACATACCCCGAAATGGATTTACTGTCATCTTGGTCCATCTGAAAACTTGAGTCTGTGAAGCCCTCTAGTTTCAATTCAAACCCACCGTAGACAAAAAATGCATCCTTAGTTCTCCTTAAGTACTAGAGGATATTTTTCACTGCCTTCTAGTGTTCTTTGTGATAACCCCAAAATAGGTCCATTCCACCGAACCCATTCTGAGTCATCAAATACATGGTACAGAAAATAACTACAACTTTATTACAATAATTGTCGTGCAAAATACAACAACACATATGCTGTGAGTTTGGATATAAATATATACCAAATCTGACATTGGACAACATCATGTATCAACACCTCACAAAGGTACCTTACATAAAGGTACAGTCAAAAACTGTTTTAGAAATTAGAATTTTTGGGAAGTGCTCAAGGAAACCTTCGTACATGGTAGGCCATGCGTCTAGGTTATGATAGATATCATATGGTCACAGAATTATCCTTGGTTGACCCAATATACCCCAAAGAAAAATGAGAAGATTACTATCATATTCTTTCCAATGGTGAGTCTTCTCTTGACTTATCATTATCTCCATTGTCTCTAATTGAGAATTATACTTCAAACAAACACCAAGATTATATAGGTAGTGCTTGTAAATATACTCAGCAAGTGGATGAGCACAATACTGTCTTATGATGACACGAGGTTGTATGTCATTAGACATCTTGTATGATAGTGGCAAAACACTCTTCCAACGTTGGGTTCGCCTCACCCTATTGGATTCACCAAATATAACTACTAAATGAACCTTTCTATACTGCTTAGGGAGAACTCCACAGCTAGAGACCACCGTTCTATTCCCTTGTTACCCCCGCTCGACCCAGCTACACTCTTATTACCTGAAAAGGAATTGTGAAGCAAAAGGGTGAGCACAACTAGCTCAGTAAAGAATATCATGACTAAAGGTAATTAAATTATCAATAGCCTTCATCAATAATAAATCAGAGATTTAGAACATATGGTAAATGATAAAAATTTCAACCATAGTTGCAGCAGAACGAGCAATCCATTAGAAGAGTCAAATAGACTACAAAGTCTATTATCTTCTCCATGTTAAAAATCCATCATCAATGTTTTATCCCTGTAATATCACTCAACAGTTCCTTTCCACAATCATATGAATAACTCATAATCATAATTGTGATTCTAAATTTTTCTTCGCACCCAGAACGAATAATATTTTCATCACCTGTCTTTACCTGAAACATCAAAGATCATGGTTATACCAAATCACAGTTCCTGTTCATAATCATACAATAAATTCATCTTTGCACTACAGCCAAAGATATTCAACAACAGTTCATCTTTGCACTACAGGCCAAAGATATTCACCAACAGACCATCTTTGCACTACAGGCCAAAGATATTCAACAACAGTTCATCTTTGCACTACAGGCCAAAGATATTCATCAATAATTCATCTTTGCACTACGGCCAAAGATATTTATCAACAATTCATCTTTGCACTACAGGCAAAATATATTCAACAACAGGTCATCTTTGCACTACAGGCCAAAGATATTCATCAATAATTCATATTTGCACTACAGGCCAAATATATTAATATCTCAAAGAAATATATAATCATTTTAAATTTATATAAACAATAATTATAACCATGTTGATCATTTCACCTTTGCACTTTAGCTAAAGATATTCAATTATAAATTCAATGGTCATGATCATACCAGTCAACAATTTAACTTTGCACTACTGGCCAAAGAGAACTCATAGTCATGATCATACCAAAAATCTACCCATCTTTACACTCAAGTCAAAGAGAAATATCATCATTAGGGTTATAATAATGTTATATATGATAATAAAATCAATATGATCAACATATAGATTTAATCTCAAGAGTAATATTCATAAATCAACGATAATTTGATCAGAAAAAGAAACCAATTTTGTCGTGAATAGTATCCGTGAATAGTAACTCGTAAATAGTAACTCGTGAATAGTAACCCCGACTCAAAAAGGTAGAAATTCCACAATAAAATTTATACCAATATTTCGGTATAATGATATTGAAAGAATAACATTTCTTAAACTTATAAATAATTTATTTTAATTGTTTACACTTTATTAAATAATACATTTAATCATCATAAAATACCAAACTCTTAAGATTTCATCACCAATAACCAAAACCCTCATCAAAAATCTGCATATACCTCATATAGGATTCTCAAGCCATAAAATCCTATTTTCTAATTTTTTTACTTCACATAACATATTTAATTCATTTACTCATAACTAGTCTATTTTTATGAAAAATACCAAATCAGTTTCAAAAATATTTCTTTTCTGGGATTTAGCAGAATATAGTCCCATATTGAACATATATTTTTCTCAGAATTTTTAAAACTCATTTACTATTTTTCATATGGCCAAAACCGCCGAATATTTAGACATTTATCATAAATTATACTTTTATCTAAAAATTCCGAAATTCACAGAGTACACTGATATTATATAGATATACTTCAAATAAAAATTTCATCAATTTTAGAGTTAACCACAAAGAGTTATAAGCGATTACTTTTAAAATAGTCTTTTCCCGTAAAATTCATAACTCTTAATATATACATCCAAAAATCACCATTTTTGGACACAATCAATAAAACTCATCAAAATATCATTTCAAATTTTTCCAGAATTTTCTGAAGGTCAGAAGAATTACGAAACTGAAAAACACAATAACCCTTAAAATTCCTTACTATCCCTTACCTCAAAAGTGCAGTATTTCTGATCGGTATAAGGCTGAAGGAAACTTGCACTGATGAATAGAAACTCTCAAAGTATCTAAATACTCACAAAATACACTCAATAATCTAGAGAGAGAAAGAGAGAAAACTTGTTTCTGGTGTGTTTTTCAATTCTAACTTAGCCCTCTATTTATAGGAAAATTTTAGTAGGCTTGACCTGCAACCTGATGGCTTTACCTGCTACTATTCCCACCCACCACATTTGAAATATAATTCAGCACATTTCTTCACCAACCACAAATGGGGCCCACTCAATTCTAGAATTTTCCACCAAAATGCTAAACAATAATTATATAAACAATAATTATAACCATGTTGATCATTTCACCTTTGCACTTTAGCTAAAGATATTCAATTATAAATTCAATGGTCATGATCATACCAGTCAACAATTCAACTTTGCACTACTGGCCAAAGAGAACTCATAGTCATGATCATACCAAAAATCTACCCATCTTTACACTCAAGTCAAAGAAAAATATCATCATTAGGGTTATAATAATGTTATATATGATAATAAAATCAATATGATCAACATATAGATTTAATCTCAAGAGTAATATTCATAAATCAACGATAATTTGGTCAGAAAAAGAAATCAATTTTGTCGTGAATAGTACCTGTGAGACCCCGAATTTTATGAAATAAAAGTATTCAATTTTTCTATTTTGGTAAATGGTTAAATTGATAAAAGGTTAAAGTTAAGGGTGATATGTGAATTTTTTTTAAAGTAAACAAGTTGTCATAAAATACCTGGTCACTATTCACGAGTTACTATTCACAGGTTACTATTCACCAAAATTACTATTCACTCTAGTATCGTTCACTCGAGTATTTGGGACACTTTTTGTGCTAGAGTACTATTCATGAGTTACTATTCACGAGTTACTATTCATAGGTTACTATTCACCCAAATTACTATTCACTCTAGTATTGTTCACTCGAGTATTTGGGACACTTTTTGTGTCGGAGTACTATTCATGAGTTACTATTTATGGGGAATATTCGGATGACGGTACAATCATTGGTGGACCCCACAACGGAATTATTGTCGGATTGAGAAAACGACAAAAATATTTTATTAAAAATAACGGCAAAAGTTTTACCGTTGATACTATTGAACTACTCGGTAGTAAAAGTACAGTAATACGTGTGGTTGCATAGTAGCACACGGTATTGATGCTTATGTGAGAAGTCACTCAGTTTGATTCAATTATTGTCAATTAATAATATGAATTATTTAGCGATAATGAAGTTTTGTTTTATTCGTATTATTAACGTAATAAAACAGAAACATCTTTTTATATAAAACAGAATACTTTATTAAAGTTATTCTATAAATAGAATATATTATATTTTGTTTAAAAGATTTTTCTTTAAATATGGACCGTCAGATTAAAGTAAATCAATATGGACCGTTCATGGATTAGTTACTATGCATTCCATTTTTCTATAAATAGAAGCTCATTCCTTCATTATTTTCTTACGAATTCACTGAACTCTAGAGAGAGAAACTATAGAGAGAAAGAAGAAGAGTATTCTGCCACTTAACTACTTCTTTATTTCAGTTCTTCTTTAAAACGGTAAGGGGTGTTATTCTTTCTTATTCATGAAGAGAACTTCTATTATTTCATTCTTTATTATTCTGTTGGAATAACCTGTAAAAGTGGCATACCCTATACATGAACTGTATACGCGGCATACCCTATACTTGGTGAAATTCTTAAGTTATTCCATTCTTTATTATTCTGTTGGAATAACTTGTATGCGTGGTTTACCCTATACTCGGTGGAATGACCTGTATATGCGGCTTACCCAATACTTGGTGATCTTCTTCTGTTATTCCATTCTTTATTATTATGTTGGAATAACCTGTTTATGCGAAGTACCGTATACTTGGTGAAACTTTTTTATTATTCCGTTCTTTACAATTCTGTCGGAATATCCTGTCGGTGTGAATTTCACCTGACCTGGTTCCATCATTTATTATTCCGCATTTATTATTCTGTCAGAATATCCTGTCGGTGTGAATTTCACCTGACCTGGTTCCATATTTATTATTCCGCATTTATTATTCTGTTGGGAATAACCTGTCTGTGCGGTCTCTATCGCATGCATGGTGAATCCTTCTGTTATTTCATTCTTTATTATTCTGTTGAAATAACCTGTCTATGTGGATTGCCACATACATGGTGAATGATCCATTATATTCATTCCTTATTAAATTATGGAAATGATCAGTATACATGGATTACCGCATGGCTGGTAAAAATTCGTTTGCAGTTTCATATATTCTTTATTATACTCATTTGGTTAAAGTTTTGATTTCTATACTCCATGAAATTAGTGGAATATCCTTGATATTTGCGCTTCATCCAGTATCTTTTCATGAAAATATTCTTCTGAGCATTCTTGACTGTTACTTTACAAAGAAGTATCATGTTGACAATTTGGATATTATTAGTTCCTGGATAAACTAATTCTTAAACTTGTTTAATTAAATTCCTATAACATTGTCATCATCCTCATGTTTATTTTATGTTAAAAGTCATCTTTGGCTTACGTACATAAATGGACTTAGTATGATTATGACCAGGGATCATTCGGTATAATCATGAACTGTGATGTTATAAGTGGTGTGGTAAAAGTCCTCAGTGGCTTGTAATGCATTGATATACAGCTTTTGGTATGATTATGACCAGGGATTTTTCGGTATTGTCATGATCATTGATGATTTAATGAATATCCTTGGCCCGTAATACAAGGATGATTAGAAAATATGGTTTATTTATTAAGCTGAGTCTTAGTGATAAAAGTTGATGAAAACATTTTTAAATCATAGAAGATAGTAGGTTTTATTCTCTACTTGACTCTTCTAATGGATTGCTTATTCCACTGCAGTTAAACTTGATGTCTATTATATTTTATTAGTTTAACATTGTTGAAGACTATTGATAATTTATTCTTCATTATCTTAGTCATAATATTTCTTACTGGGCTAGTTGAGCTCACCCTTTCTTTCAATGTTCTCTTCAGGAAATGAGAATATAGCTGAAACGAGTCAGGGAAAGGAGTGATGGTCCAGAAGATAGCATTAGTAGTCCTCACCATTCTGTTAAATAGTGTGACAATAAATGTAATGAGGACTCCTTGAGTATGGATATTGTCTAGATGACAATATTCCTATTAGAACTCTCAGTTTATGTATTGTCGTATGTTACACGACATTTGTATAATTAAGTTTGTATTTGTATTTTGTACCATATATCTGACGACCCAAGATGGGTGATGAATACCCGATTTTGGGGGCGTCACAGTACCCGTGAATAGTAACTCGTAAATAGTAACTCGTGAATAGTAACTCGTGATTAGTAACCCCGACTCAAAAAGGTAGAAATTCCACAATAAAATTTATACCAATATTTCGGTATAATGATATTGAAAGAATAACATTTCTTAAACTTATAAACAATTTATTTTAATTGTTTACACTTTATTAAATAATACATTTAATCATCATAAAATGCCAAACTCTTAAGATTTCATCACCAATAACCAAAACCCTCATCAAAAATCTGCATATACCTCATATAGGATTCTCAAGCCATAAAATCCTATTTTCCAATTTTTTTACTTCACATAACATATTTAATTCATTTACTCATAACTAGTCCATTTTTATGAAAAATACCAAATCAGTTTCAAAAATATTTCTTTTCTGGGATTTAGCAGAATATAGTCCCATATTGAACATATATTTTTCTCAGAATTTTTAAAACTCATTTACTATTTTTCATATGGCCAAAACCGCCAAATATTTAGACATTTATCATAAATTATACTTTTATCCAAAAATTCCGAAATTCACAGAGTACACTGATATTATATAGATATACTTCCAATAAAAATTTCATCAATTTTATAGTTAACCACAAAGAGTTATAAGCAATTACTTTTAAAATAGTCTTTTCCCGTAAAATTCATAACTCTTAATATATACATCCAAAAATCACCATTTTTGGACACAATCAATAAAACTCATCAAAATATCATTTCAAATTTTTCCAGAATTTTCTGAAGGTCAGAAGAATTACGAAACTGAAAAACACAATAACCCTTAAAATCCCTTACTATCCCTTACCTCAAAAGTGCAGTATTTCTGATCGGTATAAGGCTGAAGGAAACTTGCACTGATGAATAGAAACTCTCAAAGTATCTAAATACTCACAAAATACACTCAATAATCTAGAGAGAGAAAGAGAGAAAACTTGTTTCTGGTGTGTTTTTCAATTCTAACTTAGCCCTCTATTTATAGGAAAATTTTAGTAGGCTTGACCTGCAACCTGATGGCTTTACCTGCTACTATTCCCACCCACCACATTTGAAATATAATTCAGTACATTTCTTTACCAACCACAAGTGGGGCCCACTCAATTCTAGAATTTTCTACCAAAATGCTAAATTCGGATACTTCAACAATTTCTGAACCATTCACCTTTTAAAATTCATAGCAAATCATACGTTCATTTTTAACGGTTCAAAATTTGGGGACATATACTCAACTTATATATGTATAACATATTCAAAAATTACAACGATCCAACGGTCGGATTAAAAATTATAACCCCCGCAAAATATCTCAAAAACCCTAATTTGATTTTCAATACCCACGTTCCGACAAAAATACAGATAAAACACCTCAATATTAACTCCTTCATTTTTAACCAAAAAAATATATCCCTCATTTATATCCACATAAAATAAATATTTCCTTATCATATGAATCAATAATTAATTATTCACAAATAATATTATAGAATCACATTTATGACAACCAGGCCGTTCCCAGGAAAGAGGGGGCTTTCCAATAAGAATTTCTCCTTACTGGCGCGCAATTAGGTGACCAAACCTCTTCTTAGACAGAACTTTTTAGACATTGTCAATAATGTTATCTAATAATATTATTCAAATAATATGAATTATTGATCTGATAATGGAGATGATGTGCAGTGATAATTATTGAGCAACAATAATATAAAATATCAACGCAGCAACTATTGAATCAATAAAATAAAATATTGAACAGTAATTACTGTAACAATTATTGAGTAGTGCCTTCTTACGTAAGAATAAATAATTTCAAAAATACTGTGCAATACCGTGTGCTACTGTGCAATAACGTGTATTACTGTATTTTAACCACTGGGTATTCCAACAGTGTTAAAGGTAACAACTACGCCGTTAATTAGAAAAACTCAATTTTTGTCGTTATCTTCACCCGACAGTTACTCGTTATGGGGCCCACAAATAACTGCGCCGTCGTACAAATATTCCCCGACAGAAAGAATATTCCACGACCAAACGAATATTTCCCGACAATAATGATTATTTTATAACCACTTGTGTATTTTGAAAAAAATCATATATCACCCTTAACTTTAATATTTATCAATTTAACCATTTACTGAATAGTAATTATAAGAAAAATTGAATACTTTTATTTCATAAAATTCGGGGTCTTACATTCTTCTCCTGGATTCGACTGATATCTGCTTGTTACACTAAGTGCATGAGCGACATCCGGTCTTGTACATATCATTCTGTACATGATAGATCATATTGCTGAAGCATAAGGAATCTTATTCATACGGTCCCTCTCCTCAGGTGTCTTTGGGGCCTGTTTCTTGGAGAGATGTATTCTATGGGTCATCGGCATGAGACCACTTTTGGAATCTTCCATGCTAAACCTCTTTAGTATCGAGTCAATGTACGTTTCTTGGGATAAGCCAAGCATCCTTTTAGATCTATCTCTATAGATCTTTATCCCAAAAATATAAGATGCTTCTCCTAAGTCCTTCATGTAGAAATGTTTAGATAACCAGATTGTAATTTATTGAAGCATAGGAATATCATTCCCTATCAGTAATATATCATCAACATATAATACAAGGAATTAAACAGTGCTCCCACTAACCTTCTTGTACACACATGGTTCATCTTAATTTTTGATAAAATCAAACTCTTTGATTGTCTCATCAAAATGGATGTTCCATCTCCAAGAAGCTTGCTTCAATCCATAAATGGATCATTGTAGCTTACAGACTAGATTTGTTCCAACTGTTGAAATAAATCCCTCTGATTGTGTCGTATTCACATCCTCCTCAAGTTGTCTATTGAGGAAGGCCGTTTTCACGTCTATCTGCCAGATTTTATAGTCGTTGTAAGCTGCAATCACAAGTAAAATCCGAATGGACTTGAGCATTGCTACTGGTGAGAAGGTTTAGTCATAGTCAACTCTTTGTCTTTGTTTAAAACCTTTTACGTCCAGTCGGGCCTTATAGGTCTCTACCTTGTTGTATGCTCTAGTCTTTCTTTTAAAGACCCATATACACTCAATAAGCTTAATGCATTCAGGTGGTGAAACTAAAGTCCATACTTGGTTTTCATACATGGAGTCTATCTCGGATTTCATGGCTTCTTGCCACTTCTCTGAGTCTTTACTACTCATAGCCTATTCTTAATTCAATGGATCATCATCATCTATGATGCATACCTTATCGTCATCCTCTATTAGAAATCCATACCTTTCAGGTATTTTCGGTACTCTTCCAGATTCACGAATAGGGTGTTGTACAGAAGATGTCTCTACTTGGATAGGTTCATCCACTTGATCTGTAGTGATTTGTGGTTCTTAAATTTCTTCAAGATCTATTTTCCTCCTACTGGCCCTTTCAAGTATAAACTTCTTTTTCAAGAAGGCTGCATGTTTGGCAACAAACACCTTTTGCTCAATAGGATTGTAAAAATAGTATCCTAAACTTTTTTTAGGATATCCCACAAATGTACACTTATCAGATCTCGTCCCAAGCTTATCATTTTGAAATTTTTTAACATAAGTTGGTCACCACCAAATCTTACCATGCTTAAGACTAGGCTTCCTCCCTGTCCACAACTCATATGGAGTTTTAGGAATGGATTTCAAGGGAACCTTATTTAGTAGATATGTAGCCACTTCTAGGGCATAACCTCATAATGACACCAGAAGATCAGTAAAAACTCATCATGGAACGAACCATGTCCAACAGCTTTCGATTTCTCCTTTCAGATACACCATTCAACTGTGGTGTTCCTAGTGGACTCCATTGTGAGATTATACAATTTCCTTTGAGACAATTGAGAAACTCACTGCTTAAGTATTCACCTCCTCGATCTAATCGAAAAATTTTAATACTTTTGCCAGTTTGTTTTTCTACTTCACTTTTGAACTCTTTGAACTTTTCAAATGATTCAGATTTGTATTTCATTCAATACACATATCCAAATCTTGAGTGATCATCAGTGAATGTAATAAAATAAGAATACCCTCCTCATGCATTCGTTGTCATAGGTCCACATACATCTGTGTGAACCAACGCTAACAACTCTGTAACTCTTTCTCCTTTTTCCACTAAATGGAGATTTAGTCATTTTTCCCATGAGACAAGATTCACAAGTTAGATATGATTCATAATCAGATAGCTCTAAGAGCCCATCCTTATGCAACTTGGATAATCTTGTTTCATTAATATGACCGAGTCCACAGTGCCACATATAGGTATAATTAACATCATCTCTTTTCTTTTTTTTAGTTTATTCAATTTGAAGTATATGTTCATGGAAGTCAAGTATGTAAAGTCCATTTTGCAAATTACCAACACCATATAAAACATTATTATTATAAATAGAACAACGAGTGTTCTTTATTATAATGTCAAAAACATCAGTATCCAATACCGAAATTGATATAATGTTTCTAATAAGTGATAGAATAAAATAACAATTATTTAAATTAATGAACTTGCCCGAAGGCAGTGCTAAACAATAAGTCCATACATCTAATGCAGCAACATTTGCTCTATTTCCCACTCATAGGACAACCTAATCCTTGCTCAGCTTTCTACTTCTGACTAGTCCCTGCATATTATTACATATGTGAGAACCACATCAGGTATCTAATACCCAAGTAGAAGATTGACTTTCAGAAAAATTAATTTCAATCATAAACAAACCTTGATTAAGATTCAAAGCTTCTTCAACTTTTGTTCTGCAAGGAACTCCTTGTAGTTCCTCTTCCAGTGACCCGGTTTGTTACAATGGAATCAGATTCCTTTGCTATTTGGATCAGGTTTCTTATTATCCTTTCATTTTGCCTTTCCCTTAGCCTTCTTGTATTTCTTCTTTTCAGAAGATACCTTGGGACTCTTCCTTTCCTTGGAAGAATCATCCACCAGTAAGACTTGGTTCTTCTTGGATGGGAAGTGACCTTCAACAGTTTTTAACATGTTAAGTAACTCATGCAAGCTGACCTCTAACTTAGTCATGTGAAAATTCACAAAAAATGTGAAGGTGTTAGGGAGTGACTGCAAGACTTAATCTTAACTCAACTCCCCATCCATAACGAACCTAAGCTGTCCAAGACATTCAATCATATTAATTATCTTTAGGACATGAGTCTTAACAGCAGTGCCCTCAGTCATCCAAGATCGGAAGAGCTCCTTAGATATCTCGCATCTAGCAGTCCTACTTTGCTCACCAGACAACTCTTAGAGGTGCAGCAATATAGTAGGAGCATCCATAGTTTCATGCTGATACTGAAGCTCATTACTCATGGATGCAAGCATGATGCTTTGAGCCACAGATGCATCATCTTGCCACTTCTTAAAAGTAGCAATCTCTTCCTCAGAGGCTGTTTCAGCAAGTTTTTAAGGGACGTACGAATTTAGGACATAAGAAATCTTTTCAGCAGTGAGAACAATTCTCAGATTTCTTAACCAGTCCGTTAAATTCGGTCCAATCAGTTTGTTAGCATCAAGTATGCTACGTAGTGAAATTAGTGAATGTGACATTTTCAAATTTCTGCATGTGAAAAACAACATTTTTAGCGAACATTCATTTAATTAATTACCAAAATAAATTAGGTCATATTTTAAATTGGTATCTCCCACTATTTTCTTCAAACTATATTACCCTCCTTATATAGTTCGACAATATCTAATTAAAGATATGCTAGTGAGAATAAGGATCCTATTTCAAATGTATATAGCCTTGTGTGTGCACAACAAACTATATATAAATAAATAGGTAGACAACTCTTGTCAATTACATCATCATATAACTCCTTGTATTTTTCCTCTTAAATCATAATGGTTAAGTGTGTGCACGTCCGAATTAAAATGATTTAAGTTAAGTCAATCCCAGCATTTCCATATAAGTGAATAGAAAACTACAGCCCTTATGTATGCACAACAAAGCTGTAATGTTCAATTCCTTATATACATCATATGTAATAAAAATATCTCAAATATTTAATACTTTCCTTGTGTGTGCACAACAAACTCATATTAAATTTTTAATGCTCTATTGTTTTTATCATGCTAGAAGGTGACGTTCGAAATTCCAAATATATTTGAACGTTACAACTTAATATAATTTCTTTGAGGGGTTTGTTATTATTTGTCTCATCTTGTTTAGTGCGCATGCACATATATATAAAATATGTGTCATATTATTAAACATGGAAGCATGTTTGCATAATATAATATATATATATATATATATATATATATATATATATATATATATATATATATAATACTAGCATGCACATATACAATATTATATTCTACCCAGATTGATTATGGACTTTTATTCTAGTTTGGTTCACTAGAGCCACCAAGTGAACCAAAAGGTCAAACCCTAGTGTGCAAGAAATAATATTTAAATATAACTATTACATTTAAACACGGGCTCCATTACAAACGGGTCTTCAAGCACTCATTGCTCCTTGATCTCCGTTTCTTCAAGAAATTCTAACTAATCCTATTACATAAACTATTTAATTTAAATAGAAACCTTGATCAACAGTCAAGGGGAAGTACATACCTCTTTAAAAGAAACGAAACTATTTTGGCTAAAATAGCCACTACAGATTGTGTACTCAACGTTTTTGAGTTCTACCACTTGAGTTTAGTAGTTAACTTATATATCTAGTACCTCTTTTTAACGTATTGCAAAAAGAAGGAGTAGATCAAAAACGGTGAAAATCCAAAGTTCATAAAAATTTTATGGTTTATAAACTAGAAAAATTACTTTACTTTTCTTTTCTTTTGATTTCCAAACAAATCAACACCCAATATAGGTATATCTAAACATAAAACACTCATCAACAAGTAGATACAAAGTTTTTGAGTTTATAAACATATATTCAAGTTTTGATTTACAACAATCCAACTAAAGTATATAAATTAGTTTATGATTATACCTTTTGTTATTTTCTCCTCTTTCCTTCCATGGTCACTCTTCTTTCTCCTCTTCTCTCTCTCTCATAGTTGTTGCCCCTCTTCTCCTTCTCCACCATGATTGTCGTTCCTCCTTTCTCTCTCTAGTTCTTTTAGTTAGAAAAATAAGAGATGAAAGAAATATGTTAGATATAGATATATTATAAATATCTACATTCCTCCCTTTCTCTTCCACAAAAAAAACCACCCATGTGCCTTCTTTTCTTCCTCATAACCGGCCACTTGCCCCTTTTTATCTCCACCAATTATTTTCTTACCTTATTCTCTCACCCATTTAACCAAATTTGGACTTTGCAAATGTGATTTAAATTGGGCTAAATTTGGGTTAATTCCTTAGTCTCTTGGGCTTTCAATTACAAATGTTTGGGCCTTCCAAATTAGATTGCGTCCAATCCTTTCCATCTTATCCTACCCTAATTATTTAATTAGAGTTTCCATTCCATATTTAGAATTTAAATCATTACTCTTGTACATTAAATTTTTATAACCCAATTAATCTTGCTTTAATTAAGTTATAAAATTAATAAATTGAGATAGTAAAATATATCTCTTAAATTAGTATAATATCTAATATTATTATTCGCCCACGTGTTACTTAACAATTGGGCTAAGCTTGGGCCATTTTATTTTAATGTCTGGGGCTTTTAAACTAATTCTTTAGGCCATTGAAAAATTAATATATTCCAATGTCTTTCATTTTATCTTACCCTAATTATTTAATTAAGGTTTTCAATTTCTCAATTATAACTTAAATCCTTACTCATGCACATTTAATTTCTTAACCCAATTAGACTTGTTATAATTAGGTTATAAAATTAATTAATTGAGATGTATAAAATAAATACCTTAGAATTAGTATATATTTTAAATACTATTATTTTCTCATACCCTAACCCTTAAGTTATTCAAATTTTTTTCATTCCTAATATATAATTAGGTTATCTTAGTTTCTTTTATTTGTTTATAATAAACAAATAAAAACAAACACATAATATTCATATTCATTTACTAACATATTCACACAAATTAATTTAGTAGGTGGAGACACGATCCACAAATCTCTTAGATTATATCACTAGTATATAATTAAATAATATGACCACTAAATAAAAATAATCATTTAGGTTATTTAATTCCAATACATAATTTATAATTAGGTTATGTAACTTTCTATTTAATTTTTCTTTATATAATAAATAAATATATTTATTTATTTAATCACATACATACCTCAAATACACATATAAATCTATTCTATGATTTTGAATTTTTCAAAACCCATATTTTTCACATCTATTCTTTATCTTCTCATTCCTTACTATTCAACATTTTTATCATTGTCATTTAATTCCCTTACATTGCTTAAAATTTTAAATTAAACCGTATAGGTTCTTTAAAAAATTTAATTAATCCTCTATTTCCAATCTAGATTTTATTCTTTAAACTTTAATTTAATCCTTCAAGATCTTCTAAATTTTTGAGTTGTCACATTCTCTCTCCCCCCCTATAAGGATTTTGTCCCCGGAATCATTTTTGTACCAAAAGTAAATATATTTAATCTATTCTTCAAAGAATTTCATCCTTGAAATTACAGCCTACTAATCACTGCTCCTTTCATTCACTAAAACTAGGTTGCCATAATAACCTTTATTTAATCATATCAGATTCTACCCATAAGTAAGGATTTCATGTTATTTCATACCCATCATCACATCCAACCACGACATCACTCCAAAGAGTTAAAATTTTCAAATCATGTTGAGGAGTCATATAGACCATGAAATATTGAGGTTTATAGGTATTACTACCTACAACCTTTTTCAATTAAGAAAAAGATACTCTACCCCTTAAAAAGTTAACAGTATGTTTGCAATCACGAAGAAGGTAAATTATGTACGTACGTTAATCATGGCTCGCGAATATTCTCACTATTGAATTATTTAATCCAATCTGCATAGTTCACCTCAATCTTATCATAAGATTTCGCACCAAAACAATTCGGTTCGGGAAAATTTCAAAGAATACTTTGAATTTCATAAACGTTGGTCTAGCTGAATCAAATAGCTTTAAACTCATACCAATAATTTAATTTCAATCGAAACATGTATTGCCAAACCCCGTTGGCAATAATTTATCTTTAAAATTTTGAAAATAGTTTTATGACGTCATGATATCGTACTGTATTTACAGCCCGTTTGAGGATTCCGTCATTGTGTGACTTTGTCATAATACATCATACTATAGTGGATTGACGATCTTTCGATCACATCCGACACTAAGTAATTCTGCATTTATAACTCTATTAATTTTTATCATCTTTGCACTAGGTTACATGATGCATTAATGATATAAAATACATTTTGTTATTTTCAAATAATTTTCGTCTAGCCGAAACAATTAGCATAGACTATTCTTTTAACAGTTCAAAACCATTGAAAATAAGTTTTAGTGTTGTCATACCTCAACAGGTAACGATGTGTCAGGGTCCCGAAGTCCACACGTACACACTTGTCACCATGTGTGACGCCCCCAAAACAGGTATGCATCACCCATTCTGAGTCGCCAAAACATGGTACAGAAACAACTATAACTTTATTAATACAATTGTCGTGTAAAATATGACAACACACAAACTGTGAGTTTAAATACAAATATTGTCTTCTAGACAATATCCACACTCAAATAAGTCCTCATTACAATTATTGATACATTATTTTACAAAAATGGTGAGGACTACTAAACAACTTTCTAGAACCACCATTCCATACTCCGACTAGTACTCGCTACATTCTCGCCTCCTGAGAAGAAAAATGGAACAAAAAGGAAAAGGGTGAGCTCAACTAGCCCAGTAAAGAATATTATGACTAAGATAATATAGAACAAATTATCGTTAGTCCTCAACAGGGAAAAATCTGATAGAATATAATAGACAACAAATTTTAGAT
The DNA here is from genome assembly GCA_016801055.1 of Panax notoginseng. Lineage (NCBI taxonomy): Eukaryota > Viridiplantae > Streptophyta > Magnoliopsida > Apiales > Araliaceae > Panax > Panax notoginseng. The sequence continues at coordinate 161,106,924 of CM029014.1, forward strand.
CAAGAACTGCAGCGGAAACAGCAATCTATTAGAAGAGTTAAGTAGAGAATCAATTCTACTATCTTCTAAGATTTAAAAGTCCATCATTAATATTTTATCCCTGTAATATCAATCAATATACATCTTGAATCAAATATTCATCTTTGCACTACAGGCCAAAGATATTCATTTGTATCACCAGTTGGTCATGTTCATCTAAACACCTGTTCATCTTTGCAATACAGGCCAAAGATATTCATCAGTTAATCATTCACCTTTGTACTACAGGTCAAAGATATTCATTTGTATCATCATTTAGAACTGAGGATGCTGAAAAATATTTTAAAGAAAACGAATCCAGTGAAACAAAAGGATAAATATTAAGGATTCGTACGTTAAACAATCCAAGATCAAAAATACTTCATAAAGAACCATAGTGGAGTAAAATTCAAGAATAAAGATCAAAACATGGATACAATCAAAGCTAGTATCCATACTAGATATCTTCGATAAAAAACAAAAATTTAATTTTTCTGTGAATAGTGTCGTATTCGTGAATAGTGTCGTATACGTGAATAGTGTCGTATACGTTAATAGTAACCCCAACACTAAAAGACAAGAATTTCACAAGAAAAATCTTACCAATATTCCGGCTTAATGATATTGAAAGAAATAATATCATTTATAAAAAAAAATAACATCCCTTACCTCAAAAAGACAGTACTTCTGACTGGAATACTGGATATAGTGCTAAAGAAACTTACACCGTATAACAACACTTCAAGTATCAAAATACTCACAAGAATACACTCAATAATATAAAGAGAGAAAACTTCAGTTTCTAGTGTGATTTTCAATTCTAACCTAAGCACCCTATTTATAGGAAATTACTTAGAACACCAAAGCAGAAAATTTAATAAAATATTAATATATTTATATAAATTTCCTACGCCCACTTTGACAATCCAATTTCAGCACATTAACCACACAAGTGGGGCCCTCCATCTCACAAAAAATGTTTTTCATAAAATAATTATTTTTAAATCAAAAATCAATTATTCTGAAACTTCAAGAATTCATAATAAATAGCCCTTTTATCAGAAAAATTTGACTCTTATGTCCATTCCATAGGAAATTCAATTTTCTACAACTTTGTAAGTTTAAGTTTTTCCAAATTCCAAACAGAAATTGACCGAAACCACATACAGTCGATTTTACGGGCTATAATCAAATTGCAGTCAAGAAATAGGGTCCACACAAGGCTGCGCCGTCGTACGAATATTCTCTGACAATAAGAATATTCCACAACCAAACGAATATTTTCCGACAACAATGAAAATTTTATAACCACTTGCTTATTCAATATATTTGCACATTTTACCTATAACTAACCTCATTAATCAAATCAACCTTTACTATTTCAAAATAATAAATAGAGAAAATTCATTTTGGTTAATAATAAGTTGGGGTCTTACAACCTCCCCTCCTTATGAAATTTCGTCCTCAAAATTGACGTACGTACCTGGTGTTTTGAAAAGGCGAGGATGCCTCGCTTTCATTTCCGTTTCTAACTCCCAGGTCATTTCCTCAATAGCATGGTTTCTCCACAAAACTTTGACTTGGGGTATGACCTTTGTGCGTAGGACATGCTCCTTCCTATCCAAGATCTTGACAAGTACCTCCTCGTACGTTAAGTCTTCGGCTATCTCGTCTGATTCTAACTCAATAATGTGGTTTGGATCTTTCACATATTTACGAAAGCACAGATATAAGAAAAACATTATGAACACGAGACATGCTTGGAGGTAACGCGAGTGTGACACCCCCAAATCCGGGTACTTCGATTCCACGGGATCTGGTATTCACTTTACAAATATCATCTATCTATCTACCCATAATAAATGCAAACTATGTAATTGATAGAATGAAAATCATCCGCTTAAGGGTTACAACATCCAAATAATAATAATACAATCCCAGGTTAAACTAACCTTAAACATCTGTGCAGAATCATAAATAAATAAGTCTTAAATAACATCATTAACTCAAGTCTTAAACATAAATACATCATCTAATAAAAATAACAAGTCTTTATCACTTGCTAACTTTGCCCTTGCCTTTACTAGTGGAAGGTTCATCGGTTCTTTCGTTCTTAACTACAATGTTATTATTAAGAAAGAGTGAGCACTATTGCCCACAAGTATAATAATGAAATAACAGTATAATAACATGCGAGTAAATCAAAAACATCTGAATGAAAGCTTAACTTTTGAATCAAGAATGAATAACAAGAATCAAATGAATTCTGAGGGTCATAAGACCTAGAACTATGTCCTAGGTTATCAATGGTTATACTTGAAATCTTTAACAGTCATAAGACTATGGACCTTTCTTCTCGTACATAGGGGGATCAGCCCTTAGTACCATACTGTGCACAATATCTTAACGCTAAGTATAAGTAAATCCCTTCGTAGGGTTGTTCATCTCAGTTTGACATTCGAGTCCGCACCAAATGAAGTTTGGTTTAGATAATTCGTCAAGGGTTCTAAAATTTAGAACGCTCATCAATTATGGACTAGTCGAATTAAAAAGGATTCGCTAGTCTTATAAGGTTTAATAATAATGATATTCAAATTAAATAATAATCTCAGGAAGTATACAATAGAACAATTATTGTATAACTGAATCATGCTTTAAAAAGATAATCAATCTTTAATATAGCATTTGAACTTGAATAATAATAATGATAATTTACTTGAGGTAAATAATAAACTTGAACAATAATGACAAGTAGGGTTAGGAAACTTACCTCGTAGGTAGGCTAAACGATTACTACTTCCGTTCACCACAAATCCTACACACATACCATATGTATTCATGACATTCATTAGTTACATTTTCACTTAATTATTTAATATAAACTCCACTTTATTTAACAAATCATTACCCTTCTAATTTAATTACTTAATTAAATTAGAATATTTTCATTCTCTTACTATTATTATACTCGAATAAATTATTTCATAATAATTTACATCGAATATTTATTTTATTCCATAAATATCTCAATTAAAATATTTACTTTATTTTATAAATATTTTAATAATAATTTTCATCGAATATTTATTTTATTCCATAAATATCTCAATTAAAATACTTAATTTATTTTATAAATATTTTAATAATAATATTCATCGAATATTTATTTTATTCTATAAATATATCAATTAACATATTTAATTTATTTTATAAATATTTTAATAATAATTTTCATCAAATATTTATTTTATTTCATAACATCTCAATTAAAATATTTAATTTATTTTATAAATATTTTAATAATAATTTTTATCGAATATTTATTTTTTTTATTTTTTTATTTTTTTATTTTTTTAACCGCTGGGGCGGGGTAATGTAGTTTGGTAACGCCCGCCAGGGGCGGGGTTACCCAGGCTCATTTTATGTAGTTTTTGCAGTTCTTTAGTTCGCGAACATAACAAGCCAAATTAGGCCAAAAATCAATCACAAGTAAAATTATACGTTCTGTGAAGAACACAGAATATGGCCATAACTTCCAAATTAGTTTATTTTTACACGGATTAAATCATACCCACCTGTTAGAATTCGCATATAATCATTACCCAACATCTATAGAATGATTTTAACCCATTAAAACATATAATCATAGAATTAAAATCTATAATTTCACTGACTTTGATGTTCTTAAAGGTTTTGAAAATAAAACATAAAAATTATCACTACGGATTCATTATAACACCGAATCCGTTCGTTTAAAGTTTGGTCTCTTCGTATCAACATGTATAATAAAATACAAGTGTAAAATTTAGGGATAATATATGATCAACGCATGAAATACCACGTATAAGGTCATATGACCAAAACCCAAACTCTGTAAATTTTGAAATAACAAGTCATCGTATTATGAAACTTATGATATGGTTTACAAAATATATATAATTAAACCCATACAAAACCCATAATCATTACTCATATCTCAATTACACAGGCTTTACAGTATGAATGAAAGCCATTTTCATAAAACTCAAATAACGTAAAAATAGAATTTGGTTTGGAGAAATTACCCAAAGTATAGATTAAGAAGAGGTGATCCAAGATGATCCTTTCACAATTACCTGATGATTACACACTCACAATATCTCTAATTCTCACAAATTTTCTCTGATAAATTCTCAATCTCCCTCCCTCTCTGCTCTTCCAGACTTAGAATAATAAAAGAAAAGAAAAGAAAACGTCGTATTATAAGAACTCGACTGACACGCAATAATGGTCAGTTAACCCAGTTATGGGTAACTGCTAGTAACCCCCACTAAGGCCATGTTTGGCTAGCATAATAGATTTCAAAACTCCTTTAATTTAATAAAGCTTTATCATATAGTTTAATTCATGTCACACCCATTTGCACAATAATTCATATATCTTATTTAATATAAATAAAATATAATAACTTCTCATAAATTCACATAGTCATATATTTAATTTTCTCATTAATTAATTATATTAAATTATTAAATCTCTAATTAATAAATTAATTAATTAGAATAACATCATGCTTAATTAAATAATTCATTTAATTCAATAAGTTCACATAATTACATACTTGAATAATAAATATTCTCCGCATTAATTTAATAAATGTAACACATATAAATAAATTAATCTACCACAATTGCATCAATTAATTATTTAATCCAATAATTAAATCATCGAAAAAATATTTATTTAACTTAATAAATATTAAAATTAAATTATAAAAATCTCGTTCGTCACATCTTTCCCTCCTTAAAAGGATTCTGTCCCCAGAATCACGACTCAAAAATTTCGACTCGTTACATTCTCCCCCCCCCCTTACAAAGATTCTGTCTCCAGAATCGTTTACATATAATTAAGTAAATAATTGAGGGTAATTCTTTATCATATTCTCTTCGAGTTCCCACGTAGCTTCTTCAGCGTTGTGGTTCCTCCAATTACCTTAACAGAAGGTATAACTTTATTTCTGAGAACTTGTTCTTTTCGGTCGACAATTTGGACAGGAATTTCTTCGTAAGATAAGTCTTTCTCAAAATGCAGGGGTTCGTATTCAATTACATGCTTGTAATCGGCCTTGTAGGGTCGTAACACAGACACATGGAAGACGTTGTGGACATTCTCGAGTGATGGATGCGACTTCACTGATTCTTCTCAGTACTTCAAAGGGTCCAATGAATCTTGAGCTCAATTTCCCTTTCTTTCGGAATCTGATCTTTCCTTTCCAATGAGAGACCTTCAAGAAAACATAACTACCTGATTCAAACTCTATATTTTTATGATGTGGGTCAGCATATTTCTTCTGTCGATCTTGAGCCGCTACCAGTCGTGCTCGGATCACTTTAAGTATTTCTGATGTCTGCTGTACCAATTCTGGCCCTAGAAATTGTCTCTCACCAACTTCATCCCAGTAAAGTGGAGTTCTGCACTTTTTGCCGTATAACGCTTCGTAAGGCTGCATGCCAATACTAGCGTGGTAACTGTTGTTGTAGCCAAACTCTACTAATGGTAGGTGATCATCCCAATTTCCTTTGAAGTCCATCACACGGGCTCTTAGCATATCTTCTAACGTTTGAATTGTTCTCTCGCTCAGTCCGTCTGTTTGAGGATGGTATGATCAACTCATTCGCAATTGCGTACTCATGCATTCCTAAAGACGTTTCCAAAAATTTGATGTGAAACGCGGATCTCTATCAGAAATAATTGACACCGGCACTCCGTGCCTTGTAACAATCTCTTTTACGTATAAAGAAGTGTACAGATTTCGTCAGTCGGTCAACGATAACCCATACTGCGTCGTAGCCTTTCTGAGTCGTCGGAAGGCCAACCACGAAATCTATTGTAATATGTTCCAATTTCCATTTTGGGATTTCCAACGGTTGAAGTAATCCACTTGGTCTCTGATGTTCTGCTTTTACTTTCTGACAGGTCAGACACTTGGCAACACATTCTGCTACATCGCGTTTCAAATTCGGCCACCAGAAATGTTGTCCAAGATCTTGATACATCTTTGTACTACCAGGGTGAATCGAATATCTTGAACTATGAGCTTCGCTCAGAATTTCTTCCTAAATTTTTTGTACTGGCGAAACCCAGATTCTACTTTCAAATCTTAATATTCCTTCCTTATCCATCTTAAATCTTGGTTCAGTTCCTTCAGATATCTTCTTTGTCACCTTTTTGCATTCATCATCTTGAAGCTGAGCCTCCTTTACACTATCCAGTAGAGTTGTACTAGATTGCTTCTGAAATAGCTTCTCATCAATATCCATTGGATACTTCACTTCCAATTCCAGTTTTTCCATTTTCACAATTAGCTCCTCCTGAGAAGTTAACATCATCAATTTCTCACGACCCTTTCTACTTAAGGCATCGACAACTACATTTGCCTTACCCGGATGGTATAAAATCACACAGTCGTAATCCTTGATTAATTCCAACCATCTTCTTTGACGCATATTTAAGTCCTTCTGTGTGAAAATATATTTCAGACTCTTGTGGTCTGTATATATTTCACACTTCTCCCCGTAAAGATAGTGCCTCCAAATATTTAAAGCAAAAATAACTGCAGCTAACTCCAAATCATGGATCGGGTATCCCTTCTCGTAATCCTTCAACTGTCGTGATGCATACGCGATGACTTTACCGTTTTACATTAGCACACAGCCAAGTCCTTTATGCGACGCATCACTAAAAACAACAAAATTTCCTATATCATCCGGAAGAGATAACACAGGTGCCGTACTAAACCTCTTCTTCAATTCCTAAAAACTTTCCTCACACTTATCTGTCCAAACAAATTTCACGGCTTTTCGAGTTAAATTCGTTAGCGGAGTTGCGATCTTGGAAAAGTCTTGAATGAATCTTCTATAATAACCTGCCAATCCAAGAAAACTTCTTACTTCCGACAGCATTTTTGGCTGATCCCAGTTAATCACGGCTTCAACTTTTGATGGATCTACCGAAATTCCATTTTTATCGATCACGTGCCCAAGAAATTGCACTCGTTCAATCCAAAATTTTCATTTCAAAAACTTGGCATACAACTTTTCCCTTCTCAACACTTCCAACGTTAATCTCAAATGCTCTTCGTGTTCTTCCTTGGTTTTCGAATAGACCAAAATGTCATCTATAAATACCACTACGAACTTGTCCAAAAACGGCTTGAACACACCATTCATTAATCCCATAAATGCTACAGGAGCATTCGTAAGACCAAACGACATTACTAAAAATTCGTAGTGACCATATCGCGTTCTGAATGCTATCTTCGGTACATCCTCTGGCCTCACCTTCAGTTGATGATAACCGCTTCTCAAGTCTATCTTGGAAAAGTATCTTGCTCCTTTAAATTGATCAAACAAGTCGTCGATCCTCGGTAATGGATATTTGTTCTTAATCGTGACCTTATTCAGTTCTCTGTAGTCAATGCAGAGCCGCATCGATCCGTCCTTCTTTTTCACGAATAACACCGGCGCTCCCCACAATGATACGCTTGGTTGAATGTACTTCTTGTCCAATAATTCTTGTAGTTGTACCATTAATTCCTTCATCTCTACTAGTGCCATTCGGTATGGTGCCTTCGATATTGGAGCAGTTCCTGGTGCCAAATCGATCATGAAATTTACCTCTCTATCTGGTGGAAGTCCTGACAAATCGTCTGGAAATACGTCGATGAAGTCCCTCACAATCGATATTTCTTCTACCTTCAGATTCTCTTTTCGACTGTCGACTATGTAAGCTAAGTATCCTACACAGCCTTGTCTTAATAACTTCTTGGCCTGCATCATCGTCAGACAACTCGCTTATCTAGGCGACTTGCTACCATAAAATACAACCTTTGACGGAGTCATAAGGTTAATACGCTTCTTTTAGCAATCAATTACAGCCCCGTAATTGAATAACCAGTCCATTCCCAAAATAACGTTAAATTTCCCAAGTCGAATAGGGATAAGATCTACGTTCATGATATTACCCTTAATATCCACCCTACAGTTCTTAAACACGTACTTAACAGGAATTATCTCTCTATTCGCAATTTCTATATTCATAGGATATTCTAATTCATCCATAAGCAAATCTAAACTATTAGCAAAGTCTTCGGATATAAAGGAACAAGTAGCACCCAAATTAAATAAAATATAAGCATTAATTTCATTGATCGGAATGATACCTGGCACCACATCACGAGACTGGATTGCATCCTGCACCATCATATTGAAAGTTCGGGCGGTCGGTCGGTTTGTTGCGGTTGGTCTGGTGATGGTTAAGGCATTTCCACTGTTATTTCCCCGGTTTCCTCCTGATCCTGACCCTCCCTATCCCTACTTGGGACAGTCTCTTGCCAGATGGTCCTTCGAACCACAAGTAAAACAAGCACCCTTCTTTGGGTTTGGACAGTTTGGTGCTATGTGGCCTTCCTGATCACAATTGTAGCACACTCTTTTTCCTTTCATACAAACTCCCAGATGGGCTTTCCTGCAAGTCGGGCATGCTTCGATTCTTTTCTTCTGATTACCTTGCTGATTCCCCGATGATGAGTTGTCATTCCATCTTTTTTTCTGATTGAAATTTCCACCTCCTGTGCCACTTCCACTGACCTTGTTATTAATTTCACCTTCACTCTTCTTCTTCTTTTGATCTTGATTGTACTTGGTCACCGCATCGCTTCCTCCTTCAGCGAGGATGGCCTTTTCCAGTACTCCAGCAAACGTGTTTAGCTAAAACATTGATACCTTGCTGTACACCCAAGGCTTTAGTCCTTGCTCAAACCGTCTCGCCTTCCTCTCATCCGTGTGAACTTGATACGGGCCGAACCTTGCCAACTCGTTGAATTTAGCGGCATAGTCAGGCACGCTCATATTTCCCTGCTTCAACTCTAGAAATTGAACCTCCATCTGGTTCTGTGAACTAGTTGGGAAATACATTTCGAAAAACATCTCTTTAAATCTCTCCCACGTAATTACACCTTCACCACCTCGCACTTTGTTTGCTTGCCACCAGTAGCTAGCCTCAGACTTCAACATAAACGTTGCAAAAACGGTCTTCTAGTCTTCTCTAACCCTAGCAACGTCGAAAACCTTCTCCATTTCCATAACCCACGTTTGAGCGTCGATTGAGTTCATGGAACCTTTGAACTCTGGCGGTCCCACCGCTTTGAAGTCCTTAAACATTGTGTTTGGTGGAGCTTGAGGTTGGTTATTCATGGCTCCAGTCAGTAAGTTCACCAACTGCTGCACGGGATTAGCGTTGGCATAATTGTTATTATTGGTTGACTCTTCCTGAGCCGGTTGACGTTGTTATCTTCTTCTTGGCGGCATTTTTTGTTAAATAAACGCTTTATTCGAACTTTATTTATTTCTCTAAATAGTTAAGGCATTACTCAACAATTTAACATATCACTTAACACATCATCTCAAACAACTTGATATATTTGCATTCAAATCAAAGTTTTAACATTAAACGATAGCATAACTGCTATTTACATCAACTATCCTGGAATAAAGAATCCACAGGATTTAAAACATTCAAATATTCTTTCGTTCATAAACACGTCAGAATTTACATATAAAAACTAATTAAGTCTTTCACATAATTAAACAAATTCTATCACTGTCTGTCAAGGTGCTGAATAGCCTTGCCACGCTCCTCATCCATGATACGAGACATCGTCCTGCGATCCAGCATATACGATGGAAGTCCTTCGAACTGGATGGGGTACCTCAAACCTCGATCTTGGGCCTCATCCATTGCATGATTAAGTGTAGAATATGTCTCTTCAAGCTTTGCCTTCTTTGCACGACTATTATCTTCTCCATGATCAGCTCGACGTGATTCTCTTACACATCTCTCTTCTGCTATGTTCAGCCTTTCGAAGGTTTCCTTCAGTTCCTTCTTCAGCTTCTCTATCTCCTTGGTTTTATCTTCGGTTTGACCCTTCTCATGGACCAAATCCCATTCTACATTTGCCAGTCGAGAGTGAAGAGTCGAAATCTCCCTCTCCTTCTGCTCTAGAGTAATATGATGAATAACCGCTCGCTCAGTCAAATCCTGGACCTCGTCTCGTAACTCCACATTACGGTCGTATAACGTGTCATACGTCTCAGCATCAACGGTGTACCATGGTAACTCCTCTTCTTCCTCTTCCTCAACAAATTCCTCCTCAGGATCCTCCTCAGGATCAGTCTCGGGCTCATGCTCCTGACCAACAACGGTGATCAATGGAGATGACTCCCTCTGTACCAGCTGCTCCCTAACGACATGAATGTCTCGGGGCTCCTCCTCTGTCGGTACTATAGGTACACGGGGTTCTTCCTCCCCAGCTTGACTAGCTTCTCCAACATTCGACATCCTGACAACAAAATTTTAAGTTTTAGTTACTAAGTCGTATCATCTAACGCATACTTTAACACATAAACACATAAGGTCTTTTATTATCTTCAATGAATTATATAAATTCATTTCTTATAACTCGATAAGAGTTTTCCATCACTATCTTCTTTCTATAAGGATACTACCTAAGGTTGTTCCCCCACCTAAGGTTCATAACCTACAGCTCTGATACCAACTTGTGACACCCCCAAATTCGGGTACTTCGATTCCACGGTATCTGGTGTTCACTGTACAAATATCATCTATCTATCTACCCATAATAAATGCAAACCATGCAATAGATAGAACAAAAATCTTCCCCTTAAAGGTTACAACATCCAAATAATAATAATACAATCCCAGGTTAAACTAACCTTAAACATCTGTGCGGAATCATAAACAAATAAGTCTTAAATAACATCATTAACTCAAGTCTTAAACATAAATACATCATCTAATAAAAATAACAAGTCTTCATCACTTTCTAACTTTGCCCTTGCCTTTACTAGTGGAAGGTTCATCGGTTCTTTCGTTCTTAACTATAATGTTATTATTAAGCAAGAGTGAGCACTATTGCCCACAAGTATAATAATGAAATAACAGTATAATAACATGCGAGTAAATCAAAAACATCTGAATGAAAGCTCAACTTTTGAATCAAGAATGAATAACAAGAATCAAAAGAATTCTGAGGGTCATAAGACCTGGAACTATATCCTAGGTTATCAAGGGTTATACTTGAAACCTTTAACAGTCATAAGACTATGGACCTTTCTTCTCGTACCTAGGGGGGTCAGCCCTTAGTACCATACTGTGCACAATATCTTAACGCTAACGCATAAGTAAATCCCTTTGCAGGGTTGTTCATCTCAGTTTGACATTCGAGTCCGCACCAAAGGAAGTTTGGTTTGGATAATTCATCAAGGGTTCTGAAATTTAGAACGCTCATCAACTATGGACTAGTCGAATCAATAAGGGTTCGCTAGTCTAATAAGGTTCAATAATAATAATATTCAAATTGAATAATAATCTCAGGAAGTATACAATAGAACAATTATTGTATAAATGAATCATGCTTTGAAAAGATAATCAATCTTTAATATAACATTTGAACATGAATAATAATAATGATAATTTACTCGAGGTAAATAATAAACTTGAACAATAATGACAAGTAGGGTTAGGAAACTTGCCTCGTGCGTAGGCTAAACGATTACTACTTCCGTTCACCACAAATTCTACACACATACCATATGTATTCACGACATTCATTAGTTATATTTTCACTTAATTATTTAATATAAACTCCACTTTATTTAACAAATCATTACCCTTCTAATTTAATTACTTAATTAAATTATAATATTTTCATTCTCTTACTATTATTACACTCGAATAAATTATTTCATAATAATTTCTATCGAATATTTATTTTATTCCATAAATATCTCAACTAAAATATTTACTTTATTTTATAAATATTTTAATAATAATTTTCATCGAATATTTATTTTATTCCATAAATATCTCAATTAAAATATTTAATTTATTTTATAAATATTTTAATAATAATTTTCATCGAATATTTATTTTATTCTATAAATATCTCAATTAAAATATTTAATTTATTTTATAAATATTTTAATAATAATTTTCATCGGATATTTTTATTTTATTTTTTTTTAACCGCCGGGGTGCGGTAATGTAGTTTGGTAACGCCCGCCGGGGGCGGGGTTACCCAGGCTCATTTTCTGCAGTTTTTGCAGTTCTGCAGTTCGCGAACATAACAAGCCAAATTAGGCCAAAAATCAATCACAAGTAAAATTATACATTCTGTGAAGAACACAGCATATGGCCATAACTTCCAAATTAGTTTATTTTTACACGGATTAAATCATACCCACATGTTAGAATTCACATATAATCATTACCCAACATCTATAGAATGATTTTAAACCATTAAAACATATAATCACATAATTAAAATCTATAATTTCGCTGACTTTGATGCTTTTGAAGGTTTTGAAAATAAAACATGAAAATTATCACTACGGATTCATTATAACACCGAATCCGTTCGTTTAAAGTTTGGTCTCTTCGTATCAACATGTATAATAAAATACAAGTGTAAAATTTAGGGATAATATATGATCAGCGCATGAAATACCACGTATAAGGCCATATGGCCAAAACCCAAACTCTGTAAATTTTGAAATAGCAAGTCATCGTATTCTGAAACTTATGATATGGTTTACAAAATATATATAATTAAATACGATGTGATGTGCCATATCCCATACAAAACCCATAATCATTACTCCTATCTCAATTACAGAGGCTTTACAGTATGAATGAAAGCCATTTTCATAAAACTCAAATAACGTAAAAATAGAATTTGGTTTGGAGAAATTACCCAGAGTATAGATTAAGAAGGGGTGATCCAAGATGATCCTTTCACAATTACCTGATGATTACACACTCACAATATCTCTAATTCTCACAAATTTTCTCTGATAAATTCTCAATCTCTCTCCCTCTCTGCTCTTCCAGACTTAGAATAATAAAAGAAAAGAAAAGAAAACGTCGTATTATAAGAACTCGACTGACGCGCAATAATTGTCAGTTAACCCAGTTATGGGTAACTGCTAGTAACCCTCACTAAGGCCTTGTTTGGCTAGCATAATAGATTTCAAAACTTCTTTAATTTAATAAAGCTTTATCATATAGTTTAATTCATGTCACACCCACTTGCACAATAATTCATATATCTTATTTAATATAAATAAAATATAATAACTTCTCATAAATTCACATAGTCATATATTTAATTTTCTCATTATTTAATTATATTAAATTATTAAATATCTAATTAATAAATAAATTAATTAGAATAACATCATGCTTAATTAAATAATTCATTTAATTAAATAAGCTCACATAATTACATACTTGAATAATAAATATTCTCCACATTAATTTAATAAATGTAACACATATAATTAAATTAATATACCACAATTGCATCAATTAATTATTTAATCCAATAATTAAATCATCGAAAAAATATTTATTTAACTCAATAAATATTAAAATTAAATTATAAAAATCTCGTTCGTCACAGCGAGTCTATAGGCCACATTTCCTACTCGGTCAAGAATTTAAAATGGACCAATAAATCGTGGATTGAGCTTTTCTTTCTTCCCAAATCTTGTAACTCCCTTCCATGGAGCAACTCGCAGCAATACATGATCTTCAATACTAAATTTCACGTCCTTTCGATGAAGATCTGCATAACTCTTTTGTCGATCTTGTACCGTTTGTATACGTTGTCGAATCATTTGGATCTTTTCTGTAGTCATACGTACCAACTCTGATCCCAACAATGTTGCTTCACCCACCTCATCCCAACATACTGGAGAGCGACACTTTCTGTGACGCCCCCAAAACAGGTATACATCACCCATTTTGAGTCGCCAAATACATGGTACAAAATACAAATAAAATTTTAATTATACAACTGTCGTGTAAAATACAACAAAACATATGCTATGAGTTTTAATACAAATATTGTCATCTAGACAATATCCACACTCAATGGAGTCCTCGTTACATTTATTATCACACTATTTTATAGAATAGTGAGGACTACTATGACAACATCTAGGACCATCACTCCATTCCCCGACTAGTCCCGGCTACGTTCTCATTTCCTGAAAAGAACAATGAAAGCAAAAGGGTGAGCTCAACTAGCCCAGTAAGAAATATTATGACTAAGATAATGCAGAATAAATTATTATTAGCCTTTAACAAAGTTAAACTGATAGAATATAATAGACAACAAGTTTAACTGCAGCGGAATAAGCAATCCATTAAAAGAGTTAAGTAGAGCATGATATCTACTATCTTCTATGATTTAAAATATTTTCATCAATTTTTTTTATCGCTAAGACTCAGCTTAATAAATAAACCACATCATCGAATTATCCATGTACTACGGGCTAATGATCTTCATTTAATCATCAATGGTAATGACTATACCGAATAATCCCTAGTCATAATCATACCAAAAACTGTTCATCAATGCACTACATGCTACTGAGGATTTTTACCACATCATTTATAATATTATAGGTCATGATTATACCGAATGATCCCTTGTCATAATCATACCAAGTCCATCTATGCACGTAAGCCAAAGATGACTTTCATCACAATATAAGTATGAGGATGATGACAATGACATAATAATTCAATAAAACAAGTTCAAGAATAAATTTTAAAGATTTATAAGTTAATTTATCCTGAAATCAATAACGTCTAAATTGTCAACATGATACTGCTTTGTGGAGTAAAATTCAAGAATACTCAGAAGAATATTTCCATGAAAAGATACTGGATGAAGTGCAAATATCCAGGATATTCTACTAATTTCATGGAGTATAGAAGCTAAAATTTTAACCGAATGAGTATAGTAGAATATATGAAACTATAAATGAATTTTCACCCGCCATGCGGTAATCCATGTAGACAGATCATTTCCACAGTTTAATAAGGAATGAATACTAAGGATCATTCACCATGCATGCGGTAGTTCACACAGATAGGTTATTCTAACAGAATAATAAAGAATGGAATAACAAAAGAATTCACCGGGCATGCAATAGACCGCTCAGACAGGTTATTCTAACAGAATAATAAAGAATGGAATAACATAAGAATTTCACCATGTATGCGGTACTTCGCATAGACAGGTTATTCTAACATTATAATAAAGAATGAAATAACAACCCTTACGAGTATTGAAAGAAAATAACTCGCTTCATGAATACGAAGGAATAATACCCCTTACCTTAAAAAAACTAGGTACTGAAATAGTGATGTAGCAGACTTCTCTTCTTCTTTTTCTCTATAATAATTGCTCTATAGATTTTGTGAATTGGTGAGAAATGATGGAAGAATGAGCTTCTATATATAGGAAAATATAGTTTCGATAATTGCACGTTTTGGGGCTCAAAATATTACAGTATAATACATTCCTCTTTTTCTTCATTTTTAATTTAGTCCTACAAGTATTATCAAACTTGCACCATCTCCCCTAAACGTAAATAATTTGAATTAATAGTAAATCATGTGAATCAATAGTTCTAGACATGTGAAAATACGAATTACAGTATAGTACATCCATCTATACCTCTATTTTTAACTTAGTCATGCAAGTATTATCAATCTTGCACCACCACCCCTAATAGTACAAGAATGTGAATCAATAGTACACACATGTGAACAAATAGTTATAATCATGTGAATTAATAGCAATTAATTGCTCATTTATCTGATTAATTACCCGATTGGTCAGTATAACTTCCAGACATCAATTAATATCGAAATAAATATCGATTTCCACTAACACTAATAATTCCCACACAATGGAACTATCAATTTCATCTTTAATCAACATGAACTTATTCATTATTAATATTATAACTCATAATATTTAACAACCAGATCATTCACAGGAAAGTGGGGGCTTTCCGATAAGGATTTCTCCTTATTGGCGCTCCATTAGGTGATCAAACCTCTCCTTAACAGAACTTTCTAGACATTGTCAATATTTTAAATAATAATATGAATAACTTTGTCGTCTCAATTATTGATTTAATAATATAAAATATTATGTAGATGATACTGTGACAGTAATTAAATCAATAATATGAGAGATATGATGCAGCAGTTACTGTAGCAATAATTGAGTATATCTAAGTGACTTCTCACGTAAACATCAATAATCAATATCGTGTGTTACTATGCAACCACGCATATTACTGTACTTTTATTACCGGGTAGTTCAACAGTTTTAACGGTAACACTTTCACCGTTATTTTTATAAAAAGATAATTTTGTCGTTTTCTAACTACGACAATACTTCCGTTGTGGGATCCACCAATTATTGTGCCATCGTACGAATATTTCCTGTTAAAACGAATATTCCCTGACTAATCAAATATTATATAACCACTTGCTTACTTTGAAAAATTTATAAATTTTACTCACAACTATAACATTATATCAAATCCATACCATAATATTCAAAAATATATTCCGAAAAAATTATTCTTTATTCATAAAAGTTGGGGTCTTACAACCTCCCCTTCTTATGAAATTTAGTCCTCGAAATTAGAGTACGTACCTGGTATGTCGAAGAGGTGAGGATATCTTGACTTCATCTCAGATTCTTACTCCCAGGTCATTTCTTTCACATCGTGGTTTCTCCACAAAACTTTGACTTAAGGCATAACCTTGGAGCGTAGAATATGATCCTTCTTATCCAAGATTTTAACAGGTAACTCTTTATACGTTAAATCTTCCTCTATCTCGTCTGGTTCTAATTCAATAATGTGGTTCGGGTCTTTCACATATTTACGTAACATAGATATGTGAAAAATGTTATGAACATGAGACATACTTGACGGTAAGGCGAGTCTATAGGCCACAGTTTCTACTCGATCGAGGATTATAAATGGGCCAATGAATCGAGGATTGAGCTTTCCTCTCTTTTCAAATCTCTTAACTCCTTTCCATGGAGCAACATGTAACAACACATGATCTCCAATATTGAATTTCACGTCCTTTCAAAGAAGATCAGCATAACTCTTTTGTCGTTCTTGTGAGATTTTTATACGTTGTCGGATCGTTTGAATCTTTTTCGTAGTCATACGTACCAAATTCGGTCCTTACAACGTTGCTTCACCCACCTCATCCCAACATACTGGAGAACGACACTTTCTTCCATACAACGCCTCAAATGGAGCCATGCCAATACTTGCTTGATAACTATTATTGTAGGAAAACTCCACCAATGGTAAGGAATTGTCCCAACTTCCGTTGAAGTCAAGGACACAGAGTCTTAATAAATCTTCAAGAGTTTAAATAGTCCTTTCTGACTGTCCGTCCGTTTGAGGTTGATATGCCGAACTAAATCGTAAATTCGTGCCCATAGCTTTTTGCAAACTAATCCAAAATCTTGAAGTGAATCTTGGGTCTCGATCAGAAACTATGAATACTGGCATACCATGCAATCTTACAATCTCGTTTATGTATATACGAGCAAGACGTTCAAGTGTATAAGTTTCTCGTATCGATAAGAAATGAGTAGACTTGATCAATCTATCCACAATGACCCAAATCGCATCTATGCCTTTAGAAACCTTGGGAAGACCAGTAACGAAATCCATGGTAATGTGCTCCCACTTCCATTCTAGAATTTCAAGTGGTTGCAATGAACCTTTTGGCACTTGATGCTCCGCCTTGACTCGTTGACAAGATAGACACCTTGAGATAAACCCCGCTATCTCTCTCTTCATATTGCTTCACCAAAATATATATCGAAGATCACGATACATTTTGGTACTCCCAGGATGGATTGCAAACGGTGTATTGTGCGCCTCCATCATGATTTTATACTTCAAGTCAGAATCGTTAGGAACACAAAGTCTAGAGTTGACTCGAAGTATTCCTTCTTCATCGATTCTTACTTCTAGAATAGCACCTTCTTGCATTTTCTTCCTCATACGCATCAGCTCCAGGTCTGTAGCTTGAGCAGCTTTAACTTTATCGATTAAAGTCGGTTCTACTCGTATATTCGCCATCATCACATGGGTCCCTGGAGTCTTTAACTCTATCTTCATCCTTCGTAAGTCATACAAAATGGGTCTTTGCGTTGAAAATATTGCACTCGTACCCGTATATGATCTTCTACTCAATGCGTCAGCTACTACGTTCGCTTTTTCAGGATGGTATTGGATAGTATGATCATAATCTTTCAACAACTCAAGCCATCGTCGTTGCCGCATGTTGAGTTCCTTTTGAGTGAAGAAATATTTGAGGCTTTTATGATCCGTATAGATCTTCACCTTCTCTTTATACAGGTAATGCCTCCAAATCTTAAGCACAGAAACGACTGCTGCCAACTCTAGATCATGAGTACGATAATTCCTCTCATATTCTTTGAGTTGTCGAGAAGCATAGGCTATGACTTTCCCATGTTGCATGAGAACACATCCAAACCCTTTGCCTGAAGCATCACTGTAGATGACAAATCCCTCCGAGCCAGATGGTATTGTAAGAATAGGTGCTGAAATTAGTCTTCTCTTGAGTTCTAGAAAAATCTTCTCACATTCCTCGTTCCAACCGAACATTGTATCTTTTCGAGTCAGCTGAATTAATGGAGTAGCAATTCGAAAAAATTCTTCCACGAATCTCCAATAATAACCAGCTAAGTCGAGAAAGCTACGTACTTCGGTCACAGACTTTAGTTGCTCCCAGCTTTGAGTTTCTTCAATATTCGTTGGGTCAATAGATATTCCATGATTTGATATCACGTGCCCAAGGAATGCAACTTCCTCAAGCTAGAACTCGCATTTCTTTAACTTTGCATATAGCTTATTTTCACGAAACTTTTGGAGTATCAGCCTCAAGTGTTGCTCATGGTCTTCAAGGGTTTTGGAGTATATGAGGATGTTATCAATAAAGACGACCACAAAGTGATCCAAATATTCTTTGAATACTCGGTTCATCATGTCCATAAAGGCAGCAGGAGCATTAGTCAATCCAAAAAACATGACTAGGAATTCATAATGCCCGTACTGAGTTCTAAAAGAAGTCTTTGGAATGTCATCAGTTTTAATCTTCAACTGATGATATCCGGAATGAAGATCAATCTTTAAAAAGAATTTGGCTCCTTGCAACTGGTCAAATAGGTCATCAATGCGAGGTAACGGGAACCTATTTTTGATGGTGACATGATTCAACTCCCGATAGTCAATACAAAGTCGCATATTTTCATCTTTCTTCTTCACGAATAGAACAGGAAAACCCCAAGGAGACGTACTAGGACGAATGAAACCGATGTCTAACAATTTCTGTAGTTGGGTTTTTAACTCCTGAAGTTCAATAGGAGCCATTCGATATGGGGCTTTGGAAATGGGTTTTGTACCAGATTCAATGTCGATACAAAATTCAATTTCACACTCTGGGGGTAGGCCAGGAAGTTTTTCAGGGAATACGTCAGGAAATTTATTAATAATAGAAATATCATTCAAATCTGACGTATTTTTATTTAAATCCGTGACATGGGCTAAGAAAGCTTGACATCCGTTTTTCAATAAACGAATAGCTTTATGGCTTGATATGACAGTGATTGATTTTAGTGGTTTGGTTGCTTGAATTCGCATAATAGGTTGGTTAGGAATATGAAAGCTAACAACCTTATGAAAATAATCGATTTTAGCATGATAAGTAGTTAACCAATCAATCCCTAAAATCACATCAAATGCAAGTATTTTCAAAGAAATAAGATCGACAGGTAACGTGCGGTTACCGATTTGAATCAAACAAGACTTATAAATAGTGGATGTAATGAAGGTTTCTCCCAATGGAGTTTCAACCAATAAGTCAAAGTCTAATTTCTCTGGAGTCAAATTTAAACGTTGAACGCAAGTAGGAGAAATAAAAGAATGGGTAGAACCGGTATCAAATAAAGTATAAACTTCACTAGAGTTTATGATTAGCTTACCCGTGATCACCTCGTTTGGATTCCTTGCTTTTTGGGAGGTTACGACAAACGCTCTCCCTTGAACTACCGATTTTGTCTTGTCTGGGACACCCTTTGATGCCTTCATCCCAGCTGGACTTGACTTTGGTGCTCGACAAAATCGGGCTAGGTGACCTTCTTTTTCATAATTGTAACACGCTTTGGACTGCATCACGTAGTTTGGACTGATGTGTCCATTTGTAACATACGACCGGCAGTTGTTCTCCTTCCTTAACAACAGGTGCTGGTGTTGACGCCTTTCCATCGTTGTTAAATCTCCTCCTTTTGAAATGTCCACTCTTATTGTTATGGCCATGATTACCACCGAAGTGATTACCA
Organism: Panax notoginseng; assembly: GCA_016801055.1. Classification (NCBI taxonomy): domain Eukaryota; kingdom Viridiplantae; phylum Streptophyta; class Magnoliopsida; order Apiales; family Araliaceae; genus Panax; species Panax notoginseng. The sequence continues at coordinate 161,127,268 of CM029014.1, forward strand.
TTTTTGGCATGTGGATTCCCTCCACGCTTGTTGTCACCGCTTCGATGACTACTACCATTGGTATTATCATTTTATCGACTGCTTTCTCTTGGTTGGGTCGACTCGTTATCGCGCTCCAACAACTGAGCCCTATTTACAACATCTGAATACAAACACAGTTTGTGAGAAATTAAGTATTGGCGTATCTCAGGTTTCAAACCTCTTAGAAATATCCGCGTCATTCTCTTCTCGTTATCAACTAAGTGGGATGCAAACCGGGACAACTCGGCAAACTTGGCTTCGTATTACGACACGGTCATGTTATTTTACTCCAATTTAACGAACTCTACCTATTTCATGTGACGAATACTTTCGGGAAAGTACTTGTCATTGAACAGTTCTTGGAACTTCCCCCAAGCCATCTTTAGTGCGGCAGGTTGAGTACGCTTTACAGATTTCCATCAGTAATCTGCCTCTGCTCGCAACATAAAGGTGGCAAAGGGAACCTTTTGCTCCTCGGAGCATCCCAAGACATCAAATATTTTGGTGATCTACTTTATCCACGTCTCAGCCATAAGTGGTTTTCGCTCTCCAAAAAACTCTAGTGGTCCTAGCTCCTTGAACTGCTTAGCGGTGACCGTCCGAGAGTTGCCAGTGTTTCTACCTGCATTTTGGACAGGAGTCTCGCTTACTTGATGTTGTACGAATTGTAGAAAGCTCCTAAACATTCCGTCGTATGCCATTTGGTCGGTGTTGTTGTTTACCTGAGGATTATTATCTTCCTGTTGCACATTATCCTGGGTATTGATCTGTGGTGACTCAACGGTCTCCTGTGCTCCATTGCTATTCTCAACATTCTCGGATGTCATTTTCAAATACAGCGACAAAATAAGGGTTAATTAACATATCACATATTATCCCTATACTCTGACCGACCAATTAAATACCAAATAAACTTAGGTAGGTCATACTAGCGAAGGAATTCCGCGTCTCTCCCCTCCGAGTTCTTGTCTCACATCTCAGCCAGGGATCATATCCCTAAGCTTTGATACCAAGTGTGACGCCCCCAAAACAGGTATACATCACCCATCTTGAGTCTCCAAATACATGGTACAAAATATAAATAAAAACTTAATTATACAACTGTCGTGTAAAATACGACAAAATATATGCTATGAGTTTTAATACAAATATTGTCATCTAGACAATATCCACACTCAATAGAGTCCTCATTACATTTATTATCACACTATTTTATAGAATAGTGAGGACTACTATGACACCATCTCGGACCATCACTCCATTCCCCGACTAGTCCCGGCTACGTTCTCATTTCCTGAAGAGAACAATGAAAGCAAAAGGGTGAGCTCAACTAGCCCAGTAAGAAATATTATGACTAAGATAATGCAGAATAAATTATCATTAGCCTTTAACAATATTAAACTGATAGAATATAATAGACAACAAGTTTAACTGCAGCGGAATAAGGAATCCATTAGAAGAGTCAAGTAGAGTATGATATCTACTATCTTCTATGATTTAAAATATTTTCATCAATTTTTTTTATCGCTGAGACTCAGTTTAATAAATAAACCACATCATCGAATCATCCCTGCACTATGGGCCAAGGATATTCATTAAATCATCAATGGTCATGACTATAACGAATAATCCCTGGTCATAATCATACCAAAAACTGTCCATCAATGCACTACAGGCCACTGAGGACTTTTACCACATCATTTATAACATTACAGGTCATGATTATACCGAATCATCCCTGGTCATAATCATATCAAGTCCATCTATGCACGTAAACCAAAGATGACTTTCATCACAACATAAGCATGAGGATGATGACATTGACATAATAATTTAATAAAACAAGTTCAAGAATAAATTTTAAAGATTTATAAGTTAATTTATCATGAAATCAATAACTTCCAAATTGTCAACATGATACTGCTTTATGGATAAAATTCAAGAATGCTCAGAAGAATATTTCCATGAAAAGATATTGGATGAAGCGCAAATATTCAGGATATTCTACTAATTTCATGGAGTATAGAAGCCAAAATTTTAACTAAATGAGTATAGCAGAATATATGAAACTGTAAATGGATTTTCACCTGCCAAGCGATAATCCACGTAGACAGATCATTTCCACAATTTAATAAGGAATGAATACGAAGGATCATTCACCATGCATGCGGTAGTCCACACAGACAGGTTATTCCAACAGAATAATAAAAAATGGAATAACAAAAGAATTCACCAGGCATGCGATAGACCGCACAGACAGGTTATTCCAACAGAATAATAAAGAATGGAATAACAGAAGAATTTCACCATGTATACGGTACTTCGCATAGACAGGTTATTCCAACATAATAATAAAGAATAGAATAACAACCCTTACGATTATTGAAAGAAAATAACTCTCTTCATGAATACGAAGGAATAATACCCCTTACCTTAGAAAAACTAGGTACTGAAATAGTGATGTAGCAGACTTCTTTTCTTCTTTCTCTCTATAGTAATTGATCTATAGCTTTTGTGAATTGGTGAGAAATGAAGGAAGAATGAGCTTCTATTTATAAGAAAATATAGTTTCGATAATTGCACGTTTTGGGGCTCGAAATATTACGGTATAATACCTTCCTCTTTTTCTTCATTTTTAATTTAGTCCTGCAAGTATTATCAAACTTGCACCACCTCCCCTAATAGTAAATAATATAAATTAATAGTAAATCATGTGAATCAATAGTTCTAGACATGTGAAAATACAAATTATAGTATAGTACCTCCATCTATACCTCTATTTTTAACTTAGTCATGCAAGTATTATCAATCTTACACCACCACCCCTAATAATACAAGAATGTGAATCCATAGTACACACATGTGGACAAATAGTTATAATCATGTGAATTAATAGCAATTAATTGCTCATTTATCCAATTAATTACCCGATTAGTCAGTATAACTTCCAGACATCAATTAATATCGAAATAAATGTCGATTTACACTAACACTAATAATTCCCACACAATGGAACTATCAATTTCATCTTTAATCAACACGAACTTATTCATCATTAATATCATAACTCATAATATTTAATAACCAGATCATTCCCAGAAAAGAGGGGGCTTTTCGATAAGGATTTCTCCTTATTGGCGCATATTAGGTGACCAAACCTCTCCTTGACAGAACTTTCTAGACACTGTTAATATTGTAAATAATAATATGAATAACTTTATCGTCTCAATTATTGATTTAATAATATAAAATATTATGCAGATGATACTGTGACAATAATTGAATCAATAATATGAGAGATATGATGCAACAATTACTGTAGCAATAATTGAGTATAACTAAGTGACTTCTCACGTAAGCATCAATAATCAATACCGTGTGCTACTATGTAACCATGCGTATTACTGTACTTTTACTACCAGATAGTTCAACAGTTTTAACGGTAACACTTTCGCCGTTATTTTTATAAAAAGATAATTATGTCGCTTTTTAACTACGACATTACTTCCGTTGTGGGGTCCACCAATGATTGTGCCGTCGTATGAATATTCCCTGTTAAAATGAATATTCTCCGACCAATCGAATATTATATAACCACTTGCTTACTTTGCAAAATTTGTAAATTTTACCCACAACTATAACATTATATCAAATCCACACCATAATATTCAAAAATATATTTCGAGAAAATTATTTTTATTCATAAAAGTTGGGGTCTTACACTTTCATCCATACAATGCTTCGAATGGAGCCACACCTATACTTGCCTGATAACTGTTGTTGTAGGAGAATTTCACCAATGGTAAATACTTATCCCAACTACTTTTGAAGTCTAGGACACAAAGTCTTAATAGATCTTCAAGAGTTTGAATAGTCCTCTCTGATTGTCCGTCCGTCTGAGGATGGTATGCTGAACTGAATCATAAATCCGTGTCCAAAGCTTTTTGCAAGCTAACCCAAAATCGTGAAGTGAATATTGGGTCACGATCCAAAAGTATGGATACTGGCATGCCATGCAATCTCACAATCTCATTTACGTATATACGAGCTAGACATTCAAGAGAATAAGTCTCCCGTATCGGCAAGAAATGAGCAGACTTGGTTAATCTATCAATAATAACCCAAATAGCATTTATGTCTTGAGAAACCGTGGGAAGACCCGTAACGAAATCCATGGTAATGTGTTCCCACTTCTATTTTAGAATCTTAAGTGGTTGCAATGAACCCTTAGGCACTTGATGCTCCGCCTTTACCCGTTGACAAGTTAAACACCTCGAGATAAACTTCGGAATCTCTCTCTTCATATTGTTCCACCAAAATATGTGTCGAAGATCACGATACATTTTGGTACTTCCAGGGTGAATTGCAAACGGTGTGTTGTGTGCCTCCATCATGATTCTATATTTTAAGTCAGAATCGTTAGGAATGCAAAGTCTAGAGTTGACTCGAAGTATTCCTTCTTCATCGATTCTTGCTTCTGGAATAGCACCTTCTTGCACTTTCTTCTTCATACGCATCAGCTTCGGGTCTGTGGCTTGAGCAACTTTAACTTTATCGATTAAAGTTAGTTCTATGCGTATACTTGACATCATCGAATGGGTCCCAGAGTCTTGAATTCTATCTTTATCTTTTGTAAATCACACAAAATGGGCCTTTATGTTGACAACATCGCACTCGTTCCCGCATATGATCTTCTACTCAATGCGTCAGCTACCACTTTCGCTTTTCCAGGATGGTATTGAATGGTATGGTCATAATCTTTCAACAACTCGAGCCAACGTCGTTGCCGCATGTTGAGTTCCTTTTGGGTGAAGAAATATGTGAGGCTTTTATGGTCTGAATTTATCTCCACTTTCTCCCCATATAGATAGTGCCTCCAGATTTTCAACGTGAAAACGACTGTTGCCAACTCTAGATCATGAGTAGGATAATTCCTCTCATATTCTTTAAGTTATCGCGAGGCATAAGCTATGACCTTCCCATATTGCATGAGAACACTTCCTAACCCTTTGCCAGAAGCATTGATGTAGATAACAAATCCATCCGAACCAGATGGTATTGTCAAAATAGGTGCCGAAATAAGTCTCCTCTTAAGCTCATGGAAACTCTTCTCGCATTCGTCGCCCCATACGAATTTTGTATCTTTTCGAGTCAACTGAGTTAACGGAGTAGCAATTCGAGAAAATCCTTCCACGAATCTCTGATAATAACCAGCTAAGCCTAGAAAGCTATGTACTTCGGTCGCCGACTTCGGTTGCTCCCAAGTTTGTATTGCTTCAATCTTTGTCGGGTTAACAGATACTCCATGTTTTGACACCACGTGCCCAAGGAATGCTACTTCCTCAAGCCAGAACTCGCATTTCTTCAACTTGGCATATAGCTTATTTTCACGAAGCCTTTGGAGTACCAGCTTCAAATGGTGCTCATGATCTTCACGGTTTTTGGAATATATGAGGATGTCATCAATAAAGACAACAACAAATTGATCCAAATATTCCTTGAATACTCGGTTCATCATATCCATGAAAGCCGCAAGAGCATTAGTCAATCCAAAAGACATGACTAGGAATTCATAATGCCCGTACCGAGTTTTGAAGGCAATCTTTGGAATATCATCAGTTCTAATCTTCAGCTGATGATATCCAGAACGAAGATCGATCATTGAAAAGAATTATGCTCCTTGGAACTGGTCAAACAGGTCATCAATACGAGGTAGCGGATACCTATTCTTGATGGTGACATGGTTCAATTCTCGATAGTCAATACAAAGTCGCATACTCCCGTCTTTCTTCTTTATAAATAAAATAGGAGCACCCCAAGGAGATGTACTAGGATGAATAAAACCGATGTCCAACAACTTCTGTAGTTGGACCTTTAACTCCTGAAGTTCAATAGAAGCCATTCGATATGGGGTTTTAAAAATGGGCTTTGTACCAGGTTCAAGGTCAATAAAGAATTCAACTTCACGTTCTGGGGGTAGACCAAAAAGTTCTTCAAGAAATACGTCAGGAAATGTACTAACAATGGGAATATTATTCAAATCTGACGTGTCTTTATTCAAATCCATAACATGTGCTAAGAAAGCTTAACATCCGTTTTTCAATAAACGAATGGCTTTATGGCTTGATATGACAGTGATTGATTTTAGTGGTTTAGTTGCTTGAATTCGCATAACAGGTTGGTTAGGAATATGAAAACTAACAACCTTACGAAAACAATCAATTTTGGCATGATGAGTAGTTAACCAATCAATCCCTAAAATCACGTCAAATGTAAGTATCTTTAAAGAGATAAGGTCAACAGGTAGTGTGATGGTGCCAACTTGGATCAAACAAGATTTATAAACAGTGGATGTAATGAAAGTTTCTCCTAATGGAGTCTCCACAGATAAGTCAAAAGTCTAATTTCTCCGGAGTCAAATTTAAACATTGAGCACAAGCAGGAGAGATAAATAAATGGGTAGAACCGGTATCTAGTAAGGTATAAACTTCGCAAGAATTTATGATTAGCTTACCCGTGATCACCTCGTTTGGGTTCCTCGCATTTTGACCAGTCACGACAAACGTTCTTCCAAGAACCGTTTGACTTTGACTTTTCTAGGACATCCTTTTGAGTCACCATCCCCGCTGGACTTGGTTTCGCTACAGTACAATCTCGAGCAATATGTCCTTCCTTTCCACAATTATAACATACTTTGAACTGTTATGGACAGTTTGGGCTGATGTGTCCCTCTTTTCCACATTTATAGCATACGACCGGTGGTCGTTCTCCTCCCTTAGAAACAGTTGTTGTTGGTGCTGACGTCTTCACATTATCATTGTTGAATCTCCTCTTTTTAAAATCTCCTCCCAACTCGCTTCTTCTATTATCATGGCCACGATTACCACTAGAGTGGTTACCGCTTTTGTCCGCATTCTTTCCTCCCCATTAGTTATCATTGCTCCGATGACTGTTGTCACCGGTCTGACCCTAGTTGTTGTCCCTCGGTTGAGAGTACTCATTATCTCGCTCTAATAATTGAGCCTTATTGAAAACATCTGAATATAGAAAAAATTTATGAGAAATGAGATATTGACATATATCGGGTTTCAGACCTCTCAAAAATATCCGCGTCATACGTTCTTCATTCTCTACCAAATGAGGTACAAACCTGGATAACTCTGCGAACTTCACCTCATACTGGGACACTGTCATATTATTTTGTTCCAGTCTAATAAACTCCACTTCCTTCATATGACGAATACTTTCAGGAAAGTACTTGTCATTGAACAGTTTCTGAAACGTCTCCCAAGACATGCTGAGTGCGGCTAGATGGGTACTCTTCACAGATTTCTACCAGTAATCTGCCTCATTATGGAACATAAAGGTGGCGAATGGAACCTTCTGTTCCTCCGTGCATCCCAAGACATCGAATATCTTGGTAATTTGCTTTACCCACGTTTCTTCCTTAATTGGATCCGGCTTTCCCCAGAATTCTGGTGGTCCCAACTCTTTGAACTGCTTGGCTATGACAAATCGTGCATTGCTATCATTTCCACCTGTATTTTGTACACGAGTCTCCCTCGTCTGATTTTGCATTAACTGCAAAAAACTTCTAAACATCCCGTCGTTCATCGTCTGCTCAGTGGTGTTGTTTACAGGAGGAACATTGCCGGCTTGTTGTACGTTCTCCTGATTGGTGAGTAAAGGTGTCTCCACAATCTCATTTACTCCACTGTTAACATTCTTAGATGTCATTCTCAAATACTGCCATAAAATAAGGGTTCATTAAAGAAATTAACATATCACATAATATCCATATATTTTGACCAACCAACAAATAAGCTTAGGTAGGACACACTAGGGAATGATTTACTCGTCTCTTCCCTCTTAGTTCTAGTCCCCGATCTCCGTCAGAGACCATATCCCCAAGCTCTGATACCAACTGTGACGCCCCCAAAACAGGTATACATCACCCATTCTGAGTTGCCAAAACATGGTACAGAAACAACTACAACTTTATTAATACAGTTGTCGTGTAAAATACGACAACACATAAACTGTGAGTTTAAATACAAATATTGTCTTCTAGATAATATCCACACTCAAATAAGTCCTCATTACAATTATTAATATATTATTTTATAAAAATAGTGAAGACTACTAAACAACTTTCTAGAATCATCATTCCATACCCCGACTAGTACTCGCTACATTCTCGTCTCTTGAGAAGAAAATGGAACAAAAAGAAAAAGGGTGAGCTCAACTAGCCCAGTAAAGAATATTATGACTAAGATAATATATAACAAATTATCGTTAGTCCTCAATAGGAAAAAATTTGATAGAATATAATAGACAACAAATTTTAGATCAACAACTGCAGCGGAAATAGTAATTCATTAGAAGAGTTAAGTAGAGAATGAATTCTACTATCTTCTAAGATTTAAAAGTCCATCATTAATATTTTATCCCTATAACATCAATCAATGTACATCTTGAATCAAATATTCATCTTTGCACTACAGGCCAAAGATATTCATTTGTATCACCAGTTGGTCATGTTCATCTAAACACCTGTTCATCTTTGCACTACGGGCCAAAGATATTCATCAGTTAATCATTCATCTTTGTACTACAGGCCAAAGATATTCATTTGTATCATCATTTAGGACTGAGGATGATGAAAAATATTTTAAAGAAAACGAATCCAGTGAAACAAAAGGACAAATATTAAGGATTCGTACGTTAAACGATCCAAGATCAAAAATACTTCATAAATAACCATAGTGGAGTAAAATTCAAGAATGAAGATCAAAACATGGATACAATCAAAGCTAGTATCCATACTAGATATCTTGGACAAAAATGAAAATTTAATTTTTTTGTGAATAGTGTCGTATCCGTGAATAGTGTCGTATACGTGAATAGTGCCGTATACGTGAATAGTAATCCCGACACTAAAAGACAAGAATTTCACAAGAAAAATCTTACCAATATTCTGGCTTAATGATATTGAAAGAAATAATATCATTTATAAAAAAAATAACATCCCTTACCTCAAAAAGACAATACTTCTGACTGGAATACTGGATATAGTGCTGAAAGAACTTGCACCGTATAGCAACACTCAAAGTATCAAAATACTCACAAGAATACACTCGATAATATAGAGAGAGAAAACTTCAGTTTCTGGTGTGATTTTCAATTCTAACCTAAGCACCCTATTTATAGGAAATTGCTTAGAACACCAAATTATAAAATTTAATAAAATATTAATATATTTATATAAATTTCCTACGCCCACTTTGACAATCCAATTTCAGCACATTAACCACACAAGTGGGGCCCTCCATCTCACAAATAACATTTTTCATAAAATAATTATTTTAAACTTCAAAAAGCAATTACTCCGGAACTTCAATAATTCATAATAAATAGCCTTTTTATCAGAAAATTTTGAATCTTATGTCCATTCCATAGAAAATTCAATTTTCTACAACTTTATAAGTTTAAGTTTTTCCAAATTCCAAACAGAAATTGACCGAAATCTACATACGGACGATTTTACGGGCTATAATCAAATTTCAGTCAAGAAATGGGGTCCACATAAGGTTGCGCCATCGTACGAATATTCTCCGACAGTAAGAATATTCTACGACCAAACGAATATTCCCTGACAACAATGAATATTTTATAACCACTTACTTATTCCAGATATTTGCGTATTTTACCCAAAACTCACCTCATTAATCAAATCAACCCTTACTATTTCAAAATAATAAATAGAGGAAATTCAATTTCATTAATAATAAGTTGGGGTCTTACAACATGTGTTGAGAATAACAAAATTTTATTTTTTTTTAAAGGCACATCAGTGCGAATTTAGCTTGATGTCAAAAATTTTGAAATCTAGCATAGCTAGAAGATTTAGAATACATATGCTTCCACCATCAACTCCACTTTCTATAATAATCCATTGCTTAGTAAGTTTATCTATTCCTATCATCCTCAATACTCTATTCACAACCTATCTATACCTCAATTCATTAAACTTACCACACGTTATGAGTTTAGGAACTTTCCACAATAATTTGAGTTTGAGAACTTATCCTAGCAATACGTAGTTCAAGAACCAATCAGGAACTGTCCATACGCTTAGGGGTTCAAAATCATACGGTTATGAGTCACGAACTTACCATAAGTATGAATTTTAAAAACTCGCACCTAATCTTATATTCTCTACCTATCTGTTATACACATGAGAAAAGAATCACATTCTCAACGTGTATATAGCAAATAGCGCGACACAACCATTTTAATGATTATCAATGTAAGAAGCTAAGTGGTTGTTACACCAAGTACAATTCCCCACCCATACAAAGAATCATACAACTTAGCTGCTGACATGAGTCCTCAATTGAAATCCCACATAATCCTAGCCCCATACTGTAACAACCCGATATTTTTTATATAATTAAATCAAAAATTTTGCGTATAAATTTTTTTTAATTTATTTTAAGGATGAGGATTTGTACAAGATATTGTGTATACGTATTTATGTGATAAATAAAAATATATTTATTACATGAATAATTAAAAATAATTTTATTTCAGAATAATTGATTATTATAAATTATATTCTTATAATAATTAATTTTATAGTAGAAATATTTTTATTAATTATTTTCAACGAAAATATAAATTTTATATTATTTAAATAATATATGAAAAGATTTTAGAATAATTATTTTATTATATGAATTTTTGTACGGATTATTAAGTTAACTATTTTACCTTAATTAATGAGGTTAAATATGAAAGATAAATCAGATATGGAATACAAACCCTAATTTTGGATTTTGATTAAGGAATGAGAATAATAATATAATATTATTTATATTTTAATTTTTTAGTGCTATAATATGTACTGTAAGTACATATTGCTAATTAGGTAGAACTTAATTAGTAATTTAAAACCCTAATATCTAGAACACTAAATTAGTAATTAGAAACCCTAATTATAATTTAGTAACCCTAATTAGTAATTATAAAACTTAATTACTAATTGTAAACCCTAATTGCTAGATTAGCAAGGTTAATTATAATTAGTGGACTTTAAAACCAAAATGTTCAAGTTATGTAATTAGAAAACTAATTATAATTAGTAATCTCTAAATTGCATTTTTAGGAAGCTAATATTTATTTTTATTTAAACCTTAAATGAGATCCTAGGGATTTATTTTTGGAAAAATCCTAAGGGTCAAACCCTAAGGGTTTGCCAATTGCCCAAAATACCATTAAATTTTCAAGACAAAAGACTAAATAACCCTTTTGTACATTGTTGAGGCTAACATGTAGGTTTTGACCTTAGGTGAAGTTGTTCACCAAACCTAACCACTCCATGTGCTCTATAATGCCAGCAATCAGCCTCTATGCTCAGCAATACATGCATCCAATACTAGTATATATAGAATTGGAGAGAGAGAAATTGGCACTTGTTAGTTCATTTTTGCATAAAACCTTAACCAATTCTCTCTCCTTCAAAACCTCCGAAAATATCAAGACATATCAGTCACAGACCAAGCCCCACTATCATCTTTAACCAAATCAGTAGCCAGAATCAAGAAATTGATCATAAAGGTATAAAACCCTAAGCTACAATATGTTCATTGATCTATTCTTAGATGTTAAATTTTTGTGTTAAACATGTTATATATAGTGTATCATGATGATCTGGGTTGCTAGATGTTAGATCCATAACATCTAGAGGCTCGAATTTTATGATTTATAAAATCTGGAAAAAATTCAAACTGTGGTCTGACAACGAATGTCAGTGGCCACCAGTCTTTCTCTGTTATGTGTTTTTGTTGATTAAAGCTTTAATTATGTAGTCGGTTATGTTCTCTTTGATCTAAATTAATCAAGAATCAGGCTTAGATATGTTCAAGATTACATGATATTGTTGGTCAAAGGTCGTTGACCGACGATGACCGGACCATTTCTGGGCAACCCAGAAAGTCATTACTAGTGTCTGACAACATATTCAATCGCTTAGATCTGACAGGTTTTGGGAGATCTAATGTTGTTGTTGTAACCAGTTTATAGCCTTACATGTGTTCTTTATAATTATGGCTTTATATCGTTTATATAATCAACAGAGTGAACGGAGTAAGTGGTCAAAGTAGGCCATTCGGCCATGACTTAAGATTTCTGGAATTTCCAGAAACTTGAAGAACATACTTTTTGACATCCATTGACCGATCAAGATCTTGCTAGTGTTTTGTTGTTATGGTGATGTGTTGTATTAGATCTGTAATATTGCATGCTAGCTACAATCTAGACGTCTTAAATCACACAAACATTAACCGGATTGCAAGTTGTGGAAGCCCAAAGATGCATGCTCGAACTGTTCTTCATTTTTGGGCAACCCAGAAATGAAGAACAACCTCTAACAGCTACTTTGGGTACCCATATCTCCTTTGTTATGCATGTTATAACTATGTTTGTTGATTGGTAATGTAGTCCTGCACTAGCACTATAAGATCGGACCACAAGCATGCCATGAAACATCACAGATTGAGATTAAAGTTTGGTTAAACTAGCTAGCTCGTGCACTGACTTGTTTTCTGGGTTTCGTGAAGAATAGCTCAAGAACACCTATAGCGACAGTTTCGTCGCTATAGGGCCCTTTAGCGATAAATATTTTCTAAAATTAATTATTTTAATTAAATAAATAGAGAAAATTAGTTTTAAATTATTAAAAATACATAATAAATTATTAAAAATTATTTTAAAGTCTAAAAATTAGTTTTTAATTATTTTAAGTTTATTTCATAAATATTTAATATTTTTGAAATATTAATGGTATTTAATTTATTTAATTATAATATTTAATAAATTATTTAAAAATAATTTTAATACTCGAAAAATTATTTAAAATTATATTATGGTATAAGAAAATATTTTAAGTTATTTTTAATGACTTTTAATATTTTGTGATGAAATTCATTAATAAATTAATATTAATGATAATTAAGATATTTAATAAATGAATTAAATAAATAAATTAAAAATGATTTTTATTATATTAAAAATCCTTTTAAATAATAATAAGGTATTTAAAAATATTTTAAGTTATAAAATATAACTTTCAATATTTAAAGGTAAATTTTATTAATTAATTATTATTAATGATATTAAAGTTATTTAATAATTATATTAAATAATTTAGTTTAAAAATGATTTTAATATTATAAAAATTATTTTAAATAAAAATAAAGTGTTTAAAGATATTTTAAGTTATAAAATATAATTTTTAATATTTAAAGGATAATTTTATTAATAATTTAATATTAATGATTATTACGTTATTATTAATGATATTAAATTTATTTGCTAATTATATTAAATAAATAGTTTTATTAATTTAAAAATCATTTAAAAAGGATATAAATGAATTAAAAATATTTTAAGTTATAATTAATGATTTTTAATATTTTGATAAATAGTATATTAATATTTAAATATTAATGGTAATTATTTAAAAATAATTTTAATTATTTTAAAAATCATTTAAGGGTAATATTAAAACTTTAAAAATATTTTGAGTTATTATAAATAACTTTAATATTTTGACAATGGTTTCATTAATAGTTTAATATTAATTAAATATTAATGATAATAGAATTGTTTAATATTTAAATCAATTAATAATGATTCCGGAGTTTAAAAATTCATGATAAATTATAATAAATATTTAAAAATTATTATAAGTCATTTAAAAATAATATGACTGATAATTACAGTTATTGAACTTCAAAATAGAGTCTTAGACTCGATAATTACTCGATAAAGTCATCGGTATACCGACATGTTTCAGACATTGATGTGGACTTAGATATTTTGACTGTATTAATGTTTGTTTGTGATTCAATGACTGTTGAATATGTGTGATAATGTGATTAGGTTATGTGATGACTGCAATAAGCAGTATTATGTGTTACGATATGTTATTCTAATCAGTAAAATGATCTTATTACTGATAGGTTGTTATACAAAAGATAGAACTAAGTTGCATATTGTAAGCAGCAAACCAGGCAAGTATCCTACCTTTGCATTTCTTTTATGCAATGGACAGAAGTAAGAGAGTTTTAGAATTATATTATTATTGTACCAGATTATTAACCCTATTATTATATATGTTATATCCTATCATTGATTATCAACATAGTACTATATATATTGTAATTCAGATATATATATTCTGTTCGTTAATTTCTAAATATGGTTATTCAAGTGTCCCCACTTGAATAATTATTGTATTTAATTACATGTTGATATATATATATATATATATATATATATATATATATATATATATATATATATATATATATATATATATATATATATATATACCTATTGATTGCCAGGATGTATACAGTAAGTAAAAGTCGTCTAAGCTTTTTGACCAGCTAGACACAGGTTTAGAAATATCGTTGAATATGATAAAATCTTTTTGTATCCAATCAAATTGTTTTGGTTCGGATTCCCGACTAAGTATGAACATCCCGAACATGAAAAAACTTTTATGCGCCCAAGGCAGATAGAGTGAACGATAATATCGTTCTTGCATGTAGTATTAATCAATACATGACATAACGGGCTGATCACCCCCCGTGCCCGTAAGTTATGATGGTTTGCGGATGAAGTTCTGCTAAACCTATTCGAAAATTGAAAATATTGTTTATAGTACGTCACCTTAATCCTATTTATAGTCATTACGTAGTTTCAAAAATTTGATAGAGAGTTGTTATGTTATTATTATCGGTTCAGATTACTTCACAACTATTGATTTGTTGTAGAAGGATAGTACAAAGAAAATATTTAGTTCTTTCAGCTAATATTTATAATTGTTATTACTTGCTGGGCACTCAAATGCTCATCCGTGCTTAATTTAAATATTTTTAGCTAAGTGTGAACAATCAGAAGGATCATGCAGAAACAAAGGAAAAGAAAAGTAAACAGAATAAGATTTGTGCTGTAATAGTTTGATATTATTAAGACAATGTCATATATTATCTATTATGCTATGTAGAGAATGTATTAAAGGTTATGTACTTGGGATTTAGACTCTGATAAATATATAAATTAAGTTTGATATTTATATTATTGTTATTATTATTAGTATTTTTCGCTCATAGAAATGGTATCGTGAAGCACCGAGTTCGGGTTTCAGGTACCCAGATTTGAGGGCTTTACACATACTTACTCCATAGGAATTTTGTTTAATCCGTATTGCATTATTCACGACTCTTTTATGAGTTTGAATAGTACTAATTCATAGTACAACTTACATACCACAATTTTGTTATTAAATTTTTCAATCATTTGATTGATCCTCCTCCCTGTTATGACCTTATTAGATCACGGTGAGATCTCATATTATAATCGTATTGTACTACGATTCTTTTCTATGTTATGATCGTTTTGTTTTATAATCTCCTTTCCCTTTATACTTTTAGTCTTTTAGACTCTATCTATTAATTATTATTGTTCATCTTTATTATCAGAGTTATGTAACTCTATATCTTTATAACTTGTCGAGATTCGCCTTTGAATCTTATTGACTTAATAACTCTATTTGAGTTAGTCCTTATCATTATCCATGTGGTTATTAGCCTAAGGTAACCCTACCTAAGGTTTATAATGTGACGCCCCCAGAATAGGTATACAACACCCATTCTGAGTCGCCAAATACATGGTACAGAAAGCAAACTACAACTTCAATAATACAATTGTCGTGCAAAATACGACAACACATACTGTGAGTTTAAATACAAATATTGTCTTCTAGACAATATCCACACTCAAATAAATCCTCATTACAATTATTCAAACACTATTTTACAGAAATAGTGAGGACTGCTAATACATCTTTCTAGAACCATTACTCCATACCCCGACTAGATCCTGCTATGTTCTCACCTCCTGAGAAGAAAAATGGAACAAAAAGGAAAAGGGTGAGCTCAACTAGCCCAGTAAAGAATATTATGACTAAGATAATATACAACAAATTATCGTTAGTCTTCAACAGGGAAAAATCTGATAAAATATAATCGACAACAAGTTTTAGATCAACAACTGCAGCGGAAACAACAAACCATTAGAAGAGTCAAGTAGAGAAAGAATTCTACTATCTTCTAAGATTTAAAAGTCCATCATCAATATTTTATCCCTGTAACATCAATTAATAATCATCTTTAACCAAATATTCATCTTTGCACTACAGGCCAAAGATATTCATTTGTATCATCAGTCGGTCATGTTCATCTCAACACCTGTTCATCTTTGCACTACAGGCCAAAGATATTCATCAAGTAATTATACATCTTTGCACTACAGGCCAAAGATATTCATTTGTATCATCATTTAGGACTGAGGATGATGAAAAATATCTTAAAGAGAACGAATCCAATGAGACAGAAGGACAAATAGTAGGGATTCGTATAACAGTTTATCCAAGATCAATAATACTTCATAATAATCAATTGTGAAGCAGAATTCAAAAATAAAGATCAAAACATGGATACAATCAAAGATAGTAACCATAATAGACATCTTGGACAAAAAGGAAAAATTTTATTTTTCGGTGAATAGTGCCGTATACGTGAATAGTGCCGTATACATGAATAGTAACCCCGACACAAAAAGTTCCAAATTTGATAAAAAGTTCATATCAATATTTCAGCATAATGATATTGAAGAAAATAATATCATTAAGAAGAAAATAATATCCCTTACCTCAAAATATCAGTACTTCTGGTCGGAATACCGGTATAAGGCTGAAAGAAACTTGCTCTGATGAATAGAAACTCTCAAAGTATCTAAATACTCACAAAATACACTCAATAATCTAGAGAGAGAAAGAGAGAAAACTTGTTTCTGGTGTAATTTTCAATTCTAACTTAGCCCTCTATTTATAGGAAAATTTTGGTAGGTTTGACCTGCAACCTGATGGCTTTACCTGCTACTATTCCCACCTACCACATTTGAAATATAATTCAGCACATTTCTTCACCAACCACAAGTGGGGCCCACCAATTCTAGAATTTTCCACCAAAATGATAAACTCCGAAAATTCAACAATTTCTGAACCAGTCATCTTGTAAAATTCATAATAAATCATACGTTCATTTTTAACGGTTCAAAATTTGTGGACATATACTCAACTTATATATGTATAACATATCCAAAAATTACCACGATCCAACGGTCGGATTAAAAATTATAACACCCGCAATATTTCTCAAAAACCCTGATTTGATTTTTTAATACCTCCATTCCGATAAAAATACTGATAAAAACCTCAACATTAACTCCTTCATTTTTAACCACAAAAATATATCCCTCATTTATATCCACATAAAATAAATATTTCCTTATCATATGAATCAATAATTAATTATTCACAAATAATATTACAGAATCACATTTATGACAACCAGGCCGTTCCCAGGAAAGAGGGGGCTTTCCAATAAGGATTTCTCCTTACTGGCGCGCAATTAGATGACCAAACCTCTCCTTAGACAGAACTTTCTAGACATTGCCAATAATGTTATCTAATAATATTATTCAAATAATATAAATTATTGATCTGATAAATGAAAATACTGTGCAGCAACAATTATTGAAACAACAATAATATAAAATATCAACGCAGCAATTATTGAATCAATAAAATAAAATATTGAATAATAACTACTGTAACAATTATTGAGTAGTGCCTTCTTACGTAAGAATCAATAATTGGTGCAATACCGTGTGCTACTGTATTTTAACCACCGGGTATTCCAACAGTATTAACGGTAACAACTACGCCGTTATGTATAAACAACTTATACTTGTCGTTTTCTTCATCCAATCACTTTCCGTTATGGGGCCCACACAAGGCTGCGTCGTCGTACGAATATTCCCCGACAGCAAGAATATTCCACGACCAACCGAATATTCACCGACCAAAAATAAATATTTTATAACCACTTGCTTATTTTGCAAAATTTGCACATTTCACCCATAACCAAAGTATTATATCAAATTAACCCCTTATTATTCACAATAATATTTAGAGAAAATTTGATTTTATTCATTAATAAGTTGGGGTCTTACAACCTCCCCTCCTTATGAAATTTCGTCCTCGAAATTGACGTACGTACCTGATATTTCAAAAAGGTGAGGATACCTCGCTTTCATTTCTGATTCCAACTCCCAGGTCATTTCTTCAATAGCATGGTTTCTCCACAAAACCTTAACTTGTGGTATAACCTTCGTGCGTAGGACATGCTCTTTCCTATCCAAGATCTTAACAGGTACCTCCTCGTACGTTAAATCTTCAGCTATCTCGTCTGGTTCTAACTCAATAATGTGGTTCGGGTCTTTAACATATTTACGAAGCATAGATATGTGAAAAACATTATGAACACGAGACATGCTTGGAGGTAATGCGAGTCTATATGCCACATTTCCTATTCGCTCAAGAATCTCAAATGGACCAACAAATCTTGGATTGAGCTTTCCTCTCTTCCCAAATCTTGTAACTCCCTTCCATGGTGCAACACGTAACAATACATGATCCCCAATATTAAATTCCACGTCCTTCCGATGAAGATCCGCATAACTCTTTTGTCGATCCTGTGCCGTTTGTATACGTTGTCGAATCGTTTGGATCTTCTCTGTAGTAATGCGTACCAACTCTGGTCCCAACAATGTTGCTTCACCCACCTCGTCCCAGCATACTGGAGAACGACATTTTCTTCCATACAACGCCTCAAATGGAGCCATACCTATGCTCGCCTGATAACTGTTGTTGTAGGAGAATTCCACCAATGGTAGGTACTTATCCCAACTCCCTTTGAGATCTAAGACACAAAGTCTTAATAAATCTTCAAGAGTTTGAATAGTCCTCTCTGATTGTCCGTCCGTTTGAGGATGGTATGCTGAACTGAATCGTAAATCCGTGCCCATAGCTTTCTGCAAGCTAACCCAAAATCGTGAAGTGAATCTTGGGTCACGATCCGAAACTATGGATACTGGCATGCCATGCAATCTCACAATCTCGTTCACGTACATACTAGCAAGACGTTCAAGGGAATAAGTCTCACGTATCGGCAAGAAATGAGCGGACTTGGTTAATCTATCAACAATAACCCAAATCGCATCTATGCCTTGAGAAACCTTGGGAAGACCCGTAACAAAATCTATAGTAATGTGTTCCCACTTCCATTTCGGAATCTCAAGTGGTTGCAATGGACCCTTTGGTACTTGATGCTCCGCTTTTACACGTTGACAAGTTAAACATCTCGAGATAAACTCCGCGATCTCTCTTTTCATATTGCTCCACCAAAATGTATATCGAAGATCGTGATACATTTTGGTACTCCCAGGATGGATTGCAAACGGTGTGTTGTGTGCCTCCATCATTATTCTATGCTTCAAGTCAAAATCGTTAGGAACACAAAGTCTGGAGTTGACTCGAAGTATTCCTTCTTCATCGATTCTTGCTTCTGGAATAGCACCTTCTTGCACTTTCTTCTTCATACGCATCAGCTCTATATCCGTAGCTTGAGCAGCTTTAACTTTATCGATTAAAGTCGGTTCTACTCGTATATTTGATATCATCATGTGGGTACTTGGAGCCTTCATCTCTATCTCCATCCTTTGCAAGTCATACAAAATGGGCCTTTGTTTAAAAACATTGCACTCGTACCCGCATATGATCTTCTACTCAATGCGTCAGCTACTACGTTTGCTTTTCCAGGATGGTATTGGATGGTATGATCGTAATCTTTCAACAGCTCAAGCCAACGTCGTTGCCGCATGTTGAGTTCCTTTTGGGTGAAGAAATATTTGAGGCTTTTATGATCTGTATAGATCTCCACTTTCTCCCCATAAAGGTAGTGTCTCCAGATCTTCAACGCAGAAACGACTGCTGCCAACTCCAAATCATGAGTAGGATAATTCCTCTCATATTCTTTGAGTTGTCGTGAGGCATAGGCTATGACTTTCCCATGTTGCATGAGAACACATCCTAACCCTTTGCCTGAAGCATCGCTGTAGATAACAAATCCATCCGAGCCAGATGGTATTGTCAAAACAGGTGCCGAAATGAGTCTCCTCTTGAGTTCTTGGAAACTCTTCTCGCATTCCTCACTCCATACGAATTTTGTATCTTTCCGAGTCAGCTGAGTTAACGGAGTAGCGATTCGAGAAAATCCTTCCACAAATCTCCGATAATAACCAGCTAAGCCCAGAAAGCTACGTACTTCGGTTACCGACTTCGGTTGCTCCCAACTTTGTATGGCTTCAATCTTCGCCGGGTCGACAGATACTCCATGTTTTGACACTACGTGCCCAAGGAATGCTACTTCCTCAAGCCAGAACTCGCATTTCTTCAGTTTGGCATATAGCTTGTTTTCACGAAGCCTTTGCAGTACCAGCTTCAAATGGCGCTCATGATCTTCACGGCTTTTGGAATAGATGAGGATGTCATCAATAAAGACAACAACGAACTGATCCAAATATTCTTTGAATACACGGTTCATCATATCCATGAAGGCAGCAGGAGCATTAGTCAATCCAAAAGACATTACTAAGAATTCATAATGCCCGTACCGAGTTCTGAAGGCAGTCTTTGGAATATCCTCAGTTTTAATCTTCAGCTGATGATATCCAGAACGAAGATCGATCTTTGAAAAGAATTGTGCTCCTTGCAACTGGTCAAACAGGTCATCAATGCGAGGTAGCGGATACCTATTCTTGATGGTGACATGGTTCAATTCTCGATAGTCAATACAAAGTCGCATACTCCCGTCTTTCTTCTTTACGAATAAAACAGGAGCACCCCAAGGAGACGTACTAGGACGAATAAAACCGATATCCAACAACTCCTGTAGTTGGACTTTTAACTCCTGAAGTTCAATAGGAGCCATTCGATATGGGGTTTTAGAAATGGGCTTTGTACCGGGTTCAAGGTCAATAAAGAATTCAATTTCTCGTTCCGGGGGTAGACCGGGAAGTTCTTCAGGAAATACATCGGAAAATTCTCTAACAATAGAAATATTATTCAAATCTGACTTGTCTTTGTTCAAATCCATAACATGGGCTAAGAAAGCTTGACATCCGTTTTTCAATAAACGAATAGCTTTGTGGCTCGATATGACAGTGACTGATTTTAGTAGTTTAGTAGTTTAAATTCGTATGACAGGTTGGTTAGGAATATGAAAACTAACAACCTTACGAAAACAATCAATTTTAGCATGATGAGTGGTTAACCAATCAATTCCTAAAATCACATCAAAAGCAAGTATCTTTAAAGAGATAAGATCAACAGGTAATGTGATAGCGCCAACTTGGATCATGCAAGATTTATAAACTGTAGATGTAACGAAGGTTTCACCCAACGGAGTTTCAACAGATAAGTTAAAGTCCAATTTCTCCGGAGTCAAGTTTAAACGTTGAGCACAAGCAGGAGAGATAAAAGAATGGGTAGAACCGGTATCTAGTAAAGTATAAACTTCGCAAGAATTCAAGATTAGCTTACCCGTGATCACCTCGTTCGGGTTTCTCGCGTTTTGGCCAGTAACGACAAACGCTCTTCCAGGAACTGCTGATTTCGCCTTATCCGGGACAGCCCTTGGAATCACCACTCCCGCTGAACTTGGTTTCGCTATAGTACAATCTCGAGCGATGTGGCCTTCCTTCCCACAGTTGTAACACACCTTGGATTGTTGTGGACAGTTTGGGCTGATATGTCCCTCTTTCCCGCATTTGTAACATCTAACTGGCGGTCGTTCTCCTCCCCTAAAATTTGTTGTTGGTGCTGGTGCTGGTGCTGATGTCTTCCCGTCATTGTTGAATCTCCTCTTTCTGAAATTTCCACTTGACTCACCTCTCCTATTATCATGGCCACGATGACCACCCGAGTGGTTACCGCCTTTGTTCGTATTTTTCCCTCCTCGTTGGTTATCATCGCTCTGATGATTGCTGTCACCGGTATGACCCTGGTTGTGGTCCCTCGGTTGAGTATACTCATTATCTCTCTCTAATAATTGAGCCCTGTTGACAACGTCTGAATACAGAGAAAATTTATGAGAGATAAGGTATTGACGAATCTCAGGTTTTAAACCTCTCAGAAACATCCGCGTCATTCGTTCCTCATTTTCGACCAAATGAGGTGCAAACCTGGATAACTCTGCAAACTTCGCCTCGTACTGGGACACCGTCATGTTGTTTTGTTCCAGTCTAATAAACTCAACCTCCTTCATATGACGAATACTTTCGGGAAAGTACTTGTCATTGAACAGTTTTTGAAATGTTTCCCAGGACATGTTGAGTGCGTCAGGCTGGGTACGCTTCACAGACTCCCACCAGTAGTCTGCCTCACCGCGGAACATAAATGTGGCGAATGGAACCTTCTGTTCCTCCGTGCATCCCAAGACATCAAATATCTTGGTAATTTGCTTGACCCACGTTTCCGCCATGATCGGATCCGGCTTTCCCTTAAATTCTGGTGGTCCCAATTCTTTGAACTGCTTAGCTATGACAAACCGCGCGTTGTTATCATTTCCACCCGTATTCTGCACACGAGTCTCCCTCGTCTGATTTTGCATGAACTGCAAAAAGCTCCTAAACATTCCATCATTCATCGTTTGCTCGGTAACGTTGTTTACAGGAGGAATATTGCCTTCCTGTTGCACGTTCCCCTGGGTAGTGATCAAAGGTGTCTCCACGGTCTGATTTACTCCATTATTAACGTTCTCAGCTGCCATTCTTAAATACTGCCATAAAACAAGGGTTAATAGTCATGTCATATATTATCCCTATACTCTGACCGACCAAATAAACACCAAATAAACTTAGTCAGGTCATACTAGCGAAGGAATTCCCCGTCTCTCCCCTCCTAGTTCTTGTCTCACATCTCAGCCAGGGATCATATCCCTAAGCTCTGATACCAACTGTGACGCCCCCAGAATAGGTATACAACACCCATTCTGAGTCGCCAAATACATGGTACAGAAAGCAAACTACAACTTCAATAATACAATTGTCGTGCAAAATACGACAACACATACTGTGAGTTTAAATACAAATATTGTCTTCTAGACAATATCCACACTCAAATAAATCCTCATTACAATTATTCAAACACTATTTTACAGAAATAGTGAGGACTGCTAATACATCTTTCTAGAACCATTACTCCATACCCCGACTAGATCCTGCTATGTTCTTGTGACAACCCCAAAATAGGTCCATTCCACCCAACCCATTCTGAGTCGTCAAATACATGGTACAGAAAATAACTACAACTTTATTACAACAATTGTCGTGCAAAATACAACAACACATATGCTGTGAGTTTGGATACAAATATATACCAAATGTGACTCATGTTCCAACCGTGGACATCACCTCACAATAACACCTTACATAAAGGTATAGTCAAAAACTGTTTTAGAAATTAGAATTTTTGGGAAGTGCTCAAGGAAACCTTCGTACATGGGAGGTCACGCGTCTAGGTTATGATAGATATCATATGGCCACAGAATTATCCTTGGTTGACCCAATAGACCCCAAAGAAAAACGAGAAGATTACTATCATATTCTTCCCAATGGTGAGTCTTCTCTTGACTTATCATTATCTCCACTGTATCTAACTGAGAATTATACTTTAAACAAACACCAAGATTATATAGGTAGTGCTCGTATATATACTCAGCAAGTGGATGAGCACATCCCTGTCTTATGATGACACGAGGTTGTATGTCGTTAGACATCTTGTATGATAGTGGCAAACCACCCTTCCAACGTTGGGTACACCTTACCCTATTGGATTCACCAAATATAACTACTAAATGAACTTTTCTATACTGCTTCGGGAGAACATCCACAGCTAGAGACCACCGTTCTATTTCCCCTTTACCCTCGCTCGACCCAGCTACACTCTTATTACCTGAAAGGAATTGTGAAGCAAAAGGGTGAGCACAACTAGCTCAGTAAAGAATATCATGACTAAAGATAATTAAATTATCAGTAGCCTTCATCAATAATAAATCAGAGATTTAGAACATATGGTAAATGATAAAAATTTCAACCATAGTTGCAGCGGAACGAGCAATCCATTAGAAGAGTCAAATAGACTATAAAGTCTATTATCTTCTCCATGTTAAAAATCCATCAACAATGTTTTATCCCTTTAACATCAATCAACAGTTCCTTTCCACAATCATATGAATAACTCATAATCATAATTGTGATTCTAAATTTTTCTTCACACCCAGGACGAAGAATATTTTCATCACATGTCTTTACCTGAAACATCAAAGATCATGGTTATACCAAATCACAGTTCCTGTTCATAATCATGCTAATAAATCCATCTTCGCACTACGGCCAAAGATATTCATCAATAAACCATCTTTGCACTACGGCCAAAGATATTCAACAACAGTTCATCTTCGCACTACATGCCAAAGATATTCATCAATAATTCATCTTTGCACTACAGGCCAAAGATATTCTACAACATGTCATCTTTGCACTACAGGCCAAAGATATTCATCTACAATTCATCTTTGCACTACAGGCCAAAGATATTCATCAACAGTTCATATTTGCACTACAGGCCAAATATATTCATATCTCAAAGAAATATATAATCATTTCAGAATTTATATAAACAATAATTATAACCATGTTGATCAATTCACCTTTGCACTTAAGCTTAAGATATTCAATTATAAATTCAATGGTCATGATCATACCAGTCACAATTCAACTTTGCACTACAGGCCAAAGAGAACCCTAGTCATGATCATACCAATAATCTACCCATCTTTACACTCCAGTGAAAGAGAATTTCAACATCAGGGTTATAAAAATGTTATATATGATGATAAAAATAATATGATCAACATATAGTTTTAATCTCAAGAGTAATATTCGTAACTCATGAATAGTAAATCGTGAATAGTAACTCATGAATAGTAACCCCGACACAAAAGATAGAAATTCCACAATAAAATCCATACCAATATTTTGGTATAATGATATTGAAAGAATAACATTACTTAAATTTATAAACAATTTATTTTAATTGTTTACACTTTACTAATTAATGCATTTAATCATCATAAAATGCCAACTCTTACAATTTCATCATCAATAACCAAAACCCTCATCAAAAATCTGCATATACCTCATATAGGATTCTCAAGCCATAAAATCCTATTTTCCAATTTTCTTTCTTCACAAAACATATTTAATTCATTTACTCATAACTAGACAATTTTCATGAAAAATACCAAATCAGTTCCAAAAATATTTCTTTTCTGGGATTTAGCATAATATAGTCCCATAGTGAACATATATTTTTCTCAGAATTTTTAAAAGTCATTTACTATTTTTCATATGGCCAAAATAGCCAAATATTTAGACATTTATCAAAAATTGTACTTTTATCTAAAAATTCTGAAATTTACAGAGTATACTCCTATCATATACATGTACTCCCAATAAAAATTTCATCAATTTTAGAGTTAACCACAAGGAATTATAAGCTGTTACTTCTAAAATAGTCTTTTCTCATAAAATTCATAACTCTCAATCTATACATCCAAAAATCACAATTTTTGGACACAATCAAGAAAACTCATCAAAATATCATTTCAAATTTTTCCAGAATTTTTGAAGATTACGAAACTGAAAATCATAACAACCCTTAAAATCCTTAATATCCCTTACTATCCCTTACTATCCCTTACCTCAAAAGAGCAGTACTTCTGATCGGTATGCAAAGCCGAAGGAAACTTGCACTGAATAGCAACTCTCAAAGTATTTAAATACTCATAAAATATGCTTCATAATAGAGAGAGAAAGAGAGAAAACTTGTTTCTGGTGTGATTTTCAATTCTAACTTAGCCCTCTATTTATAGGAAAATTTTGGTAGGTTTGACCTGCAACCTGATGGCTTTACCTGCTACTATTCCCACCTACCACATTTGAAATATAATTCAGCACATTTCTTCACCAACCACAAGTGGGGCCCACCAATTCTAGAATTTTCCACCAAAATGATAAACTCCGAAAATTCAACAATTTCTGAACCAGTCATCTCGTAAAATTCATAATAAATCATACGTTCATTTTTAACGGTTCAAAATTTGTGGACATATACTCAACTTATATATGTATAACATATCCAAATATTACCACGATCCAACGGTCGGATTAAAAATTATAACACCCGCAATATTTCTCAAAAAAACTCTGATTTTTAATACCTCCATTCCGACAAAAATACGGATAAAAATCTCAACATTAACTCCTTCATTTTTTAACCACAAAAATATATCCCTCATTTATATCCACATAAAATAAATATTTCCTTATCATATGAATCAATAATTAATTATTCACAAATAATATTACAGAATCACATTTATGACAACCAGGCCATTCCCAGGAAAGAGGGGGCTTTCCAATAAGGATTTCTCCTTACTGGCGCGCAATTAGATGACCAAACCTCTCCTTAGACAGAACTTTCTAGACATTGCCAATAATGCTATCTAATAATACTATTCAAATAATATGAATTATTGATCTGATAATGGGAAATACTGTGCAGCAACAATTATTGAACAACAATAATACAAAATTTTAACGTAGCAATTATTGAATCAATAAAATAAAATATTGAACAGTAATTACTGTAACAATTATTGAGTAGTGCCTTCTTACGTAAGAATCAATAATTTCAAAAATACTCTGCAATACCGTGTGCTACTGTGCAATAACGCGTATTACTGTATTTTAATCACCGGGTATTCCAACAGTGTTAACGGTAACAACTACGCCGTTATTTGTAAAAACTTAAATTTGTCGTTTTCTTCACCCGACAGTTATTCGTTATGGGGCCCACAAATAGCTGCACCGTCGTACGAATATTCTCCGACAGAAAGAATATTCCACGACCAAACGAATATTCCCCGACAACAATGATTATTTTATAACCACTTGCTTATTTTGAAAAAAAATTCATATTTCACCTATAACTTTAAACTTTTATCAATTTAACCATTTACTGAATAGTAATTATAAGAAAAATTGAATACTTTTATTTCATAAAATTCGGGGTCTTACAATCTCCCCTCCTTATGAAATTTCGTCCCCGAAATTTACGTACCTGGTATTTCAAAGAATTGAGAATACATTCCTTTCATTTCAGATTCCATCTTCCCTATCATCATGATTTCTCCATTGCTCATCTTCTGTATTTCAGATATCATTCTAGAATACAGCTTCAAAACAAGTGTTAATTTAACAAATTAACATATCACATAATATCCCAATATTATGACTGACCAACAAATAAGCTTAGGTAGGACACACTAGCGAAGGATTTACTCATCTCTCCCCTCCTAGTTGTATTCCCCGATCTCCGCCAGAGATCATATCCCTAAGCTCTGATACCACCTGTGACGACCCCAAAATAGGTCCATTCCACCCAACCCATTCGGAGTCGTCAAATACATGGTACAGAAAATAACTACAACTTTATTACAACAATTGTCGTGCAAAATACAACAACACATATGCTGTGAGTTTGGATACAAATATATACCAAATGTGACTCATGTTCCAACCGTGGACATCACCTCACAATAACACCTTACATAAAGGTATAGTCAAAAACTGTTTTAGAAATTAGAATCTTTGGGAAGTGCTCAAGGAAACCTTCGTACATGGGAGGTCACGCGTCTAGGTTATGATAGATATCATATGGCCACAGAATTATCCTTGGTTGACCCAATAGACCCCAAAGAAAAACGAGAAGATTACTATCTGAGTCTTCTCTTGACTTATCATTATCTCCACTGTATCTAACTGAGAATTATACTTTAAACAAACACCAAGATTATATAGGTAGTGCTCGTATATATACTCAGCAAGTGGATGAGCACATCCCTGTCTTATGATGACACGAGGTTGTATGTCGTTAGACATCTTGTATGATAGTGGCAAACCACCCTTCCAACGTTGGGTACACCTTACCCTATTGGATTCACCAAATATAACTACTAAATGAACTTTTCTATACTGCTTCGGGAGAACATCCACAGCTAGAGACCACCGTTCTATTTCCCCTTTACCCTCGCTCGACCCAGCTACACTCTTATTACCTGAAAGGAATTGTGAAGCAAAAGGGTGAGCACAACTAGCTCAGTAAAGAATATCATGACTAAAGATAATTAAATTATCAGTAGCCTTCATCAATAATAAATCAGAGATTTAGAACATATGGTAAATGATAAAAATTTCAACCATAGTTGCAGCGGAACGAGCAATCCATTAGAAGAGTCAAATAGACTATAAAGTCTATTATCTTCTCCATGTTAAAAATCCATCAACAATGTTTTATCCCTTTAACATCAATCAACAGTTCCTTTCCACAATCATATGAATAACTCATAATCATAATTGTGATTCTAAATTTTTCTTCACACCCAGGACGAAGAATATTTTCATCACATGTCTTTACCTGAAACATCAAAGATCATGGTTATACCAAATCACAGTTCCTGTTCATAATCATGCTAATAAATCCATCTTCGCACTACGGCCAAAGATATTCATCAATAAACCATCTTTGCACTACGGCCAAAGATATTCAACAACAGTTCATCTTCGCACTACATGCCAAAGATATTCATCAATAATTCATCTTTGCACTACAGGCCAAAGATATTCTACAACATGTCATCTTTGCACTACAGGCCAAAGATATTCATCTACAATTCATCTTTGCACTACAGGCCAAAGATATTCATCAACAGTTCATATTTGCACTACAGGCCAAATATATTCATATCTCAAAGAAATATATAATCATTTCAGAATTTATATAAACAATAATTATAACCATGTTGATCAATTCACCTTTGCACTTAAGCTTAAGATATTCAATTATAAATTCAATGGTCATGATCATACCAGTCACAATTCAACTTTGCACTACAGGCCAAAGAGAACCCTAGTCATGATCATACCAATAATCTACCCATCTTTACACTCCAGTGAAAGAGAATTTCAACATCAGGGTTATAAAAATGTTATATATGATGATAAAAATAATATGATCAACATATAGTTTTAATCTCAAGAGTAATATTCGTAACTCATGAATAGTAAATCGTGAATAGTAACTCATGAATAGTAACCCCGACACAAAAGATAGAAATTCCACAATAAAATACATACCAATATTTTGGTATAATGATATTGAAAGAATAACATTACTTAAATTTATAAACAATTTATTTTAATTGTTTACACTTTACTAATTAATGCATTTAATCATCATAAAATGCCAACTCTTACAATTTCATCATCAATAACCAAAACCCTCATCAAAAATCTGCATATACCTCATATAGGATTCTCAAGCCATAAAATCCTATTTTCCAATTTTCTTTCTTCACAAAACATATTTAATTCATTTACTCATAACTAGACAATTTTCATGAAAAATACCAAATCAGTTCCAAAAATATTTCTTTTCTGGGATTTAGCATAATATAGTCCCATAGTGAACATATATTTTTCTCAGAATTTTTAAAAGTCATTTACTATTTTTCATATGGCCAAAATAGCCAAATATTTAGACATTTATCAAAAATTGTACTTTTATCTAAAAATTCTGAAATTTACAGAGTATACTCCTATCATATACATGTACTCCCAATAAAAATTTCATCAATTTTAGAGTTAACCACAAGGAATTATAAGCTGTTACTTCTAAAATAGTCTTTTCTCATAAAATTCATAACTCTCAATCTATACATCCAAAAATCACAATTTTTGGACACAATCAAGAAAACTCATCAAAATATCATTTCAAATTTTTCCAGAATTTTTGAAGATTACGAAACTGAAAATCATAACAACCCTTAAAATCCCTTAATATCCCTTACTATCCCTTACTATCCCTTACCTCAAAAGAGCAGTACTTCTGATCGGTATGCAAAGCCGAAGGAAACTTGCACTGAATAGCAACTCTCAAAGTATTTAAATACTCATAAAATATGCTTCATAATAGAGAGAGAAAGAGAGAAAACTTGTTTCTGGTGTGATTTTCAATTCTAACTTAGCCCTCTATTTATAGGAAAATTTTGGTAGGTTTGACCTGCAACCTGATGGCTTTACCTGCTACTATTCCCACCTACCACATTTGAAATATAATTCAGCACATTTCTTCACCAACCACAAGTGGGGCCCACCAATTCTAGAATTTTCCACCAAAATGATAAACTCCGAAAATTCAACAATTTCTGAACCAGTCATCTCGTAAAATTCATAATAAATCATACGTTCATTTTTAACGGTTCAAAATTTGTGGACATATACTCAACTTATATATGTATAACATATCCAAATATTACCACGATCCAACGGTCGGATTAAAAATTATAACACCCGCAATATTTCTCAAAAAAACCCTGATTTTTAATACCTCCATTCCGACAAAAATACGGATAAAAATCTCAACATTAACTCCTTCATTTTTTAACCACAAAAATATATCCCTCATTTATATCCACATAAAATAAATATTTCCTTATCATATGAATCAATAATTAATTATTCACAAATAATATTACAGAATCACATTTATGACAACCAGGCCATTCCCAGGAAAGAGGGGGCTTTCCAATAAGGATTTCTCCTTACTGGCGCGCAATTAGATGACCAAACCTCTCCTTAGACAGAACTTTCTAGACATTGCCAATAATGCTATCTAATAATACTATTCAAATAATATGAATTATTGATCTGATAATGGGAAATACTGTGCAGCAACAATTATTGAACAACAATAATACAAAATTTCAACGTAGCAATTATTGAATCAATAAAATAAAATATTGAACAGTAATTACTGTAACAATTATTGAGTAGTGCCTTCTTACGTAAGAATCAATAATTTCAAAAATACTCTGCAATACCGTGTGCTACTGTGCAATAACGCGTATTACTGTATTTTAATCACCGGGTATTCCAACAGTGTTAACGGTAACAACTACGCCGTTATTTGTAAAAACTTAAATTTGTCGTTTTCTTCACCCGACAGTTATTCGTTATGGGGCCCACAAATAGCTGCACCGTCGTACGAATATTCTCCGACAGAAAGAATATTCCACGACCAAACGAATATTCCCCGACAACAATGATTATTTTATAACCACTTGCTTATTTTGAAAAAAAATTCATATTTCACCTATAACTTTAAACTTTTATCAATTTAACCATTTACTGAATAGTAATTATAAGAAAAATTGAATACTTTTATTTCATAAAATTCGGGGTCTTACAGTTCTCACCTCCTGAGAAGAAAAATGGAACAAAAAGGAAAAGGGTGAGCTCAACTAGCCCAGTAAAGATTATTATGACTAAGATAATATACAACAAATTATCGTTAGTCTTCAACAGGGAAAAATCTGATAAAATATAATCGACAACAAGTTTTAGATCAACAACTGCAGCGGAAACAACAAACCATTAGAAGAGTCAAGTAGAGAAAGAATTCTACTATCTTCTAAGATTTAAAAGTCCATCATCAATATTTTATCCCTGTAACATCAATTAATAATCATCTTTAACCAAATATTCATCTTTGCACTACAGGCCAAAGATATTCATTTGTATCATCAGTCGGTCATGTTCATCTCAACACCTGTTCATCTTTGCACTACAGGCCAAAGATATTCATCAAGTAATTATACATCTTTGCACTACAGGCCAAAGATATTCATTTGTATCATCATTTAGGACTGAGGATGATGAAAAATATCTTAAAGAGAACGAATCCAATGAGACAGAAGGACAAATAGTAGGGATTCGTATAACAGTTTATCCAAGATCAATAATACTTCATAATAATCAATTGTGAAGCAGAATTCAAAAATAAAGATCAAAACATGGATACAATCAAAGATAGTAACCATAATAGACATCTTGGACAAAAAGGAAAAATTTTATTTTTCGGTGAATAGTGCCGTATTCGTGAATAGTGCCGTATACGTGAATAGTGCCGTATACATGAATAGTAACCCCGACACAAAAAGTTCCAAATTTGATAAAAAGTTCATATCAATATTTCAGCATAATGATATTGAAGAAAATAATATCATTAAGAAGAAAATAATATCCCTTACCTCAAAATATCAGTACTTCTGGTCGGAATACCGGTATAAGGCTGAAAGAAACTTGCTCTGATGAATAGAAACTCTCAAAGTATCTAAATACTCACAAAATACACTCAATAATCTAGAGAGAGAAAGAGAGAAAACTTGTTTCTGGTGTAATTTTCAATTCTAACTTAGCCCTCTATTTATAGGAAAATTTTGGTAGGTTTGACCTGCAACCTGATGGCTTTACCTGCTACTATTCCCACCTACCACATTTGAAATATAATTCAGCACATTTCTTCACCAACCACAAGTGGGGCCCACCAATTCTAGAATTTTCCACCAAAATGATAAACTCCGAAAATTCAACAATTTCTGAACCAGTCATCTTGTAAAATTCATAATAAATCATACGTTCATTTTTAACGGTTCAAAATTTGTGGACATATACTCAACTTATATATGTATAACATATCCAAAAATTACTACGATCCAACGGTCGGATTAAAAATTATAACACCCGCAATATTTCTCAAAAACCCTGATTTGATTTTTTAATACCTCCATTCCGATAAAAATACTGATAAAATACCTCAACATTAACTCCTTCATTTTTAACCACAAAAATATATCCCTCATTTATATCCACATAAAATAAATATTTCCTTATCATATGAATCAATAATTAATTATTCACAAATAATATTACAGAATCACATTTATGACAACCAGGCCGTTCCCAGGAAAGAGGGGGCTTTCCAATAAAGATTTCTCCTTACTGGCGCGCAATTAGATGACCAAACCTCTCCTTAGACAGAACTTTCTAGACATTGCCAATAATGTTATCTAATAATATTATTCAAATAATATGAATTATTGATCTGATAAATGAAAATACTGTGCAGCAACAATTATTGAAACAACAATAATATAAAATATCAACGCAGCAATTATTGAATCAATAAAATAAAATATTGAATAATAACTACTGTAACAATTATTGAGTAGTGCCTTCTTACGTAAGAATCAATAATTGGTGCAATACCGTGTGCTACTGTATTTTAACCACCGGGTATTCCAACAGTATTAACGGTAACAACTACGCCGTTATGTATAAACAACTTATACTTGTCGTTTTCTTCATCCAATCGCTTTCCGTTATGGGGCCCACACAAGGCTGCGTCGTCGTACGAATATTCCCCGACAGCAAGAATATTCCACGACCAACCGAATATTCACCGACCAAAAATAAATATTTTATAACCACTTGCTTATTTTGCAAAATTTGCACATTTCACCCATAACCAAAGCATTATATCAAATTAACCCCTTATTATTCACAATAATATTTAGAGAAAATTTGATTTTATTCATTAATAAGTTGGGGTCTTACATATAACCTACAGCTTTGATACCAAATGTAACGTCCCCAAATTTGGGTACTAATCACCACAAACTTGATACATCATTTCATTAACTATTACGAAAGATATAAACATAATTAGTTTATACATTAAACATTTACACATAATCCCCAAGGTCGATAACCTTAACTTAATACCTGAATTCAAAATCCTGCTCGACAAACAATGTCATTTGTCTACAATATTATAACAAGTTTTAATTGCCCAATAATCCAATGTTGGAATTTGTCATTTGCCTTTGCATGTATCCGAAGTTTTGTCTTAATCTAAAATATTTATCATGATATAGCAAGGGTGAGCAACAAGTTTGCCCAGCAAGTTTAAGTTTAAAGAAAGATATATCATGATTAAAAAGAATAAAAGTTGACAAACTTTTAACAATATAATAATTATGAAAGAACATGAATCAATTTACATAACTGAATGACTGAGAAAATAATGATGAATGGCCAACAATAAACATGAACAAATTTAACTGAACCAAATGGTAATAAAGGTGATCAACATTTCATACTTGATGAACATATACAACATGCACAACGTGCAAATCAATAATCAAAGAGGTGATGTAATCAACAATAATTAATCACGAACATACTATACAATAACAACTCGAGTTCGAGTTAGAAAACTTGCACAATAAAAGTATAGGAACTTGCTTGCACCGTCGATTACTGTTACGCAATTTATTTCGCTTCATCTGAAAGACCTATTATTGATAAAATCGATCACCCAATTAGAATAATATCATCACATATACTACTGTTAATTACAGTTATTATACAACTTAAACACTTATCACATAATCAAATATTAGATTACTCCTTAAAACATCATTATTATTATCGTTCTTTGATAATTCTTTAATCACTATATCATATACATTATGATTTAACACTTTAATCTTATATATTATAAAATCTAATAAGTTAAATACTAATCCAGCAACTTTAATTATCCAAACATACCAATCCAGCAACCTAGATTGCAGTCCAGCAAACTAGATTGCAATCCAGCAACCTTAATTCCAAATCCAGTAAACTAGATTCCAAATCCAGCAGCCAGATGGTCAATCAGGTAAACCAAATTACAATCCAGCAAAATGTATTCCAATTCCAGCAAGCAGATTGCAATCCAGCAAGTTGGATTCAACATATTTTTAATTCAGTAAACTGCTTTCCAATCCAGCAAACTGGATTCAACATATTTTCAATCCAGCAAGCCTGGATTCATTAATTTTCCAATCCAGCAAGCTGGATTCATTATCTCTTTTCACAATAATACCAAATCAATTTATTATTTTTCTATCCTTTGTCCAAACATATATAAATACATTTCATACACAAAAAGAATTTTTTCATAATTTTCAACTCCTTTTAGTATTTTTCAAAAATCATTTTTAGTTCATAGCTTAAGAAACTAGCCCTGTCATGTTCAACTCCAGAAATTTCCATCTCTTGACATGATCTTATAAGTTTTAACGTGAACCTCCAGTTTAAATTTTGTGGCCATCGGAGTTATAGAACTCCGGTTATAGCCGTTTTCGTCGAAAAATCCTAAAAATTGAAATGGCTATAACTTGGTCATTTTAAGTCGGAATGAGCTCATTTTTGGACATGAGCTACATTATATCATACATTTTCATGTCCCAAAAGGAAGGAATTTATTTCATTAATTAACTGGCTGAAACAGCTCCTACAAATTTCTGGGCAGTAAGTTTTTGAGATTTTCACATTTTTCCTACTTTACCAAAAACAGTCCATACGTTCAGTGATTCCACTTTGAGATGTTAGAAAATACATTGTATTATCCTCCCAATTTTTTTAGAATTTTTGAATGTCAGAAAAATGATGAAACTGCCCCTAGCTTAAACTGACCCAAAACAGTGTGTTTCTCTTTAAAGGAAACTAAACTATTTTGGCTAAAATAGACACTACGGATTGTGTACTCAATATTTTTAAGTGCTACCACTTGGGTTTAGTAGTTAACTTATATATCTAGTACCTCTTTTTGATGGATCGCAAAAAAAAGGTGTAGATCAAAAACAGTGGAAATCCAAAATACATAAAAATTTTATGGTTTATAAACTAGAAAAATTACTTTTCTTTTCTTTTAATTTCCAAACAAATCAACACCCAATATGGGTATATCTAAATATAAAACACTCATCAACAAGTAGATACAAAGTTTTTGAGTTTTTAAACATAGATTCGAGTTTTGATTTACAACAATCTAACTAAAGTATATAAATTAGTTTAGGATTATACCTTTTGTTATATTCTCCTCTTTCCTTCCATGGCCACTCTTGTTTCTCTTCTTTTCTCTCTCTCATAGCTGTTGCCCCTCTTCTCCTTCTCCACCATGACTGCGGTTCCTCCTTTGTCTCTCTCTCTTTAGTTCTTTTAGTTAAAAAAATAAGGGATGAAAGAAATATGTTAGATATAGATATATTATAAATATCTACATTCCTCCCTTTCTCTTCCACAAAAAAAACCACCCATGTGGCCTTCTTTTCTTCCTTATAATCGGCCACTTGTCCCTTTTTATCTCCACCAATTAATTTCTTAACTTATTCTCCCACCCATTTAGTAAGACACCAACTTTTATGAATAAAGATTAATTTTCTCTAAATATTATTTTTGAATAATAAGGTGTGGATTTGATATAATGTTATAGT
Organism: Panax notoginseng; assembly: GCA_016801055.1. Lineage (NCBI taxonomy): Eukaryota > Viridiplantae > Streptophyta > Magnoliopsida > Apiales > Araliaceae > Panax > Panax notoginseng. The sequence continues at coordinate 161,163,612 of CM029014.1, forward strand.
TGTGGGTAATATTTATAAATTTTGTAAAATAAGTAAGTTGCCATAAAATATTTGATTGGTCGGGAAATATTCGTTTTATCAGGGAATATTCGTACGACGACACAATCATTGGTGGACCCCACAACGGAATTACTCTCGAAGTTAGAAAATGACATAAATATCTTTTTATAAAAATAACGGTAAGACTTTTACCGTTAAACTGTTAAAATACCCGGTGATAAAAATACAGTAATACACGTGGTTGCATAGTAGCACACGGTATTGCACAGTATCTCTAAATTATTGATACTTATGTAAGAAGTCACTCAGTTTTATTTAATTATTGTCACAGTATCATCTGCACAATATTTTATATTATTAAATCAATAATTAAGACGACAAAGTTATTCATAATATTATTTGCATTATTGACGATGTCTAGCAAGTTTTGTCGATGAAAGGGGTTTGGTCACCTAATTGCCCGCCAATAAGGAGAAATCCTTATCGAAAAGCCCCCTCTTTCCTGGGAATGATATGGTTGTTAATATTGCGAGTTATAATAATGATGAAAAAATGTTATTAAAAATGTGTTTAGTGAAGCTAAGTGAATTGAGATAAATAGAGGGGTATTTTACGAAGTATTTGTTGTAAATTTTACTTATTATATGAACCCCCACTTACTCATTTTTCAAAATAAATGGTAGAAAGTTATCTCATTTATATATATATATATATATATATATATATATATATATATATATATATATATGTGTGTGTGTGTGTGTGTGTGTGTGTGTGTGTGTGTGTGTGTGTTGCGTGAGAAAGAGGGAGTATAAAGTGTGTGATGTGTGTGGGTGTGTATGAATATATATATATATATATATATATATATATATATATATATATATATATATATATATATATATTATAAGTTTTATTTTATTAGAATATTTTATTGCACAGTAATGAATAGTAAAAATAAAATTTTCAAAAAAAATTCGCCGCTTGAGCGCCCGTGATTCTGGCACCGTGCGTCCGTGAAACCAGCAAACAACTCATTCTCTATGGGAGAAACAGGATCTTCCATAGCCTCCTCCTCATCCGAATCAGTGCTAGGCTCTGAATAAACAACTATAGTCGATGCAATGTCTGCCTCCAACCACGCAGAATACTCTGAGGAGCGACCCGGGTGACTCTCTGAAAAATCAGCCCTTTCTCGATTGGTCCAATAATCATAAACTCTGGATAGATCATCATCTGACAAAGACAAGGCTGATGATCGTTGATTTGAAGCTCCATCAAAAGGATGAACATCCTGAAACTGATCAAAATGTCCCATGACAGCTAATGGATGATATGTAGTCACCCCTCTCAGACCAGCCAAGGGCACAAAGTCTATCCCACGGCATGAGTAACAAAACTGTAAAAGGAGATGAATCCTGAACAAGGCAGGATGGCAAAAGGATCCTCAATCACAGTTAGGAAAATAAACCATGATGTTGCATCTATACAATCAGTCGATCAGAAGGAGTAAAACATGGCTATCTCGTGTGTAAAGCAGTACCCGTGGTGTCTGAAAGTGCCAATCGCTCTCAGATGCATCATTAACCAGACGTATAACAATACGGCACTACCTCTGAAAAGCCTAGTAGGATGGGTACGACAGGATGTGGCCGACATCAAAGTCTCTGCTATAATCGTAGGAAGGATGGTACGACCCTCCCTCAGAGCCCTAATTATAGTGATCAAGCCAATATCCAGGTGATCCATGTAGAGCGGCATGTGCAGATAGGCTACAACGCACATTAAGAAAGTATCTACTTGGGCAACCCGCCACTCATCCTCAGAAATGGTGAAATCTCCTGAGTATACGGAATAGCTGTCTGTCGATCCGAAATGATCAATCAAGAAATCCAGGGACACAACATGTTTTGAGGTGATCTCGTCCAAGACGACTGTATGGCGTAAACCTATCAATGCCATGAACTGCCATATAAACTCACCAACAGCCACTCTAGAGTAGGGCCTATCCAGCAAAAAATCCGTAATGCACTCATACTCCTCCAATGTAGGAGTCAACTCATGGGTCCCAAATCTAAAGACCTGCCTCTCGGGAATCCAGCAAGAGAGCATCCCCTCTACAAAACCCACCAGAACCTGGAAGGTTAGGAAGGTTATAGAGTGTCTCAGCATATGATCAACGGTTATCTGATCCAAATGAGGAAAACTCTCATACCAAGACCTCAAAGATGAGGCTATCAAGGTGGGCGGGCTATGCTCAATACGGGTAACAATGGATGAAGACATCTATAGAATCATATCATGAGACCATCCAGGGATCAATATTAAACTCATCAATATACATGCATATCCATGACATATAGTGCATGCATCATGATAAATGATAATGTTAAATGATAATACGATGCAATAAATAGAAAGCAATAAACATTCATTTCTAAATACATCATTTAATAAAGATTAAATATATCATCTCTGTCTACAACTAAAAATTAAAAGTACAGCGAAATGGGACACATCCGCCTAATAGCTAACAAAGGCATATCAAAAGAGATAACGAGAGCCTATCAAAAGAAATCTATGATATCTACATCATCCAGCCGATCAACCTGCTGTAACTCCTCCTAAGTCACAGTATCTCTGCTAGAGATAATACCGGGTCGATATAGAGGGGGATCTGCTCTAGTAAAAATGTCAGAATATGGACCACTTGAAGGACCAGCTCCAGAGCTAGAGGGATCAAAAGAATTTGCCTCTGATGAATCTCGGCCCAAATGTCTAATGAAAAAATGCACCCGGACCAACCTCTGGGTCAAGCTAGCAATTTTCTCCAAATGAGTAGGCTGTCTAACACAGGCAATCCAGTCTGTCATCATCACGGACCCAGGAACCATGTTCACCAGGAATTGAAGGGCGCGGGTCTGAGCCCCATAGGTGCGAGGAGTCCACCAGTTATAGAAAGCATCTTGAGTGAAAGGACCCTCTGATAAAGTAAAGCCATCTAAGCCCATCAGGGGAATCTTTGTGGCCGACTGAGATAAAGACCAATGGCATCTAGCAAGAGGAAGATATGGAATACGAATCTCCCCTGTAGTGCTCCTGATAGAATGCTCTCCTAGGTAGAGCTCCCAGCCTCCCTCGGTGAAGAAGGGGATTCAACGAGTGGATAATGCATGCTCGGTCGAAAAATCATCCTCGAAACCAACTATTAGATGATCTGGGGGTGTACGGAACCCATGTGATGACATCGATAGTCAAAAACTCCAACTGTAAACGAGAATAAGTAAACCCCTCCACCACAGGGACCTCTGCCAAGGTGGAATAATGTCAGTGTTGTCCCCACGGATAGGTCTCCAGACCTAAAGTAATAACTGGGCGTAAGCAAGGGAGCCTCTCGTATGCCCAAAACTGAAAATGGAAAGATTAAATGTCATCAGTTATGAAGACTGACAACCCGAACGGGGGAAAATTGAAAGATAAGAGGAAATTAATCACCAGCAAAAATGGGTAAAAGCCTAGTCAAGCCTCTGTCACGCCCTCTGAATGTAGGTACATCCCTCGATGGAAATAAGCGAAGGTGAATGAGCCCCAGTCAAAGTCTCTGATGCGGTCCACATCACGAGTAGCGCTAACAAGAGAAAAAGAGACCGTCGAGGAGTTGTCCACTAGGAAACAACCCCTAATGATGATCAAGAAAAATTGCCAAAGAATGAGATCTTTATCCCTCTGATCAGTAGGCAGAGGCTCAGACAAAACTCCACTTGAAGCATCAATGCTCAAAGGGCCAGAATGGACAACCCGACCCTTGAGGGCTGAAGGAGGAACTTATAATAGGGATTGAACTGCAGCTGGTGAAATGTTAACCACTAAGGGCACCGGCTCCCCTATAAACTCCAATCCAGTGATGAATCGCCAGTCCATCGGTGTCATCATCACCTCGTAGTCCAATAAATAGAGAGACTGAGTCTGGTGAAAACAACGCTCAGATAAAGCCCGCAGATAACCCCAAAGGCAGTGACGGGGAGAAATAAAAAAGAATGCCTGAAATCCCCAGGAGTGGATGATCTCCTGATACTCCGGATGAAGGGTCTAGTATAAAGAATGAATGTTAAACCAGTTCCCCCTGGGTTGAGTGAAATCAGGAACCTACATCAATTTCAAATCAAGATTAAATCATTGTCTCAAAAGTGGAGAAAGAAGAAAGGAAAAAATGAAAACTTCCATTACCTCGTTCGCATGAAGATAGATCGATGGGTGACGTCTCAAATCATCTAGAAGATCGGGAATCATCACACTAATAGCAGGAAGATCATGATATGGGGTAGAAAAAGAAAGAGAGGGGTCCTCAATAGGAACGTCCTCCTCCTCGTCTATAGCATCTGTCCTATTAACCCGAATAGGACGAATCACTGACTCAGTCAACCAGCAAGACTACCAGGCTAGACGAGGCAAAGGAATAATAGAAGTCATCCTCCTCACACCAGATGAAACCCTGCGAGAGGTAGAGCTGCTGGGTCTATCTAAATCCATGGCCTGAACAAAATCTCCAAATCACCTCATAAAAGGTGAGGTACATTTCAAATTTAAAGCTATTAAATTCAAATCATTCTTTCATGCATAGCCTAAGTGATAAATCATGCATTAGTTTAATATACATCCCAGTAGAGTTAAATTTTCATGTACATTAAATTCCCAGACTCGTGAATTTTTTTTTGCCAGAGTCTCCTTTATATAATAGACTATCCGCATGACTAGGTGACCATTCACTAGCACACCAATCCAATATCAAAATATAAATGATAGACATCAAAAGTAACACACAATGGTAGCTAAATTACCATGAGCATTTTTTATAAAAATCCATGTTCATTTGTCCTCAAATAGGATGAATAAACTAGCAAAAACGAGCACAAAATGACTGTCTCAGAAATCAATTTTTTTCACATCAAAATGTTTAGCATGGTAAAATACAAGCATTTACTAAGTTTGTTCATTTTTATTAAGTCATCTATGCATACATATTTGATACATTGCGTTTAAACCCATACTGCATGAAATCTAACATTCTAACGGTCAAAACTATGTAAATGTTACCATAGTTGTGCAAAACGATCGTACGGTGACGGATTTCACGAAAAGCAGCTCGAACTGAGTAGATGTAATAGAGAATTTTTTGATTTTTCAATAGGTTCAAGTTGAAAATGACTTCTGAAGGGCCAAAGGAGGTTTAAATCCACCCATGGTCTGTCGTGAGTCTACCTACGATGGCCGCAGGTAGACCTGCGGTAACCTTGGGTGGGTTCCACCCCCTCCAGTTCGATCAAATTTGAGTTACAGCGGAGTCCCCTAAAGCTAAAAAGTTAAATCAGATAAATGGTTCTATGCGATTGAGCAGAGAGGGCCTTAAATCCTGAAACAGATAACCAAACTTTGGAAGTCTAAAAATCTTTTGTAAACCATTGGTGATAACCCTAGTGTAGCATCAAAGAGGGATCCGGTGATACGAGCCGTTGGCGACAACTCCAACATAGCATCAGAAAAGGTTCGGTATTGTTTGTCGTTGAGAGCTGCTTCAACGAAGGCTAGAGAATCTAATATTAGAAACCATTGGTGATAACTCCAACGTAGCATCTGGAAAGGTCCAGTGATGTAAGCCATTGAACACTACTTCAGCGTTGATATCAAGACTCTCCACCATTTGAATAGGCATCGAGACAGTTCAGTGATGAAAACTATTGTAAACTACCGTTCGAGTAGGCATCGAGAAAGTTCGGTGATGATCAATCTTTGTAAACTATCGTTCGAGTAGGCATCAAGAGAGTTTGGTGATGATCAACCTTTGGAAAACTACCATTCGACTAGGCATCAAGAGAGTTTAGTGATGATTAACCTTTATAAATTACCATTCAAGTAGGCATCAAGAGAGTTCGATGATGATCAACCTTTAAAACTACCGTTTAAGTAGGCATCGAGGGAGTTCGGTGATGGTCAACCTTTGGAAACTACCACTCGAGTAGGCGGCGGGAGGATTCTGTGATAAGTGATCATGGAAAGCTTTACCCCCAGCAGAAACATCGGCATCAACTGGATAGAAATCCAAATAGTTGGTGACAATCCCAACGTAGCATCGGGAGTCCCTATTGAGTTCACTCATAAAAAGAGGAACATCCCCAGTGGAGGTAAAACAAGAATGTGTATCTGGGAAAGAGATCATTGGTAACAACTCCAATGTGAAATTCAAGAAAGTCCGATTGTATCAGCCATAACTGCTATCCCCAGCAGAGAGTAAGGAATGGTCATTAATACAACATATGGTAGCTAACCCCACAATGGCATATAACATTCATAGCATGTCATACCACACATTGTATTACATTTGCATTTTTTCATTGTAGACACTCAAAATTTTGCATTCCTGTTACTAACTATGCAAGAGGGCAGAACAGTCTTTCATCTTCTAGAGACAACCCTAGAAGTCAAAATCATCAAACCAGACCCTCGGAGACAGCCCCGGGAAATCATCAAACCAATCCCGAGGAGAGAGCCCCGTGAAAACATAAAACCAAACCCCGACGATAGCCCTAGGAATTCATCAAACCAAACCCCGGCGACAGCCCCAGAAAATCATCAAATCAACTTCAGAGATAACCCCGAGAAAGGCAGATGTAGCCATGTTAAGCCCGAAACCAACTCAAAAGGGAAAATGAGTAATTTTTCCAACTCAACATCAAATCTAATTAAATTATTACGAACAAGGTCATGCAGAACCATAACAGCAATCCTGAGTGAAAAATAACGCAAGACAACTCAACGGACAGACTGTGAAGACTCGAAGATCTGTTCATGGACCCATCTTTCTAGATTCAAAAAAGGTCAAATCATATGTCATTGTGTAGCTCTTGGAAAGGGCTTTCCGAAAAGGTATAGCACATCTCCATCGGATTCTGGGATTAAAAGTTATGAAGGTTCAAGCAGACTGCGCGTTGGTCGGAGTGCACGTACTTTGAGACAACGATACCCACCGGGTCGGGCCATGGCAACCCGAGTCTATATATACCCCGTCCCCCCTTTGGCTTTTAAGAGAAGATTAGGAAAGAAGAGGGCCCAAGCGAGAGAAATAGAGGCTAGAATAGCTAAACGGAGCTCGAATCGTGCTCTTATTCCTGTAAAACATTTTTGTAAACACTCTTATACTTATATACTACAATATATCAAGTTTTCACCGGTGAAAATCGTTCATAAAGGCGCCAGAAGCCGTTTGATAGCCATTCTCGTGAAACACTGTAAGATTTCATCAGATCTGGTTTCTTCACTTACTCTAATACGTATATAAACGTTATATATACTTTTTAGCGGTTAATATTCATCAGATCTGAAGTTTTAACCATTCATTTCTTGTAAATAGTTAATATTTGAGCTTTATTGACTAGATCTATACGAGATCTAGCTTTTGACTGGTTCAAAAGTCAAAACTTGAACTTGGAAGCTAGAATGGCTAAGATCTATGCAGATCTAGTTTTCTTTCTAGTTTTTACAAGTTTTAGCAACCATGTGTCCCTAGATCTGTATCTAGAGAAAACTGAAAGCTATGGGCTACTCGCTAACAAGGATTTAACTGATGAATCCTTCATCTAGCTATGTCTAGTATAAATATCTGTTTTATTTCACTATATTTGCTATACAAGCTATATATGTGATATTATGTGAGCCTAGGAGCCACATGATCTATGATCCAATTGATGGATCTAGATCTGGCTCTCATGATGGACCCTTTTCAGTTGTACAGCTAGCTTGCAAATTTTATAGTTGTAAAATCTAGGACCTTAAAACGATTATCCAGATTTAAGGTCCCCATGATAATGAAAATCCTATGTGTGGTGCTCGGGCATACTTTGATGGCTTTCATGCCCATAAGGAGCCCGACACTTATATATATATATATATATATATATATATATATATATATATATATATATATATATATTATTTTGTCGAATATACTTTGCATCTCGAGAATAAAAATCAGAATAAGCAGAATACGGAATAAAATGAAAGTATCAAATGCCTCAATTCCAATGCTAGCATAAGGGTTTAAAAACCTTAATTTCAAAACATCACTTTATATGCCTTGTATTAAAATTAAACTTTTATATAAGTCAAACCCTTTGTATATAGGCGCAAAAGAGGCATAACACTACTTTCAAATAAAGCACTTAGGCCCAATTAACTACAATACACACAGACACACACATATACATAAACTAGGGAATAAAATGCACCTTCCCCCCGCTTAATAAACCCCCCGAACTCTATGAATCTCAATTTTCAAGACCAAATAAACAGAGTCCAATATTCGGCCATATTGCAAAACCATTCAAAACTCGGTTGAGTTGGTACAACCATTTAACTCATTCCATCAATGACAGAAACTAAGATGATAATGACATCCATTGACATACAAGAAGCTTCATTCTATGTGAGAGTCCTAGAAGGCATAGGAAAACCATTCTTAGAAATGATCAAACACGGAGAAATGGTTGAGATGAGGTTAAAATCTGGAAAGATTAAAGACCTTACTACTTTAGAAGCCGTGGCTGAGCACATTCAGGCTGGAAATTATGGAAATAATCCTCGAAGAATTTATAAGAAGAAAGAAGAGGATGTATCCTTGGTACTACAAGGTCAAACTCAGAGAGGCAATCAAAACTTGCCCATTCAAAGAAAGAATTATTCCCCTTTCTAAACATTTGTACAACCCTCAAATCCTACGTTCCAAAGAACTGGAGAGGCCAAACGTCGAAGGACATTTACACCCTTATGGGACTCACTTGAGAATATACTCAAGCTTCTGACAGCACAAAAGAAAATCGCTCAGCTCCTTCCACTAGCCAATCCAAGTGGGAAGAATTTTGACCCAAGCAAGAAATATGCTTATCATTCTGGGACTCCAGGACATGATACCTAAGAATGTTGGTCTTTGAAGCATAAGATCCAAGATCTGATCGATAGTGGCGAGATCATGGTGACAAAACCAGAGCAGCCACATGTTTAAGATAACCCTTTGCCCCCAACACAATGAGGAGGGAGTTAACATGATCAATATGGGGAGTGGAGAAAGTTCCAAGTACCTCAAGTATGTAAGGGATTCTTCCCAAACAAGAAAGGATAGTATGATAAATGGGATTACTCAGAATGTCTGTTTCTGATAAAACGAGAAATGAAGTCTATCAAGGAACATATTGGTCAACTGGCAGAAATGATGGTATATCAACACCAAATAACTCAACAGTTGATAACTCAAGTCAGCTAGAGGAAAACAAATCCTTTTACGCCCAAAATCCTTCCAACCGCAACGATGGACCATTATTGATTCCATACACATGAAACATGGACAGATAAGGTTGTTAAGGAAGAAAGATTTTGAGCTCATAGAAAATTTGCCTTTAAAAGGAAGTTCACTCCTTTGAATCAACGCATGGAAGAAATCTTCCAGATGTTGATCAATTAGGGAAGAGTCACAGAACTGCTACCCCCAGTGGACCCTCGATCAAGGAAGTTTAACCCTTCCAAGATATGTCAATATCATTCTAACACTCCTAAACACGATACAGAAGAATGTTGGGGACTTTGTCATCTAATTCAGAACCTGATTGAAAGCGACGAACTGTTAAAAGCAAGTAAGATAATGGCCTTCCTGATGAAGAGGCCATATTTCCTCCTCTAACATGGAATCTGAAGGAAATTGTAGCAGTCATTTCCTATGAGAAGGACACAACTGTTATACCCCTGACAATTCAAGGAAAGAGGGATAAAGGAGGAAAGAATCCATTGAAAGTAGTTGCACCAGAACCCTTGATGTTGCCATTTAGGCCGCAGTATCCCTTCATCAGCCTAAAAAAAGTCCCATGGAGCTATGTGGAGAATACGGCGGCTATATTAAAGGAAAACCCATTGTATTTACCTTAGCGAGTGATAAAGCCAGTCACTAAAACCAAGAGGAGAGTGCCCGAGGAGAAAATTGAAGAATTCCTTAGCAAAATGGGGCATAATGAAGCCAAGGTAGTGCAAAGATTAAAAGAGGCACCCCAACAGATATCCATTCTAGATTTGGTATTATCCTCAGAAGATCATCGTAAGATCTTAATGTAAGTACTATAAGAAGTGAATTTGTTCGAAGGTAGTGGATACAGAAAAGTTCCATCACTTGATAGATCACATTTTCAACAACAATGTAATATCTTTCATTGATGATGACATTCCTCCAGAAGAGAATGGTCATTGCAAGTTATTGCATATAGTAGTGATATCCTCTAGATATGTGATAGGAGGAGTGTTGATAGATGGAGGATCTTCCTTTAACATATGTCCCTATGACCCTTTGGAAAGAATGAAGATCAGTCCAAATCGAATTTGAAGCTGTCACGTAGTCATAAGAGCCTTTGATAGGTCTCGACTAAATGTTGTAGGAGAAATCAAACTTCTAGTGGAGATCGGTCCACATACCTTCTACATATCCTTTCAAGTGTTGAACATCACCACATGATACAATCTACTATTGGGAAGACCATGGATTCATATGGTAGGAGTAGTCCCATCCACCCTTCCCCAACAAGTTAAATACAACATCAATGGCAATCTGGTCACCGTCAATGCCAAACCAGAATACCCAGTCTATGTACAAGGTAACATGCCTGTGATCTGCCTCAATGAAGGAATTGAGCCAGCCAGTTTTTAAGCCTTTAAAGTGAGCAACACTCACTGTTAACCTATCGGGGCCCCAGCTTTGAAGCCAAAAATTTCTTCCAAAGTTATGTCCATCGGTTAAGAAATGATGTCTTTGGATTTCTGTCCTGACAAAGGGCTAGGAAAAATCATCAAGGGATCAAACTTCCAATTCAAATATCCAGCCAGACAGGAAAGGTTGGATTAGGCTATGGATCCAATCATAAGAACCTGCACAAGCATCAGTCGGTTCAGACATCCACCATTTTACTACTAGATCTCACAAATGCAGGATTCATGAAACCAACAAGGAAAATCCCTGTGGTTGTATCATGTATGTTGATTCCTAAGGTTAAGCCGGCTATTGAAAAGGAAATCCAGACTCCTGTTAAGGAAAATAAGAAAAGGAATGAAAGGTTCCTACAAGAAGTGCAAGATCGATTTACAAAGATGTATTTTCTGGCACATACTGAGGGTATCCCAGATGATGACTATTCAAAAGATCAAATCCCGATCCCTCGCATAAATAGGACTAAGCTGAATCATTCAAAGAAAAGTACTGACCCTGATGTGAATTCAGTCATGGTCATTATCAAAGAGGAGGAGGATATCAACCACCCCTTCATCACAGCTGTCAACAAAGACCTGACCCTAGACAACTGGAGCAGCACTTCTTGCATTTGTCGAAAAGGGTAAAAGGGCATAAAGTTGCCCTGAAGTGTAAATATTATATACTGCTTACTTTTATTGCATAGTACTCACAGTTACTTTTGTCATGCTTTCATTAATGCTTTGTATTAATAAGCTGTTTCATATAATAAGTGAAAGCATTTTGTTTTCAGGACTCTGAACCTGGATTTGTTTAGCCTTGCTGATGAATTACCAAGTCTCAATAGTGACTACGACTTTGATGTAGAACTGAACTTTGACTTGATGAGAATTGATCAAGAGGAGATAGATGACTATGAGGTGCCTACGGAGATCGAAGAATGGGTCGAAGATAAACCCAAACCAAACCTTGATCAAACCACCACAGTCAATATCGAAACCTCAAAAAATCTTAAAGAAATCTAAATAGGCAACAACCTTACCCCAAACCAAAGAATCGACCTGCTTGAACTTCTAACTCAGTTTTAGGATGTATTTGCATGGTCACATAAAGATATGGTCGGCCTGTCTACTGACATTGTCATTCACCGACTACCCAATAAAGAGGGATTCAAGTCTATCAAATAAAAACTCGAAAGACTAAAACCTGAATGGAGTCTAAAGGTCAAAGAAGAAGTTGTCAAGCAATTCAAAGCAGGTATTATCATGGTATCAACCTAACCTGAATGGTTGTCCAATATAGTTCCTATGCCTAAGCCCGGAGGAAAGATACGAGTATACATGGACTACTGGGATTTGAACAAAGCATGTCTCAAAGACGACTTCCCAGTACCTTTCATCCACGTACTGATAGACAACACGACGCAGTATGGTATGTACTCTTTTGTTGACTGTTTCACCGGGTATCACCAAATCATGGTTGCCAAAGAAGATAGAGAGAAAACAACCTTTATCACCCCCTGGGGAACATTCTGTTATAGGCGATTGTCTTTCGGCCTTATCAATGCTAGGGCCACCTATCAAAGAGACATGATGACCCTTTTCCATGACACGATGTGTGACGCCCCCAAAATAGGTCCAATGCACCCAACCTATTCTGAGTCGCCAAATACATGGTACAAAAAACAAATACAATTTTATTATTACAATTGTCGTGCAAAATACGACAACACATATACTGTGTGTTTCAAATACAAATATTATCTTCTAGACAATATTCACACTCAAATAAGTCCTCATTACAATTATTGATACACTATTTTACAAAATAGTGAGGACTACTAAGATAACTGTTTTGAATCATCACTCCACACGTCGACTAGTTCCCGCTATATTCTCGCCTCTTGAGAAGAAAAATTGAACAAAAAGGAAAAGGGTGAGCTCAACTAGCCCAGTAAAGAATATTATGACTAAGATAATATAGAACAAATTATCGTTAGTCCTCAACAGGGAAAAATCTGATAGAATACAATAGACAACAAGTTTTAGATCAACAACTGCAGCGGAAACAACAATTCATTAGAAGAGTTAAGTAGAGAATGAAATCTACTATCATCTATGAATTTAAAAGTCCATCATCAATATTTTATCCCTACAACATCAATCATCAAATATTCATATTTGCACTACGCGCCAAAGATATTCATTTGTATCACCAGTTGGTCATGTACATCTCAACACCTATTCATCTTTGCACTACGAGCCAATGATATTCATCATGTAATCGTTCATATTTGCACTACAGACCAAGGATATTCAGTTATATCACCATTTAGGATGGAGAATGATGAAAATATTTTCAAGAAAACGAATCTAGAGATATAAAAAGACAAAGATTAGGGATTTGTACTTCGGTTTATCTAAGTTTAAAAATACTCCATAATAATCAATTGTGGAGCAAAAATCAAAAATAAAGATCAAAACATAGATCCAATCAAAGATAGGAACCATAACAGACAATCTTGGACATAGAAAAAAAATAATTTTTCTGTGAATAGTGTCGTATTTGTAAATAATGTTGTATACGTGAATAGTAACCCCGACACTAAAAGGTAAAAATTCTATAAGAAAATTCATTATACTTCGTGAATAGTACTTGTGAATAGTAACTCGTGAATAGTAACTCATGAATAGTAACCCCGACATGAAAAGGTAAAAATTTCATAATAAAATTTATACGAATATTTCGGTATAATGGTATTGAAAGAAATAATATCATTTACGAAAAAAATAACATCCCTTACCTCAAAATAACAGTACTTCTGACTGGAATATTAAATATAAGGCTGAAGGAAACTTGCATTGTATAGCTACACTCAAGATATCTAAATACTCAGAAAAATAAGCTTGATAATATAGAGAGAAAACTTCAGTTTCTGGTGTAATTTTTAATTCTAACCTAAGCACTCTATTTATAAGAAAATGCTTAGAACACCAAAGCAGAAAATTTAATAAAATATTATTAATTATTAAATTTTTTCACGCCCACCTCTTGAAATCTGAATTCAGCACATTTACAACACATGTGGGGCCCACCAACACACAAAACATGTTTTTAACATTTTTTGTAACAAAATCAATTCAGACCCAATATTTCGAAACTTCAATAAATCATAATAAATAGCCATTTTATCAAAAAAAATCGAATCTTATGTCCATTTCATAGAAAATAGACAGAAATCTACATACGAACGATTTTGTAGGCTATAATCAAATTTCAGTCAAAAATAGAGCCCATCAACATGTTTAACATGTGTTTATCATTTATTGTAACAAAAAATACTCTTTCTCCTCATTTATTCATATATCACACATTCATTGTAAAAATATAGCCATTATTATATTATTATATTATCGCATTATACATTTATAATGTAATATAATAATATATTTGAATGAATTATTTTATCAAAAATAATAAAATATCAGTTTTCAACAATTGTCACTTTTCTAAAAATTTCTCCATTTATGTCCACATAAAATAAATATTTTTCTTATCATATATATCAATAATTAATTATTCACAAATAATATTACAGAATCACAATAATGACAACCAGATCGTTCCCAGGAAAGAGGGGCCTTCCGATAAATATTTATCCTTACTGGCGCACAATTAAATAACCTTTCCTAGACAGAACATCCTTAGACATTGCCAATAATGCTATCTAATAATATTATTCAAATAATATAAATTATTGATATGATAATTTGAAATACTGTGCAATGATAATTATTGAATCAACAATATAAAATATCAACGCAGCAATTATTGAATCAATAAAATAAAATATTCAACAGTAATTACTGTAACAATTATTCAGTAGTGAGTTCTTACGTAGGAATCAATAATTAGTGCAATACCGTGCAACACCACCTATTACTGTGTTTTAACCACCGAGTATTCCAACAGTGTTAACGATAACAACTAAGCCATTATTTATAAAAACTCATACTTGTCATTTTCTTCATCTAATCGCTTTTCGTTATGGGGCCCACACAAGGCTGCGCCGTCGTACGAATATTCCCCGACAGCAAGAATATTTCACGACCAAACGAATATTTTTCGACAAAATGAATATTTTATAAACAAGATATTTGCGTATTTTACCCATAACTAACCACATTAATCGAATCAACCTCTTACTATTTCAAAATAATAAATAGAGGAAATTTAATTTTATTTATAAAAAGTTGGGGTCTTACAACCTCTCCTCCTTATGAAATTTCGTCCTCGAAATTGACGTACGTACCTGGTGTTTCGAAAAGGTGAGGATACCTCACTTTTATTTTCGTTTCCAACTCCCAAGTCATTTTCTCAATATCATGGTTCCTCCACAAAACTTTTACTTGTGGTATGACCTTTGTGCATAGGACATGCTCTTTCCTATCCAAAATCTTGACAGGTACCTCCTCGTACGTTAAATCTTCAGCTATCTCGTCTGGTTCTAACTCAATAATGTCGTTCGAGTCTTTTACATTTCTACGTAACGTGGATATGTGGAAAATATTATGAACATGAGACATACATGGCGGTAAAGCGAGTTTATAGGCCACATTTCCTACTCGATCGAGAATTTCAAATGGACCAACAAATCGAGGGTTGAGATTTCTTCTCTTCATCGACTCTTACTTCTAGAATAACGCCTTCTTGTACTTTTTTCTTTATATTCATCAACTCCGGTGTGTAGCTTGAGTGATTTTAACTTTATCGATTAAAGTCGATTCTACTCGTATATAATCACGTGGATCCCTAGAGTCTTTAACTCTATCTCTATCATTTGTAAGTCATACAAAATGAGCCTTTACGTTGACAATATCGCACTCGTACCCGCATATGATCTTCTACTCAATGCGTCAGCTACCACGTTTGCTTTTCTAGGATGGTATTGGATGGTATGATCGTAATCTTTCAACAGCTCGAGCCAACGTCGTTGCCACATGTTGAGTTCTTGGAAGCTCTTCTCACATTCCTCACTCAATTCGAATTTTGTATCTTTATGAGTCAGCTAAGTTAATGGAGTAGCAATTCGAGAAAATACTTCCACGAATCTCCGATAGTAACCAGCTAAGCCTAGAAAGCTAAGTATTTCGATTACTGACTTAGGTTGCTCTCAACTGTGACTCATATCCTAATCTTGGATAGCACGTCACAATGGCACCTATCAGTTTACCACCACACAAATATAGCGTCCCCTACAGAGAGTCTAGTTTCAATGCATTCCACAAAGGAAGTCACAAGATAGAGGCTAGGGTACCAACTCCTGTAGTTGGGTTTTTAACTCCTTAAGTTAAATAGGACCTATTCGATATGAGATTTTAGAAATGGGTTCTGTACCGGGTTCAAAGTCGATACAAAATTCAATATCAAGCTCTGGGAGTAGGCCAGGAAGTTCTTTAGGAAAAACGTTAGAAAATTCACTAACAACAGAAATATCCTTCAAATTTGACGTATTTTTGTTTAAATCCATGAAATGGGCTAAGAAAGCTTGACATCTGTTTTTCAATAAACGAATGGCTTTATGGCTTGATATGACAGTGATTGACTTTAATGGTTTGCTTGCTTGAATTCGTACAACGGGTTGGTTAGGAATATGAAAACTAACAACCTACCTTACGAAAATAATCAATTTTAGCATGATGGGTGGTTAACCAATCAATCCCTAAAATCACATCAAATACAAGTATTTTCAAAGAAATGAGATCACAGGTAATGTGATGGTGCCAACCTGAATCAAGCAAAATAAAAAGTGGATGTAACGAAAGTTTCTCTTAACGGAGTTTAAACAGATAAGTCAAAGTCTAATTTCTCATGAGTCAAGTTTAAACGTTGAACACAAGTAGGAGATATAAAAGAATGGATAGAACTGGTATCTAATAAGGTATAAACTTCGCAAGAGTTTATAATTAGCTAACCCATGATAACTTCGTTTGGTTCCTCGTCACGAAAAACGCTCTCCCTTAAACTACCGACTTTGTTTTGTCAGTATCTGCCTTTGGTGCCACCGTCCCAGCTAGACTTGACTTCGCTACAGGATAAAATCGATCTATGTGACCGTCTTTTCCATAACTAAAACATACCTTGGAAGGCTGTGAACAATTTGGACTTATGTGTCCCTCCTCTCCGCATCTGTAGCATCTAGCTGGCGGTCTTTCTCCTCCCCTAGAATTTGTTGCTGGTGCTGGTGCTAATGTCTTCCCGTCATCGTTAAACCTTCTCTTATTAAAATTTCCACTTGAATCATTTCTTCTATTATCTTTGCCATGATTACCACTGAAGTGGCTACCATTTCTGGCATGATAATTTCCTCAACGATAGTTATCATTGTTCTAATGGTCGTTGCCACCGGTACGATTATTATCGTGTTGTTGGTCGTTAACTTTTGGTTGGGCTGACTCATTATCGCGCTCTAATAACTGAACCCTATTCATAACATCTGAATATAAACAAAGTTTGTAAGAAATAAGGTATTGGCATATTTCGAGTTTCAAACCTCGCAGAAACATTCGTGTCATTCGCTCCTCGTTGTTTACCAAATGGGATGCAAACCGGGATATCTCAGCAAACTTAGCTTCGTACTGCGACACGGTCATATTGTTTTGCTCCATTCCTCATCTCAAAATTTTTAGATGTTATTCTCAAATACTGTCACAAAACAAGGGTTAATTAAAGAAAATGACATACCACATAATACCCCTATATTCTGACTGACCAACAAATAAGCATAGGTAGGACACACTAGCGAAGGATTTACTCGTCTCTTCCCTCCTAGTTCTATTCCCCGATCTCTGTCAGAGACCATATCCCTAAGCTCTGATACTAACTGTGACGCCCCCAAAATAGGTCCAATCCACCCAACCTATTCTGAGTCGCCAAATATATAATACAGGAAACAACTACAACTTCATTATTACAATTGTTGTGTAAAATACGACAACACATATACTGTGGGTTTAAAATATAAATATTATCTTATAGACAATATCCACACTCAAATAAGTTCTCATTACAATTATTGATACACTATTTTACAAAATAGTGAGGACTACTAAGACAACTGTTTTGAATCATCATTGCACACCCCGACTAGTTCCCACTATATTCTCGCCTCCTGAGAAGAAAAATGGAACAAAAAGGAAAAGGGTGTGCTCAACTAGCCCAGTAAAGAATATTATGACTAAGATAATATAGAACAAATTATCGTTAGTCCTCAGCAGGAAAAAATCTGATAGAATACAATAGACAACAAGTTTTAGATCAACAACTGCAGCGGAAATAATAATTCATTAGAAGAGTTAAGTAGAGAATGAAATCTACTTTCATTTATAAATTTAAAAGTCTATCATCAATATTTTATCCCTATAACATCAATCATCAAATATTCATCTTTGCACTACGGGCCAAAGATATTCAATTGTATCACCAGATGGTCATGTTCATCTCAACACCTATTCATCTTTACACTACGGGCCAAAGATATTCATCATGTAATAGTTCATCTTTTCACTACAGGCCAAAGATATTCAGTAATATCATCATTTAGGACGGAGAATGATGAAATTATTTTTAAGAAAACGAATCCAGAGATATTTTTGACACGTAACTATATTTTTTTGTGAATAGTGCCGTATCCGTGAATAGTGTCATATACGTGAATAGTAACTCCGACACTAAAAGGTAAAAATTCCATAAGAAAATTCATCATACTTCGTGAATAGTACATCTGAATAGTAACTCGTGAATAGTAACTCATGAATAGTAACCCCGACATGAAAAGGTAAAAATTTCATAATAAAATTTATACCAATATTTCACTATAATGATATTGAAAGAAATAATATCATTTACGAAAAAACAATAACATCCCCTACCTCAAAATAATAGTACTTTTGACTGGAATATCGGATATAAGGCTGAAGAAAACTTGCACTGTATAGCAATACTCAAGATATCTAAATACTCACAAAAATACGCTCGATAATATAGAGAGAAAACTTCAGTTTCTGGTGTCATTTTCAATTCTAACATAAGCACCCTATTAATAGGAAAATACTTAGAACACCAAAGTAGAAAATTTAATAAAATATTATTAATTATTAAATTTTTTCACGCCCACCTCTTGAAATCTGAATTCAGCACATTTACAACATATGTGGGGCCCACCAACACACAAAACATGTTTATAACATTTTTTGTAACAAAATCAATTCAGACCCAATATTCCAGAACTTCAATAATTCATAATAAATAGCTCTTTTATCAGAAAAATTCAAATCTTATGTCCATTTCATAGAAAATTTAATTCTCTACAATTTTGTAGCTTTAAATTTTTCCAAATTCTAAACAGAAATTGACCGAAATTCACATACGGACGATTTTACAGGCTATAATCAAATTTCAGTCAAAAATGGAGCCCATCAACATGTTTAACATGTGTTTAGCCTTTATTGTAACAAAAATACTATTTCTCCTCATTTATTCATATATCACACATTTATTGTAAAAATATCACCATTATTATATTATTATATTATCGCATTATACATTTAAAATGTAATATAATAATATATTTGAATGAATTATTTTATCAAAAATAATAAAATATCAGTTTTCAACAATTGTCACTTTTCTAAAAATTGCTCCATTTATGTCCACATAAAATAAATATTTTCCTTATCATATATATCAGTAATTAATTATTCACAAATAATATTAAAGAATCATAATAATGACAACCAGGTCGTTCCCAAGAAAGAGGGGGCCTTCCAGTAAAAATTTCTCCTTACTGGCGCTCAATTAAATAACCTCTCATAGACAGAACTTCCTTAGACATTGCCAATAATGCTATCTAATAATATTATTCAAATAATATATATTATTGATCTGATAATTTGAAATACTGTGCAATAACAATTATTGAATCAACAATATAAAATATCAACGCAGCAATTATTGAATCAATAAAATAAAATATTCAACAGTAATTACTGTAACAATTATTGAGTAGTGACTTCTTACGTAAGAATCAATAATTAGTGCAATACAGTGCAACATCGCGTATTATTGTGTTTTAACCACCGAGTATTCTAATAGTGTTAATGGTAACAACTACGTCGTTATTTATAAAAACTCATACTTGTCATTTTCTTCATCCAATCGCTTTCCGTTATGGGGCCCACACAAGGCTGTGTCATCGTACGAATATTCCCCGATAGCAAGAATATTCCACGACCAAACGAATATTCCCCGACAAAATGAACATTTTATAAACAAAATATTTGTGCATTTTACCCATAACTAACCACATTAATCGAATCAACCCTTTAATATTTCAAAATAATAAATAGAGAAAATTCAATTTCATTTATAAAAAGTTGGGGTCTTACACGATGAACAAGGAGATAGAGGTTTATGTGGATGATATCATCATTAAGTCCAGAAAAGAAGATGACCACGCCGACCATCTCAAAAAGTTATTCAATCGCTTTGCAAATACAACTTAAAGCTAAATCCTGTCAAGTGTGACTTCGGTGTCAAATCTGACAAATTATTGGGATTCCTGGTAAGCAAGAGGGGCATTGAGCTGATCTCGCCAAGAATAAAGCCATCACTGAGATGCATGTACCCCAAACAGAAAAAGAGATACGGGGATTCCTTGGGAGAATCAATTTCATAAGCAGATTCATCTCCCAACTTAATCAACTTATGAGCCCATCTTCAAACTATTGAGGAAATATTCCTCCAAAAAATGGAATGAAGATTGTCAAAGAGCCTTCAATTCCATCAAGAAGCAACTGGTGGAAGCTCCTATTTTGGTACCGCCAAGAGATAAAGTTCATGTGTTCATGTACATATCAGTCAATGCCAATGCTATGCATTATATGCTGGGGCAGAAAGATGATAGAGGCAAGGAAAGAGTTATCTATTACCTCAACAAGAGATTCAGCAGTGGTGAATAGAAGTACACCTTCATTGAAAAGACTTGTTGTGCTTTAGCGTGGGCCGCCAGGAGATTACAACATTATCTTCACGTGCACACAACCTATCTCATATCCCGCATGGATCCTCTGAAATACATATTTAGCAAGCCCATGTTAAATTGTCTATTGTCCAAATGGCAATTAATCCTCCAACAATTCGACATCATCCACGTGATGCAAAAGTCCATCAAAGGTAAAGAAATTGCAAATCAATTGGCCAAAGCTTTATCAGGGAATTTCGAACCCTTGGAAACTTATTTCCCTGGTGATGGAATAATGACAATTCAGCAAAACCCTCAAGAAGATACCGACCAATTCTGGAAATCGTACTTCGAAGGGGCTGTAAATATGGAAGGTGCGGGAGTAGGAACAGTTCTTGTATCTACCACGGGAGAACAGTATCCCATGTCCATCAAGCTACAGTTTATCAACACCAACAACACAGCCGAGTATGAAGGCTATATAATGGGATTAAAACTGGCCCAATCCATGGGTATCCAATGGTTAGCAGTTTTTGGAGATTCTGAGTTGGTCATCAAGCAAACCACCGGGGCATATCACACCAAAGAATTACATTTGTTGCCCTACCATTGACAGGTCATCAAGATGGCTATGGAGTTCGAAGAAATAGCCTTCATCCACATCCCTCGAAATAGAAATGATTTTGCGGATGCATTAGCAACACTGGCTTCCTTGATCCACGTATCAAATAGGAGAAAAAATCTTGATATCAAATTTATAAGCCAGAAGGCACCAGCTTATGAGAATTACATTAGATAAGTATCAGATGAACTACCTTCCATTAAAAATCCTTGGTATCAAGATATAAAAGAATATCTCTGAGATAGATCTATGCACACTAGGGCAAGTCAATTTGAAAGAAAGTGAATCCATAAAATGGTTATGGAATTCTATCTAAGCGAAGATGCACTCTACAAAAAAGATGTTGGAACAGGCTTATTGAGGTGCCTAGACAAAGATCAAGCCCAAAGACTTATGGATGAAGTCCATGGTGGAGCCTATGGTCCACACATGAACGGTCCTTTACTTGCCAAGAAAATATTAAGAATAGGGCATTACTGGATATCTCTCAAAGCCGACTGTGACGATCACGTCAGGAGATGTTATCAATTCCAAGTCCATGAAAATTCCATCTACGCTCCTCCAAACGAACTACAAAATATGAGTTCATCATGACCCTTTTTCATGTGGGGGATCGACGTGATCGGGCCAATCAAGCCCAAAGCCAGCAATGGTCATCGATTTATCTTCACCATGATCGACTACTTCACCAAAAGGGTTGGAGCTGCCTCCTTTCCCAAAGTCACTAAGGAGTTAATTATTGGTTTCATCAGAAATAATGTAATATGTCGATATGGACAACCGGAGGTGATCGTATCAGACAACGCAAAAAATCTGAACAACCAGATAATGAAGGAATTATGCAGCAAATTCCACATTAAACATCTTAATTTCGTCATTTATCGTCCTAAGAAGAATGGTGTTGTTGAAGTGGCTAACAAGAACATCAAGAAGATCATGCAAAAGATGTCAGCCAATCATAAAGGGTGGCCTGACTTATTGCCTCTGACTCTGTTAGCCTACAGAACGTCAATCTGCACTTTGGGACTACCCCCTACTCATTGGTTTACGGCATGGAAACAGTGTTGTGACGCCCCAAATTCAGGTACTTGAAACCTGAACTCGGTGCTTCACGATACCATTTCTATGAGCGGAATAATACTAATAATAATAACAATAATATAAATACCAAACTTAAATTTTACATAAATATAAGAGCCTAATTCCAAGTACATAACCTTTAAACATTCATTACAATACATGATAGATAATATATATCATCCTTAATAAAGTCTAGTTATTACATAGAATAGCATAAAACTTATTCAGCAACCTTTCCTTTTCCCTTGTTCTTAGCAGAGCTTTCTGGTTGATCTCGATTGGCTAAAAACATTTAAATTTAAAGCAAGAACGAGTATTTGGGTGTCCAGCAAGTAATAGCAACAATGAATATTAGCTGAAAGTATTAAATATTTTCTTTGAATGACACTTCTACAACGAATCAACAGTTGTTAAGTAAGTTGAACCAATAATAACAACATATCAATTCTATATCAAATTTTTGAAACTACATATTGACTATAAATGGAGATCAGTCGACAAACTATGAACATTATTTTCTATTTTTGAAAAGGTTAAATAGAAATTCATCTGTAAACCGTCATAACTTACAGGCACGGGGGTGATCAGCCCGTTATGCCCTGTATTGATCAATACTACATGCAAGAATGATATTATCGTTCATCTAATCCACCTCAGGTCCACAAAAGTTTTTCCATGTTCGGGATGTTCATACTTAGCCGGGAATCCGAACTAAAATAATTTGATTGGATAACAATAAAGTTCTATCTTGTTCAATAATATTTTTTAGAGTTTGTGTCTAGCCGGATCAAATAGCTTAGACGGCTTTTAAGTTAACGTATACATACTGGAAACTAACTAGTATGTATCAAACATGTGATTAAATACATTGATTATCCAAGTGAAGACACTTGTCTAACCATATTTAGAAATTAACGAACAGAATAATTATCTGAATTATCATAACAGAATTTAAAGGACTTGTACAATAGATTATAATTTAATAACTTACATATACAGAATCATTGCATAAGTATATACAAGGTTAAGATATTTGAATAATGAAAAAGAATAGTTCAGATATTAGCTTACATATGTCCATTGCATAAAATAAATGCAAAGTTAAGATACTTGCCTGAGCTGCTGCTTATAATAACGCAACTTAGTTTTATCTTTTATATTGAAATCTATTGTTAATTAGATCATTCGTTCGATTAGAATAATATAGTATATCACATAGTACTGCTATTTACAGTCAGTACATAACCTAATCACATTGTCATATATGTTTAGCAGTCATTTGATCATAAACAAGCACATAGTTAGTCAAATTATCTAAGCCCAAATTAATTTCTGAAATATTTCGGTGTACCGACGGCTTTATCTTGTAATTATCGAGTCTAAAACTATATTCTGTAGTTTAATAAATGAAAATATCAGTCATATAATTTTTCATAGCCTTATAATAATTATTATCATTTATCATGATTTTTCGAACACTGGGATCATTTTTAAATAATTTAAATATTAAATAATTCTATTATCATTAATATTTAATTAATATCAAATTATTAATGAAATTATTACCAAAATATTAAAGTTATTTATCTTAACTCAAAATATTTTTAAAACATTTTTATTACCCTTAAATGATTTTTAAAATAATTACAATCATTTTTAAATAATTATCATTAATATTTAATTATTAATGTCTTATTTATCAAAATATTAAAAGTCATTAATTATAACTTAAAATATTTTTAAAGTATTAATATTACCCTTAAATAATTTTTAAAACCATTAAAATCAATTTTAAATAATTATCATTAATATTTAAGTATTAATGTATTATTTATCAAAATATTAAAAGTCATTATTTATAACTTAAAATATTTTTAATTCATTTATTTCCTTTTTAAATAATTTTTAAATCAATAAAACTATTTTTAAATTATTTATTTAATATTAGTATTAAATAACTCTAATATCATTTAATATTAACTTATTAATGAATTTTACCTTTAAATATTAAAAGTTATATTTTATAACTTAAAATATTTTTAAACTATTTATTTTCATTTAAAATAATTTTTCTAATATTAAAATCATTTTTTATTAATTTATTTAATATAATTTTTAAATAAATCTAATATCATTAATATTAAATAATTTATGAAATTTATCTTAAAATATTAAAAGTTATATTTTATAACTTAAAATATTTTAAAATACCTTTTTCTCATTTAAAATGATTTTTAATTTAATAAAATCATTTTTAATCAATTTATTTAATACATTTATTAAAGAAAATAAATATCAATAATATCCAAATAAATATTAATATTTATGAAAAATATGTCAAATTATTAAAAGTTAATTTTTTATAACTTAAAATAATTTTTTTAAACTATTTTTGGAATTTTTAATAATTAATTTATATTTTTAAATAATTTTTAGAAATTAAAATAAATAAAATTTATAAAACTGTCGCTATAGCCTTTAACGACAAAATCTGTCGCCTTAGGTGTTCTTGAGCCTCAAGAACATTCATACGCCAGTAACGAGTGACCTACTTTGACCATTAATCATTAACTGTGTAATGTGTTTCTGGGCATGTTGTTGGTCAAATCTTGTAGTACTAATGTAACACTACAAGATCCAACAACAAACACGGCCGAATAGCATAACACCAAGTAGATCTGAGCATCTAAAGTAGCTGTCAAAGCTGTTCTTCATTTCTGGGTTACCCAGAAATGAAGAACAGTTCGTGAGGCCCTACTTTGGGCTCCCACAACTTGTAATCCTTGTATCAGTTTTGTGATCTAGTGGTCCCAGTGTTTAGCCAACATAACAATGAACAATTCTATTACACAAAAACAACATAACAACAAATTAATCGCTAGAACCATGCTGGTCAAACCCTGTCAGAGACAGTGTTCTTAATTTTCTAGAAATTCCAGAAAACGCACATTATGTTCATACTGCCTACTTTGACCGTTCATTACTTTGACCATGATTATGATTTAAAGATTATAGAGGCAAGAATCTGTAGTTCGTCTAACATACTACAATTTGGTTACAACAACACAAACAAATAGTATAACACCCGACATATCTAGTCTTAACAAAACCTTGTCAAGCCTTTCTAGACAGTTTCTGGGTTACCCAGAAACGTCCAGTCATGACCAGTCAACGGCTTTTGACCATCAATAAAATGGAATCCGTATATGCTACAACCTTAATTCCAGTTCCAGTTCATAGACCAAATGACATACTACAAGTTTATACCATTAAACAACAAAAACACATAACAGACTGAGATTTACTGGGTCTGACATTCGTTGTCAGACCACTTTTTAAACTTTTTCCATATTTTGAAAAACTTCTAATCCGGGCCTATAGATGTTATGGATCTAACATCTATCAACCCAGATCACTAATATAGATTACAAATAACATGTTAGAACACAAAAACACCATATCTAACATAGCATACATGATCAAATTTCTAGGGTTAGCTTTATACCTTTCTATGAACTATCTTGAATATGGGCTTTAGATGTGTTATGGGTGATGGTGGGGCTTGGTTTGGGAACTAATTTACTTAGAAATTTCGTAGGTTTTAGAGAGAGAAAGTCTTGGATGAGGGATGGTGAATAAATGGCCAATATAAGCACTTTTCTCTCTCTTATTCTATATATATAACTTAGATGCAATGAATTGACTGGCTATTGACTGATTGCTGGAGTTTATTGGTCACATGGGGTTGTTAGATTAGGTCACCCACTCCCACACTTGTCAAAAATCCACATGTTAGCTTAATAAAGAATACAAAAGGGCATTTTGGACAATTGACTTGTGATTTTCAGGGCATTCTTATCATATTGGCTAACCCTTAGGGTTTGACACTTTGGGTTTAACCCTAAGGTTTGGCACAAAAATAATATAGGATTTTTAATTAGGGTTGAACAAAATTTAGTTTCTTAAAATTGTGAATTATGGTTTCTAAATTAGTTTAGGTTTTCTAATAATATAAAACATGAAAATTAGGTTTAAGTATTCACTAATTAACATTAAGCTTGCTTAATTAGCAATTAGGGTTCCTATTTAGCAAATTAGGGTTTCTAACTTTTAGGGTTTTCAAATATTAAATTAAAAATAATTAACTTAACTAATTTAAATACATTCATATAATAAATTATTTATTATAATAATACTAATAATCATTTCATATATTATTTAAATAATATATAAATTTATTTTAATGGAAAATAAATACTAAAATTATTTCTACTATAAAATTATTTATTATACAAATATAGTTGATAATGATTAATAATTCTTTAAAAATTTATTTGTAATTTTTCAGGAAATAAATAAATTTTTATTTATCACAAATATACATACACATTACCTAGCACATATTCCCACCTTTAAAATAAATAAATAAATAATTATATGAAAAATTTCTTATTTATTTATATAGAAAATATCGGGTTATTACATTCACCCTCACTTATAAAGATTTCATCCCCGGAATCACCGTTTTTAAAACTTATACATACAAGGGTACATAACATACACAATCATTGCAAGTAGATCTTGATCAGATTCGATCGGACTGATCATTAACTATTCAACATAAAGCTTGTCTATCTGATTAAACAGAAATTTGATTTCTAAAAGAACTTAAATTCCTCCTTCAAAATTTCTTTATAAAATAATTTACTATATAAAGGAAATCATATATACGAAAATAAAAGTTTTACAAATAATACATGGAGTTCCATTCCCAACTACCACGGTATCCTGAACCGTCAGGTTAAAGATTCTCGTGGTTGATTTTGTTGGCTTGTTTGATGATGTTGGTCCCGTGATCGCCAGAGTCCCGCTGCCTTTACCCATAGTCACACTCCCTGCATCCATTTTCCTTTTTGGATAATCCTTAACCTTATGGTCCATCGCCCACTGTTCATCCTTGGATTGGGGCAGTTGGGAGAGATATGGCCCTCCTGCCCGCACTTGTAGCACACAAACTTACCCTTCAGACACTCATCTAAGTGATTCTTTCCACAATTCTTACACTGAATCCCCTGCTTCTTCACACCTTTTTGTTTCACCTGAACATTTCCAAAGTTGCTCCCTTTTCTCTTTTCACCCCTATTCCCACTATTGGTTTCCACCTTCACAGCTCCTACGACCTTGCCCTTGTTCCTTTTCTCCTTGTTGTAGAGGCTCATAGCCTCACTCCCCTCCTCAGCTATAATAGCTTTTTTCATGTGTGCTGCAAAAGTGTTTATCTGCAACACTGCCACCTTGTTGTAGAGCCAAGGTTTTAATCCCAGCTCAAACCTTCTCGCCTTCCTAGCCTCCGTATCAACTTGATGTGGAGCGAACCTAGCCAACTCATTAAACTTTGCGGCATACTCTGCAACAGTCATATTCTCCTGCTTTAATTCCAGAAACTTCACCTCCATCCTAGCCTACATACTAGATGAAAAATAGTTTTTGAAAAATAGATTTTTGAACCTAGCCCAAGTAACTACACCTTCTTCTGCCCTAGCTTGATTTGCTTCCTACTAAAAGTTTGCCTCCCCCTTCATCATATAGGTGGTAAAAGCGGTCTTTTGCCCCTCAGCTACCCTAGCTATCACAAACGCCTTTTCAATTTCTTTAATCCAAGTCTAGGCTTCTATGGGATCAGTTGTCCCTCTGAATTCTGGCAGTCCGACCGCTTTGAAGTCCTTGAAGTTCACCAAGCAATTTTCTGACTGGTTCCCTGCGGCTGGTAATCCCTGCTGCATGGCTTGAGCTACCATGTTCGCGAAGTTCTGTATCGGTTCTGGTTGTTGTCCCCCAGCGTTGTTGACAGATTCTTCTGCCCTTTGATTTCGAGTTTGACGTCTTGGTGGCATTATCTGATTAAATAAAATCATAAATTTAACTTACATTCTAAACCTTATTATATAAGTTTAACATATCAAACTTATTTGATTAATCAAACATAGATTCATATTCATTCAACTATTTCATAGTACTTTACATAACATAGCACATATTGCTTTAAACATCAACTATCCCTTTGTGACCACAAAAGTCAGGATTTACCATTACAACTTTTACAAAAGTTTGGGAATATTATATTATACAGACATATTTATCATAAAACACGCATAATCTAACAGTACTTATACTACTGGTTCACTATGCCTTTTCTGAATCTTAGACAACCTTTCGCCTGATGACCTTTTATCTCACAGATAAAACAGACACCTTGCTTCGGATTGGGACAATGAGGAGAGAAATGTCCCTCATGTCCGCAATTGTAGCAAACATATTTTCCTTTTCGGCACAAGCCTTCATGTTTCTTGTCACAGCTTGTACACTTTTCTATTCGGTTAAGGTTCCCTTGATTGTTAACAAGATTTCCTAAGTCACGGTCTTTCATCTTTCTTTTCCCCTTCTTGCTCGAAGCTGCACACGATTTGTTGCCTTTGGCTCCCATTTGATCAATTTGGATTTTAAGCTTATCTTGTTCTTCCATTATTTCTATTAATGCTTTTCGAAGTTGACTATTAAGTAGCTTTTCTATTTTCCACAGCTTTTCTAGAGAAAAAACCTTGTTCTTTAGATTCTACACCTCCGTTGATGCTTGATCAGCTCTCTAACTTTAGTGTCTGAATCACTATCTGTCAGTTCTATTGTTTCTGGATCTGGTACTACGTTTTCCAATACCACCTCCTCGTCAGGGTTGCTTTCACTATGATCCTCTATTTCAGCTATTGGCTTTGATATTGGCTCCTTCTTTACGGTCTGAGGGTATCCTAATTCTTTTCCACCTGACATCTACACACATAAATTATCCTGATTAGCACATTATATATACACACAGCAAATAATAGTTTTATATAAGTTATCTTTTATTTGATTTTACGATGAATTCATTCAATTCATCTCTTTTTAAACTCTATATGAGTTATTTGTATTTTCAACGTTTCCCTCTGTTCTAAGGTTATAGCCTAAGGTCTATCCCACCTAAGGTTTATAACCCTAAAGCTCTGATACCAACCTATGACGCCTCCAAATTCAGGTACTTGAAACCCGAACTCGGTGCTTCACGATACCATTTCTAAGAGCAGAATAATACTAATAATAATAACAATAATATAAATACCAAACTTATATTTTATATAAATATCAGAGTCTAATCCCAAGTACGTAACCTTTAAACATTTATTACAATACATGATAGATAATATATATCATCCTTAATAAAGTCTAGTTATTACATAGGATAGCATAAAACTTATTCAGCAACCTTTCCTTTTCCCTTGTTCTTAGCAAAGCTTTCTGGTTGATCTTAATTGGCTGAAAGCATTTAAATTTAAAGCAAGAATGAGCATTTGGGTGCCCAGCAAGTAATAGCAACAATGAATATTAGCTAAAAGTATTAAATATTTTCTTTGAATGACACTTCTACAATGAATCAACATTTATGAAGTAAGCTGAACCAATAATAACAACATATCAATTCTATATCAAACTTTTGAAACTACGTATTGACTATAAATGGAGATCAGTCGACAGACTATGAACATTGTTTTCTATTTTCGAAAAGGTTAAACAAAAATTCATCTGTAAACCGTCATAAAATACAGGCACGGGGGGTGATCAGCCCGTTATGCCTTGTATTGATCAATACTACATATAAGAACGATATTATCGTTCATCTTATCCACCTTAGGTGCACAAAAGTTTTTCCATGTTCGGGATGTTCATACTTAGTCGAGAATCCGAACTAAAACAATTTGATTGGATAACAATAAAGTTCTATTTTGTTCAATAATATTTTTTTTTGAGTTTGTGTCTAGCCAGATCAAATAGCTTAGACGGCTTTTAAGTCAACGTATACATACTGGAAACTAACTAGTATGTATCAAACATGTGATTAAATACATTGATTATCCAAGTGAGGACACTTGTCTAATCATATTTAGAAATTAACGAACATAATAATTATCTGAATTATCATAATAGAATTAAGATATTTGAATTAACTTGTACAATAGATTATAATTTAATAACTTACTTATACAGAATCATTGCATAAGTATATACAAGGTTAAGATATTTGAACAATGAAAAAGAATAGTTTAAATATTAGCTTACACATGTCCATTACATAAAATAAATACAAAGTTAAGATACTTGCCTAAGATGTTGCTTACAATAACGCAACTTAGCTTTATCTTTTATACCGAAACCTATCATTAATAAGATCATTCGTTCGATTAGAATAATATAGCATATCACATAGTACTGCTATTTGCAGTCAGTACATAACCTAATCACATTGTCACATATGTTTAGCAGTCATTTGATCATAAACAAACACGTAACTAGTCAAATTATCTAAGTTCAGATCAATTTCTAAAACTCTATTCTGTAGTTAATAAATGAAAATATCAGTCATATAATGTTTTATAGACTTATAATAATTATTATCATTTATCATGATTTTTCAAACACTGTGATCATTTTCAAATGATTTAAATATTAAATAATTTTGTTATCATTAATATTAAATTATTAATGAAACCATTGCCAAAATATTAAAGTTATTTATAATAACTCAAAATATTTTTAAAACATTTTTATTACCCTTAAATGATTTTTAAAATAATTAAAATCATTTTTAAATAATTATCATTAATATTTAATTATTAATGTCTTATTTATCAAAATATTAAAAGTCATTAATTATAACTTAAAATATTTTTAAAGTATTAATATTACCCTTAAAGGATTTTTAAAATAATTAAAATTATTTTTAAATAATTATCATTAATATTTAAGTATTAATGTATTATTTTTCAAAATATTAAAAGTCATTATTTATAACTTAAAATATTTTTAATTCATTTATTTTCTTTTTAAATGATTTTTAAATCAATAAAACTATTTTTAAATTATTTATTTAATATTATTATTAAATAACTCTAATATCATTTAATATTAACTTATTAATGAATTTTACCTTTAAATATTAAAAGTTATATTTTATAACTTATAATATTTTTAAACTATTTATTTTCATTTAAAATAATTTTTCTAATATTAAAATTATTTTTTATTAAATTATTTAATATAATTGCTAAATAAATCTAATATCATTAATATTAAATAATTTATGAAATTTATCTTAAAATATTAAAATTTATATTTTATAACTTAAAATATTTTAAAATACCTTTTTCTCATTTAAAATGATTTTTTATATAATAAAATCATTTTAATCAATTTATTTAATATTAAATAAATTAAATATCAATAATATCCAAATAAATATTAATATTTATGAAAAATATGTCAAATTATTAAAAGTTAATTTTTTATAACTTAAAATAATTTTTTAAAACTATTTTTGGAATTTTTAATAATTAATTTCTAATTTTAAATAATTTTTAGAAATTAAAATAAATAAAATTTATAAAACTGTCGCTATAGCCTTTAGCGACAAAATCTGTCGCCTTAGGTGTTCTTGAGTCTCAAGAAAATTCATACGCCAGTAACGAGTGACCTACTTTGACCATTGATCATTAACTGTGTAATGTGTTTCTGGGCATGTTGTTGGTCAGATCTTGTAGTACTAATATAACACTACAAGATCCAACAACAAACACGGCTGAATAGCATAACACCAAGTAGATCTGAGCATCCAAAGTAGCTTTCAGAGTTGTTCTTCGTTTCTGGGTTACCCAGAAATGAAGAACAATTCATCATACCTACTTTGGGCTCCCACAACTTGTAATCCTTGTATCAGTTTTGTGATCTAGTGGTCCTAGTGTTTAGCCAACATGACAATGAACAATTCTATTACACAAAATCAGCATAACAACAAATTAATCGCTAGATCCATGCCGGTCAAACCCTGTCAGAGACAGTGTTCTTGATTTTTTGGAAATTCCAGAAAACGCACATTATGTTCATACTGCCTATTTTGACCGTTCATTACTTTGACCCTGATTATGATTTAAAGAATATAGAGGCACAAATCTGTAGTTCGTCTAACATACTACAAGTTGGTTACAACAACACAAACAAATAATATAACACCCGACAGATCTAGTCTTAACAAAACCTTATCAGGCCTTTCTGGACAGTTTCTGGGTTACCCAGAAACGTCCAGTCATGGCCGGTCAACGGCTTTTGACCATCAATAAAATGGAATCTATACATGCTATGACCTTAATTCCAGTTCCAGTTCATAGACCACATGACATACTACAAGTTCATACCATTAAACAACAAAAACGCATAACAGACTGAGATTTACTGGGTCTGACATTCGTTGTCAGACCACTTTTTAAACTTTTTCCAGATTTTGAAAAACTTCTAATCCGAACCTATACATGTTATGAATCTAACATCTATCAACTCAGATCACTAATATAGACTACAAACAACATGTTAGAACACAAAAACACCAGATCTAACATAGCATACACGATCAGATTTCTAGGGTTAGCTTTATACCTTTCTATGAACTATCTTGAATATGGGCTTTAGATGTTTTATGGGTGATGGTGGGGCTTAGTTTGGGAACTGATTTACTTAGAAATTTTGTAGGTTTTAGAGAGAGAATGTCTTAGATGAGGGATGGTGAATAAATGGGCAATATGAGCACTTTTCTCTCTCTTATTCTATATATATAACTTAGATGCAATGAATTGGCTGGCTATTGACTGATTGCTGGAGTTTATTGGTCACATGGGGTTGTTAGATTAGGTCACCCACTCCCACACTTGTCAAAAATCCACATGTTAGCATAATAAAGAATACAAAAGGGTATTTTGGACAATTGACTTGTCATATTGGCTAACCCTTAGGGTTTAACCTTTAGGTTTGGCACAAAAATAATATAGGATTTCTAATTAGGGTTTGAACAAAATTTATTTTCTTAAAATTGTGAATTATGGTTTCTAAATTAGTTTAGGTTTTCTAATAAGATAAAACATGAAAATTAGGTTTAAGTATTCACTAATTAACATTAAGTTTACTTAATTAGCGATTAGGGTTCCTATTTAGCAAATTAGGATTTCTTAATTAGCTAATTAGGGTTTCTAACTTTTAAAGTTTTCAAATATTAATTAGGGTTTTTAAAAATTAGGGTTTCCCTAATTAAGGTTAATATCTATAATTACGGTCGTTAATCGTATTATCACAATTACATAACAATCTTGTACTCTAATTTGAGTTTCAAATTAGGGTTTAGCACAGTAAAACAAGATTTTTCTACTGTCACCCAATAATTTACCAATTATCAATCTATGCAAACATAGTACATATTTATAACACTGAAATAAAATTAATATTATATTATTATTCTCATTCCTTGATAAAAATCCAAAATTAGGGTTTAGATTCCATATCTGTTTTATCTTGCATATATATACCATTATTAATTAAATTAAAAATAATTAACTTAACTAATTTAAATATATTCATATAATAAATTATTTATTATAATAATACTAATAATCATTTCGTATATTATTTAAATAATGTATAAAATTATTTTCATAGAAAATAAATACTAAAATCATTTCTACTATAAAATTAATTACTATACAAATATAGTTGATAATGATTAATAATTCTTTAAAAATTTATTTGTAATTTTTCAGGAAATAAATAAATTTTTATTTATCACAAATATACATGCACATTACCTGGCACATATTCCCACATTTAAAAAAAATTATATGCAAAATTTCTTATTTATTTATATAGAAAATATCGGGTTATTACAAGTGCTCCCCATAGAAGTGGAAATGGAATCATTAAAAGTGTTAATAGATGCTCAAATGGAAGAAGACCAATGAATGCAAGAGTGGTATCACTAACTATCTCTGATAGATGAGAAATCACACATTTTATGACGATTTTTTTGCCACGCACAAAATTTTGTCACAATTTGTTAATTCATAATTACGAAATTCATAATCGTCACTAAAACTTTTGTTTTTGTGACGACCTTTAATTTTGTTGCTATTAATCATTTATATCGTCACTAATTTACATATTTGATGACGATTAAGAAAATTTCATCACAAGTTATTTTGGAGGTAGAATTTCACACTAAAATTTTGGAGGGAAACCTTTTAATGACATTTTGTAATAATTGATGACAGTATTTATTGTCACCAAATATTTTTTTCGATGACAACATAATTGTTTGTCATTAATTATTTGTACAATTTAGTGACAATGTACTTTCGTCACTAATGTTCACATTTAGTGACGCCAAATACAAATTCATCATAATTTTATTTGGAGGCAAAATTATTTTTGGAGGGAAATTTTTTAAAGATGGAAAAATAATAATTTATGACTATTTGTATTATCATAAATACCAATTTTATATGACGAGATAATAGTTTGTCACTAATAAGATGAGTGGATAAGTGACAAAAATAGTTCGTCATAAATTATTATATTTAGTGACAAAGTACGTAATATCGTCACAATTTTATTTGGAGGCAAAATTTTTCTAAATAATTTTGGAGGAAAAATTTTTAAAGACGGAAAAATAATAATTTATTACAATTTGTATTGTCATAAATACCAATTTTATATGACGAGATAATAGTGCGTCACTAATTAGTTGCGTGGATAAGTGACACCAATGGTTTGTCATAAAGTCTTATATTTAGTGTCAAAGTACGTAATATCGTCACAATTTTATTTGGAGGCAAAAAATTTTAAAAAATTTTGGAGGCAGATTTTGCAAAGACGAAAAATTAATAAATTATGACAATTTTTATTGTCACAAATACCAATGTTATATGACGAGATAATAGTGCGTCACTAATTATATGAGTGGATAAGTAATAACACTAGTTCGTCATAAATCCTTATATTTAGTGACAAAGTATGCAATGACATCACATTTTTATTGAAATAACCTAGAATTTTTTTGTTAATAATTAAATATTAATTGATTTTATTTTATAAAATTGTATTTGAATTGGAAAAGATAAGTTTTTTTTTCATTTGGAAAGTTAATTTTTTATTGTTAGATAATTAAATAATTGTTTAAATTAAAATTGAGGAGTCCATTAGGATTTTGATAACTACTATATTGATTCCTATTTATTTTTGAAGATTGAAGGTGTAACTTTAATCCTATTATAATTTGATTAGTTGAATTTCGGAGTAAAATACTTGTACGCACTGCAGTCCATAAAAAAATCATAATTAATTAAATAATCCGATGTCGAAATTGAGTGAATCCAAAGCGTGTTTCTTCAATTTTTCGTCTTCTACAATTTGGAAGAAGGAAGAAGCTTAAGGCAATTTTAGATCGTCAAGAGCGGGTTATGAGGAGGAAGACAATCTCATTTGTTAAAGTTTTGTAGCAAAATCATCTGGAGCGCGTAGCTACTTGGGAGATGGGGGAGTCTATTTGAGCGGAGTGTCCGCATCTCTTTGAAAATTAGGTATGTTCCATTCTTTTGATTCCGAGGACGGAATCCTTTTTAAGGGTGAGGTAATGTAATACCTGAAAAAAAGTATTTATGTTTGTGTTTTAAATATATTGTTTGAATTTTTTTTTGCCTTTAAATTAGGTCAAAGTAGTCATTGAAATTATGTGGGCTAATAAATATTAATAAGTGATAGATAATATTATGTGGTTAAAATTTGGGCCTTAATATTAATTTAACCCAAATAGAAGTTTATTAGGACAACTTAATTAATAAATAGCTAAACCTAATATTACTTCATTATACAAACTGAATAAAAAGAGGTGGCTACTTTGGAGAGAAAGGGAACAGCTACAAAGGGGGCTCGGGTGAAGAAAGACTAGAGATTTTGATCACTAGTGAGGAAATTTCATCAGTAACAAGTAAGTATATTATACATTATATAAAGTGGGGGTAAATCATGTGGTTCCATATTAAATTATTAAAGTTAGTATGTTGTTTTTTCATCACGAGCAAGTACTTTTGTAATTCAAGAACTAAGAATGATCTTTAAAGATGGGAGAGTTTATTTATTAATATAATACTTATACGAATGTACTTATTATTATTATCACTTTATTCCAATCAGATTGAACGGAGGAAGTAGTCTGTGATTGATTGTGTCACAACACATGCGACATAATACCAATAAAAATAGATACCGTGTCACAACACATGCGACATAATATCCAAAAAATGGGGTTCTAATGTATATGTTGAACCGGATCAAATTATAATGTCTGCAAAAGAAGGTAACAACATATATCGCTCTACAAATATCAAAATAAATACTAGACATGATATCAAAGAGTACAAGTACGGGTCCAATGTGTCAACTCCAAAATGAAACAAATATATGAATTTCACAAGAAACAATTATGTAAAATAATAACAGAATTCGAAACGAGAAACAAAACGAACAAATCTAATTAACAAAAGTATCACTGAAAGAGTACGAAATTCGTACCTGAAATAAGTTATGTAATACCCAAAGCATATTCCAAATATGTCTCGTTTAAACTCCCTCCATTCGAACTAATTACACAAATTAATAATACTAAATGTAAGTACATTTATTAAATTATGAACACTTCTATTTGGTACGACTATAAAATATAATTACTTATAATATTAAGATTTAATTCATTTCATATAGTCTTACATATTTATTTGTATAACATCTCTTGCAAATTATGCAAGTTTTCGTAAACTTTAATTACTACTGCCATATATTTTTTTTATTTAAAGAAATCATCAATTTATTATTTTAGGATCTCCAAAATCAATCACAGACTACTTCCTCCGTTCAATCTGATTGGAATAAAGTGATAATAATAATAAGTACATCCGTATAAGTATTATATTAATAAATAAACTCTCCCATCTTTAAAGATAATTCTTAGTTCTTGAATTACAAAAGTACTTGCTCGTGATGAAAAAACAACATACTAACTTTAATAATTTAATATGGAACCACATGATTTACCCCCACTTTATATAATGTATAATATACTTGTTACTGATGAAATTTCCTCACTAGTGATCAAAATCTCTAGTCTTTCTTCATCCGAGCCCCCTTTGTAGTTGTTCCCTTTCTCTCCAAAGTAGCAACCTCTTCTTATTCAGTTTGTATAATGAAGTAATATTATGTTTAGCTATTTATTAATTAAGTTGCTCTAATAAACTTCTATTTGGGTTAAATTAATATTAAGGCCCAAATTTTAACCACATAATATTATCTATCACTTATTAATATTTATTATCCCACAAAATTTCAATGACTACTTTGACTCAATTTAAAGACAAAAAAAAAAAAATTCAAACAATATATTTAAAACACAAACATAAATACTTTTTTTTTCGGGTATTACATTTATATGGAGGCAAAAAAATTCCCAAACAAACTTGTATCCAAGCGACGTAATATAAAGCATTACTAAATCAATGGGTATTAAGAAAAATTAATATAAAATTATTGTAATACAAAGCATTACTATGGAAAATATAATTTTCATACAAAGGTGTGAGTAATACATTTTTTTAATATTATGTAAAATAAGCATAATATAATAAACAATATATATTATATTTGAATATTGTACGTATGGAAGATAATAATTCATATAATGTGATATGAATTGTTAAGGTAAAATAAAACTTTAACAACGAAAGCTAATTGGAAAATTATTTAGAAATAAATAAAACAAAACTTAAAGATTAGGAAATGAATTAAATTAAAATCAAATGAAGCCCTAGTTTTTTTTTTAAAACAGCCAAACATGGCCTAAGACTTGGTTAAATCCTTTCTCCCCAGCCCAAACGTGCACATACCTCTTTCTTCTCCCCCAGTCCCAGCTCCCCTCCCCTGTCCTCCCACCTGCAAAAACCTCGTTCTCCCTTCCAATTTAACCTCAACCCAACCCAGTTTAACCCAACCCGACCCAGTTTAACCCAACCCAAAAGTTTAATATTTTAAAATATAAAATTATTTTTAAAATTAGTTTAAAACAATAATTATGTTTAATT
The DNA here is from genome assembly GCA_016801055.1 of Panax notoginseng. Classification (NCBI taxonomy): domain Eukaryota; kingdom Viridiplantae; phylum Streptophyta; class Magnoliopsida; order Apiales; family Araliaceae; genus Panax; species Panax notoginseng. The sequence goes on from CM029014.1 coordinate 161,202,137, forward strand.
TTCTTATGTAATTTTTTAAAATCTATATTTTATGAAACTTTACTCATTTTTTTATAAAAAAAATTTCTAATATTTTTTCCTTATAATAATAATAATTATTAATGCACGTGTTTTTCGGTTTCCACATGTAACATGTAATTTCCCTTCATGTATGAATGTAATAACCCGATATTTTAAATATAAAATAAATAAGAAGTTTTGCATATAAATTTTTTTTATTTATCTTAATGATGAGAATAAGTTTCTAGTAATATGTATGATAAATACAAATATATTTAGTACCTGAAAAATTATAAATAATTTTAGAATTTTTTATCATTACAAATTGTATTCTTATAGTAATTAAATTTTTGTAGCAGAAATATTTTTATTAATGAAAACATGATTTTATATTATTTAAATAATATATGAAATGATTATTAGAATTATGATAATAAATATTTTATTATATGAATTTTTTCAAAATATTTAAGTTAATTGTTTTAACTTAAATCAGATATGGAATCCAAACCCTAAATTTGGATTTTGATTAAGGTATGAGAATAATAATATAATATAAATTATATTTTAATTTTTCAGTGCTATAAATATGTACTGTATATGTGTAGACTGATAATGGTTTGTCAATTATGGTAAATTATGTTATAACCCTCATATCATGTTGTTAAACCCTAATTGTTAAACTCAGTTATGAGTTCAAGACTGAGTAGTAATTGTGTTGTATGTATTATACTGTGTATTATAGAATTTCTGTAATTAGGAGAAACCCTAATTATTATTTGAAAATCCTAATTTGCTAAAAATTAGAAACCCTAATTATTATTTTAGTAAATTATAATGTTAAACCCTAATTGTTAATTTAGGAGCCCTAATAATAATTGAGGAACCCTAATAATTTAAAAACCCTAATTTTCTATTAAAAACCCTAATTTTAAATTAGTGTGTTTTAATTAAAATTTTATTACACTTTAATTTTAATTGTTCAAACCCTAAAAATTATTTGGGAAATTTTAAGACTTAAAATCTAATGATTAAACCCTAGATTCAAGCACATTGGACAAGAATGCCCTTAAAATTAAAATAAAAATTACAGAAGTGCCCTTTTTGTCCCATTCTTGAATTATTGATTAGTAAATCTTACAAAATCTGGCAGCCACCCTACACTACCTAGCTATGAGCTTGGACTACCAGCACATCAGCCATTGCAAACAATCAAATACATTGCATTAATAGAAATGAGAATTTAAGAGAGAGAAAACCACAAAACAAAGTCATTTGATCACTTATACTTAGCCATACTCTATCAAGACCAAACCCACGAAATTTTAGTGTTAGATCAGTCACAAATCAAGCCCCACTAACACCAATATCAAATCAGAAGCATAGAAATCAGATTTGCTCACTTAAAGGTATGAATCCTAAAAAGAAATCTGATTTTGATATGCATGTTAGATGTTATAAATTATTGTTAAAATATGTTATTTATGGTGTATAATGATTATCTGGGTTGATAGATGTTAGATCCATAACATCTATAGGCTCAGATCTAGAGTTTTTTAAAATCTGAAAATTTTTGTTTTTGAGTCTGACAGTCAAATGTCAGTCCTCATAGATCCTTGTATGTTATGTGTTTTTGTGGTTTAAGTGTTTGATATTGTAGTCTGATATGTGGTCTTTAAACTGGATCTTGTATCAAAGTTAGAACATGAACAGATTGAAAGTTATTGTTGGTCAAAGTCGGTTGACCGACCATGACTTTCCTTTTCTAGGTAACCCAGAAACTGGTTTCCAGCGTCTGACAATGATTTGGAAGGCATAGATCTGCCAGTTGTTAAGTGTTATAATGATGTGTTTGTATCCACTTTATAACTTGTCATATATACTATATATTTGTGACTTTAGATCCTTTAAACAATCAACTAATCAAACGTAGTGGACGGTCAAACTTGACCATCCGATCATAACCTGCATTTCTGGGGAATTTACAGAAACATGAAGAACAGCTTTCTAACATAGGTTGACTGGATTAGATCTTTTAACTGTGATGTTGATTTACTGATTTATTGTTATATTAATGTTCCTTGTCATGTATACTATAGATTTGAACCATTAAACGACATAAATCATGAACAGAACATAAAAGAAATCGAGCATGAAAGTGATAGGTTGAACTGCTGGGTTTCTAGGAAAACCCAGAAACGTTCTGATAAGATTTTGTTGAGCCCAGAAACGTCAAGAACAGCTCTGACAGCTTGTTCTTGAGCTTAGATCTTGTAGATGATGTATGTTTTGACCATGTTTGTTGTTAGATTGTGTAGTATTACACCAGTACTATAATATCTAACCATTTACTAGACCAGAAACACATTACACAAGGAATGATTGAAGGTCAAAGTAGCTCACTCGAACACTGACTTTGAATGCCTGGGTTTCTCAAGAACACCTAATGCGATAAATTCTGTCGCCAAAGGGCTTTAGCGACAGACTTAGTAAAATTAATTAATTTAATTTCTAAAAATCATTTAAAATTAGTAAAAAAATTCTGAAAATTACAAAAATAGTTTTAAAAATTATTTTAAGTTATAAAAATTAACTTTTAATAATTTGACATATTTTTCATAAATATTAATATTTATTTGGATATTATTGGTATTTAAATTATTTAATCAATGCATTAAATAAAATAATTAAAAATAATTTTATTGTATTAAAAATCATTTTAAATAAGAATAAGGTATTTAATAATATTTTAAGTTATAAAACATAACTTTTAATATTTTAAGATAAGTTTCATTAATTATTAAATATTAATGATATTAGATTTATTTAGTAATTATATTAAATAAATTAATTAAAAATAATTTTAATATTAAAAAAATCATTTTAAATAAAAATAAATAGTTTAATAATATTTTAATTTATAAAATATAACTTTTGATATTTAAAGGTAAATTTTATTAATAATTTAATATTAATGATACTAGTTTTATTTAATAATTTTATTAAATAAATAGTTTAAAAATAGTTTTATTAATTTAAAAATCATTTAAAAAGGAAATAAATGAATTAAAAATATTTTAAGTTATAATAAATAATTTTTAATATTTTGATAAATAATAAATTAATATTCTTATATTAATGGTAATTATTTAAAAATAATTTTAAATATTTTAAAAATCATTTAAGGATAATATTAATACTTTAAAAAATATTTTGAGTTATTATGAATAACTGTAATATTTTGACAATAGTTTCATTAATAGTTTAATATTAATTAAATATTAATCATAATAGAATTAGTTAATAATTAAATCTTTTAATAATGATTTCGATGTTTGAAAATCATGATAAAGTATAGTAATTGTTAAAAATTATTATAATACTTTAAAAAATAATATGACTGATATTTAAAATTTCTAAGCGAATATTGAACTACAGGACCGAGTCTTAGACTCGATAAATACCCGATAAAGTCGGTACACCGAAATATTTCAGAAATTGATCTAGACTTATATAATTGGACAGGATAAGTGTTTGTTTGTGAACCAATGACTGATAACGTATGTAACAATGTGATTAGGTTATGTGCAGACTGCAAATAGCAGTACTATGTGATATGATATAAAATTCTAATCAAATGAATGATTTTATTACTGATAGGTCGTTGTATAAAAGATTAATCTAAGTTGCATTATTGTAAGCCGCAGCTCCTCAGGCAAGTATCCTAACTTTGCATTTACTTTATGCAATGGACATGAGTAAGAAAGTTTCAGAATCATATTATTGTGCCAGATTATTAACTCTATTGTTATTGATTATGTATCCAATTATTCATATTCATACCAGTTCTTAAATTATCCGATCATTGTTTATCAATACAGTATTAGTGCATAATCCAGATATTTATTCTGTTCGTTGGTTTCTAAATGTGGTTATACAAGTGTCCCCACTTGAATAATCATTGTATTTAATCACATGTTGATACATACTTATTGATTTTCAGTATGTATACGTTGACTTAAAAGCCGTCTAAGCTATTTGATTTGGCTAGACACAAACTTAAAAATATTGTTGAACAAGATAGAACTTTATTGTATCCAACCAGATTGTTTTGGTTCGGATTCCCGACTAAGTATGAACATCCCGAACATGGGAAAACTTTTGTGCATCTAAGGTGGATAGAGTGAACGATAATATCGTTCTTGCATGTAGTATTGATCAATACAGGGCATAACGGGCTGATCACCCCCCGTGCCCGTAAGTTATGACGGTTTACAGATGAATTTCTGTTTAACCTTTTTGAAAATAGAAAACAATGTTCATAGTCTGTTGACAAATCTCCAGTTATAGTCAGTACGTAGTTTCAAAAATTTTATATAGAAGTGATATGTTGTTATTATTGGTTCAGCTTACTTCACAACTGTTGATTCGTTGTAGAAGTGGCATTCAAAGAAAACATTTAATTCTTCAGCTAATATATATTGTTGTTATTACTTGCTGGGTAATCAAATACTCATTCTTGCTTTAAATTTAAATGTTTTCAGCCAAGTATGATCAACCCGAAGGATCAGCCAAGAACAAAGGGAAAGGGAAGCTGTTCGAATGAATTTATAATATTCTGTGTAATAGTTAAGGTTTATTAAGACAATGTTATTTATTATCTATGATGTAATGAATGTTTAAAGGTCTCGTACCTGGGATTTAGACTTTGATATATGTAAATTAAGTTTGATATTTATATTATTGTTATTATTATTAGTATTATTCCGCTTATAGAAATGGTATCGTGAAGCGCCGAGTTCGAATTTCAAGTACCCGAATTTGGGGGCCTCACAGGTTGGTATCAAAGCTTTAGGGTTAGAAACCTTAGATGGGATTGACCTTAGGCTATAACCTTAGGACAGGGGAAAACGTTGAAAATACAAATAACTCATATAGAGTTTAAAAGGAGATGAATTGAATAAATTCATCATTAAACAAAATAAAAGATAACATTTATAAAACTATTGTTTGTTATGTGTATATACTATATACTAATCAGGATAATTTATGTGTGTAGATGTCTAGTGAAAAAGGCTTGTTATATGCTTATAGCATGAAGGAGGATCAAATCCATACACCCAAGCTAATATTGAAGCCAATAGCTGAAATAGAGGCTCACAATGAAACCAACTCGGATGAGGTGGTGGTATTGGAAAACGTAGTACCCGATTCAGAGATGGTAGAGCTGACAGATAGTGATTCAGGCACTAAAGTTAAAGCTGATCAAGCATCAACGGAGGTGCAGGATCTGAGGAACAAGGTTTCTTCTCTGGAAAAGTTGTGGGAAATAGAAAAACTGCTAAATAGTCAATTGCGTCAGGCGTTAATAGAAACAATGGAAGAACAAGATAAGCTTAAAATCCAAATTGATCAAATGGGAACCAGAAGCAGCAGATCGTGTACAACTCCGAGCAAGAAAGGGAAAAGAAAGATGAAAGATCGTGACTTAGGAAATAAGTGGGATTAGTAGTTGATTATGTATGTTTGATTATGTATGTTTGATAATGTACAGGTATAATGTAATATTCCCAACTTTTGTGTAAGTTATTGCAGTAATTCCCTACTTTTGTGGTCACAAAGGGATAGTAGTATGTGTTATGTTATGTAAAGTACTTTGAATTAATAAATACGAACCTATGTTTAATTAATGGAATAAGTTTTGTATAAAACTTCATGTTACATGTTAAACTTAAATAATAAGGTTGAGAATGTAAGTTAAATTTATGATTTTATTTAATCAGATAATGCTGCCAAGACGTCGAACTCGAAATCAAAGGGGAGAAGAATCTGTCAATAATGCTGAGGGGCAACAGCAAGACCCGATGCAAAACTTTGCGAACATGGTAGCTCAGGCTATGCAGCAAGGAATACTAGTAGCAGGGAACCAGCCAGACAATCGCTTGGCAAAATTTAAAGACTTCAAGGCAGTAGGGCCACCAGAATTTAGAGGATCAGCTAACCCTATAGAAGCCCAGACATGGATTAACGAGATAGAAAAGGAGTTCATAATTGCTAGGGTAGATGAAGGGCAAAAGACCTCTTTTGCCACCTATATGATGAAAGGGGAGGCGAACTTTTGGTGGGAGGCAAATCAAACAAGGGCAGGAGAAGGAGTAGTTACTTGGGCTAGGTTTAAGACTTTGTTTTTCGAAAACTACCTCTCAGCTAGCATGCAGGCTAGGATGGAGGTAAAATTTCTGGAGTTAAAGTAGGATAACATGACTATTGCGGAGTATGCCGCAAAGTTTAATGAGTTGGCTAGGTTCGCTCCGCATCAAGTTGATACGGAGGCTAGGAAGGCAAGAAGGTTCGAGCTGGGATTAAAACCTTGGCTCTACAATAAGGTGGCAGTGTTACAGATCAATATTTTTGCAGCACTCATGGAGAAGGCTATCATAGCTGAGGAGGGGAGTGAGGCCATAAGCCTCTACAACAAGGGAAAAAAGGAATAAGGGCAAGGCAGTAGGAGCTGTGAAGGTGAAAACTAATAGTGGGAATGGGGGTGAGAAAAGAAAGGGGAATTATTTTGGGAATGTTCATGTGAAACAGGAAGGTATGAAGAAGGTAGTTCAGTGTGGGAACTGTGGGAAGAATCAATCTGGTGAGTGTCTGAAGGGTAAGTTTGTTTGTTACAAGTGCGGGCAGGAGGGTCATATCTCTCCCAACTGCCCCAACCCAAGGATGAATAGTGGGTGTTTTCTGTGTGGGTCTATGGAGCATAAGGTGAGGGATTGTCCAAAGAGGAAAATGGAGGCAGGGAGTGAAACCACGGGAAAAGGCAGCGAGACAATGGCAATCACAGCACCGACTTCAACTAACAAACCAACCGCACGAGTCTTCAATATGACGGTCCAGGATACTGTGGCAGCTGGGAATGGAACTCTAGGTATTATTCGAATAACTTTTATTTTCATGTATATATTTGATTTTCCAATATATAGTAAATTATTTTATAAAGAAATTTTGAAGGAGGAATTTGAGTTCTTTTAAAAATCAAATTTTCGTTTAATCAGATAGACAAACTTTAGGTTGAATAGTTAAAGATCAGTTTGATCAAATATGATCGAGATCTACTTGCAATGATTGTGTATGTTATGTACCCCTGTATGAATGAGTTTTAAAACGATGATTCCGGGGACGGAATCCTTATAAGGGAGGATGAATGTAATAACTCGATATTTTCAATATAAAATAAATAAGAAATTTTGCATATAAATTTTTTTTATTTATCTTAATGATGAGAATAAGTTTCTAGTTTTGTGTATGATAAATACAAATATATTTAGTACCTAAAAAATTATAAATAATTTTAGAATTTTTGATCATTATAAATTATATTCTTATAGTAATTAAATTTTTGTAGCAGAAATGTTTTTATTAATGAAAACATGATTTTATATTATTTAAATAATATATGAAATGATTATTAGAATTATGATAATAAATATTTTATTATATGAATTTGTTCAAAATATTTAAGTTAATTATTTTAACTTAAATCAGATATGGAATCCAAACCCTAAATTTAGATTTTGATTAGGGTATGAGAATAATAATATAATATAAATTATATTTTAGTTTTTCAGTGCTATAAATATGTATTGTATATGTGTAGACTAATAATGGTTGGTCAATTATGGTAAATTATGTCATAACCCTTATATCATGTTGTTAAACCCTAATTGTTAAACTCAGTTATGAGTTCAAGACTGAGTAGTAATTATGTTATATGTATTATACTGTGTATTATAGAATTTTTATAATTAGGAGAAACCCTAATTATTATTTGAAAATCCTAATTTGTTAAAAATTAGAAACCCTAATTATTATTTTAATAAATTATAATGTTAAACCTCAATTGTTAATTTAGGAGCACTAATAATAATTAAGGAACCCTAATAATTTAAAAATTCTAATTTTAAATTAGTGTGTTTTAATTAAAATTTTATTACACTTTAATTTTAATTGTTCAAATCCTAAAAATTATTTAGAAAATTTTAAGACTTAAAATCTAGTGATTAAACCCTAGATTCAAGCACATTGGACAAGAATGCCCTTAAAATTATAATACAAATTACCAAAGTACCCTTTTTGTCCCATTCTTGAATTATTGATTAGCAAATCTTACAAAATCTGGCAGCCACCCTACACTACCTAGCTATGAGCTAGGATTACCAGCACATCAGCCATTGCAAGCAATCAAATACATTGCATCAATAGAAATGAGAATTTAAGAGAGAGAAAACCACAAAACAAAGTCATTTGATCACTTATACTTAGCCATACTCTCTCAAGACCAAACCCACGAAATTTTAGTGTTAGATCAGTCACAAATCAAGCCCCACTAACACCAATATCAAATCAGAAGCATAGAAATCAGATTTGCTCACTTAAAGGTATGAATCCTAAAAAGAAATCTGATTTTGATATGCATGTTAGATGTTATAAATTATTGTTAAAATATGTTGTTTATGGTGTATAATGATAATCTGGGTTGATAGATGTTAGATCCATAACATCTATAGGCTCAGATCTAGAGTTTTTCAAAATTTGAAAATTTTTGTTTTTGAGTTTGACAGTCAAATGTCAGTCCTCATAGATCCTTGTATGTTATGTGTTTTTGTGGTTTAAGTGTTTGATACTGTAGTCTGATATGTGGTCTTTAAACTGGATCTTGTATCAAAGTTAGAACATGAACAGATTGAAAGTTATTGTTGGTCAAAGTCGGTTGACCGACCATGACTTTCCTTTTCTAGGTAACCCAGAAACTGGTTTCCAGCGTCTGACAATGATTTGGAAGGCATAGATCTGCCAGTTGTTAAGTGTTATAATGATGTGTTTGTATCCACTTTATAGCTTGTCATATATACTATATATTTGTGACTTTAGATCCTTTAAACAATCAACTAATCAAACGTAGTGGACGGTCAAACTTGACCATCCGATCATAACCTGCATTTCTGGGGAATTTACAGAAACATGAAGAACAGCTTTCTAACATAGGTTGACTGGATTAGATCTTTTAACTGTGATGTTGATTTACTGATTTATTGTTATATTAATGTTCCTTGTCATGTATACTATAGATTTGAACCATTAAACGACATAAATCATGAACAGAACATAAAAGAAATCGAGCATGAAAGTGATAGGTTGAACTGCTGGGTTTCTGGGAAAACCCAGAAACGTTCTGACAAGATTTTGTTGAGCCCAGAAACGTCAAGAACAGCTCTGACAGCTTGTTCTTGAGCTTAGATCTTGTAGATGATGTATGTTTTGACCATGTTTGTTGTTAGATTGTGTAGTATTACACCAGTACTATAATATCTAACCATTTACTAGACCAGAAACACATTACACAAGGAATGATTGAAGGTCAAAGTAGCTCACTCGAACACTGACTTTGAATGCCTGGGTTTCTCAAAAACACCTAAGGCGACAAATTCTGTCGCTAAAGGGCTTTAGTGACAGACTTAGTAAAATTAATTAATATAATTTCTAAAAATCTTTTAAAAATAGTAAAAAAATTCTGAAAATTACAAAAATAGTTTTAAAAATTATTTTAAGTTATAAAAATTAACTTTTAATAATTTGACATATTTTTCATAAATATTAATATTTATTTGGATATTATTGGTATTTAAATTATTTAATCAATGCATTAAATAAATTAATTAAAAATGATTTTATTGTATTAAAAATTATTTTAAATAATAATAAGGTATTAAATAATATTTTAAGTTATAGAACATAACTTTTAATATTTCAAGATAAGTTTCATTAATTATTAAATATTAATGATTTTAGATTTATTTAGTAATTATATTAAATTAATTAATTAAAAATGATTTTAATATTAAAAAAATCATTTTAAATGAAAATAAATAGTTTAATAATATTTTAAGTTATAAAATATAACTTTTGATATTTAAAGGTAAATTTCATTAATAATTTAATATTAATGATATTAGTTTTATTTAATAATTTTATTAAATAAATAGTTTAAAAATAGTTTTATTAATTTAAAAATCATTTAAAAAGGAAATAAATGAATTAAAAATATTTTAAGTTATAATAAATGACTTTTAATATTTTGATAAATAATAAATTAATATTCTAATATTAATGGTAATTATTTAAAAATAATTTTAAATATTTTAAAAATCATTTAAGGGTAATATTAATACTTTAAAAAATATTTTGAGTTATTATGAATAACTTTAATATTTTGACAATAGTTTCATTACTAGTTTAATATTAATTAAATATTAATGATAATAGAATTAATTAATAATTAAATTATTTAATAATGATTTCGATGTTTAAAAAATCATGATAAAGTATAATAATTGTTAAAAATTATTATAAGGCTTTGAAAAATAATATGACTGATATTTAAAATATCTAAGCGAATATTGAACTACAGGACAGAGTCTTAGACTCGATAAATACCCGATAAAGTCATCGGTACACCGAAATATTTCAGAAATTGATCTAGACTTATATAATTGGACACGATAAGTGTTTGTTTGTGAACCAATGACTTATAACATATGTGACAATGTGATTAGGTTATGTGCAGACTGCAAATAGCAGTACTATGTGATATGGTATAAAATTCTAATCAGACGAATGATCTTATTACTGATAGGTCGATGTATAAAAGATTAATCTAAGTTGCGTTATTATAAGCAGCAGCTCAGGCAAGTATCCTAACTTTGCATTTACTTTATGCAATGGACATGACTAAGAAAGTTTCAGAATCATATTATTGTGCCAGATTATTAACTCTATTGTTATTGATTATGTATCTAATTATCGACGTCGGGATTTTTAATTGTCCCTTTCCGTTACTTGTTCTTTGGTGTTCTCATTTTATGTGAGATTTATTTGAAAAAATAAGTGAAAAAGGTTCGACATGTATAATGTCGACGATTGGACTATAAGAGTCGCTAGTTGGTTTTTTAACTGGTTGTACCAACACAACTGAGAAAAAGTTTACCTATTGACCCAGTGATGTGACACTGCTAAACGGGTCGGTGAAACCGAGATTCATTAGGGTCCGTGGACTTGGTTATGCGAAGGGAAGGTGTTAGGCACCCCCCGACATCCGTGTTACCACGGTGACCGCTTCTTTTCAAGAAACTATTATCTGAATGTGTGTGTGTGTGGGTCAATGTGATGTTATTTGGAAGTAGTGCGAGGCCTCGTTCGCACCTATATACACAGGGTTTGAATTTTATGTAAAAATTTAATTTTAAGCAAGATATGGCAGTGATGTTTTATAAAAGAGGTTTTTCAAACCCTGATGCTCAATAGTAATTGAGACCTTTTACACTCCCATTTTATTCTGTATTCGGCTAGATTGATTTTATTTGACAGATGCGAAGCATCCGTACGAAAACAATGTACAAAAAGGTGTTGAGTTCCTTGTGGGTATGAAAACTATCTGAGAAAATCTAAACATCACAGATATATTTACAAGCTACTTACAGCTGAAAAGGTTAATCACGGGAACCGAATCTAGATTCAGGGGACTGAATCTGTGATCACATGATTCCTAGGCTCACATGATGCCGCAATTGATATAAAAGCATTAAGCAGGTATATATATAAAAGCCGTATATATATATATATATATATATATATATATATATATATATATATATATATATATATATACATGATCACCAGCCACGGAGCACATCCATGGGGGATCAGAAATATAAATAAAGCTGTAAAAGCTATCAACAGCCACGGAGGAAACTCCAGGCGGGACGAAATGTACAGAAAGCTGTAAAAACGGTCAACCACCACGAAGTAAACTCCAAGTGGGACGAAATGTAAATATATATATATATATATATATATATATATATATATATATATATATATATATATATATATATAAGCATGTAAACGCACCGAATATAAAATTCAGGCTCATCGAACAAAGTCCAACAACAGTTAATATATATAAGTATATATATATATTAAAGCAGTAAACGCACCGGATGTGAAATCCAAGCTCACCGAACAGAGTTCGATAGCAGTTCATATATATAATTATATATATAAGAAAGCCATTAAACGCACCAGACATAAGTCTAGGCTCATCGAACAGAGTTCGACATGCAGTTCATATATATAAATGTATATATATATATATACAAAAGCAATTGAACGCTCCAGACCGAAGTCTAGACTCAATCGAGGCATAACTCGATAATGTTAGTCCATATATATAAATATATATGTATACACAAGCTAAAAATAAACCACGGACCGAAGTCCGAGCAAAAGTGTGCAACACGACTCTCAATCTGTAGAAGGGTGTGTGCAAAGATGAAGAGAAAAACTTTAAAGTATGAAAGAAGGCTTACAGTGGGCTACCAAAGAAGACTTCAATATCTTTAAAGTGGGTAAACACTGACTTTTGTAGGTATAAAATAAGCTATATGTGAGCTCACAAGTGTTTAAAATGAGAAAGCACTCAGTCTGGGGTGAGTACAGAGCAAATTGGGCAGGGCTTCCTCGCCGTTTTCTCTTAGAAAATGGCCACCCCAAGCACTCTATTTATAGAGGGTGGAGCCGCAGGTGTACCTGCGGTTGGGCCGCAGGTAGACCAGAGGCAACCCGAGTTGGCCCGGGTTTTCGGGTCGGGTCGTCTCGAAGTACGTGCACTCAGGCATTGTAATGTCCACTTGGACTTTCAAAAGTGTAATTCGGGCATCCGTTTGAGATATACAGGACCTATTTCGGACCGTCGTTGTCGAGAGTTGTACGATGGCATGGGATTAGAGTTTGTGCGAAGTCATTGAAGATGGGACGGTGCCCTCTGGTCTTCAAGCTTTAACTTTCATCTGTTATCCCGCACAATAGTCACTCGGGATTGGTTAGTCTTGTGGGACACTGTTGCGTAGAGACGTTGAGACGACGTGGCGTGGCATCGTGTTGGTCAGATGACGATGTTGTCCCTCACCGGTGTTATCACCGGATTGGGCTGATAAAGCAGACATTGCTCAGCTTCGCTGAGATTGGACTGCTGCAATTTGTTGAAGGTCCTCATTGTCATCTTTGAGGTGTGCCTGTTTTCCCGATGTTATCGCCGGGCTGGTACAGTGTATCTCGTTGTGAGCGTCGAGATTAAAGCTGGTTACATTTGTAACAAGCATTTCCGGGGTTATTGCCGAAATTGCATTCCTTGGGGTTATCACCAAGGTTGGTGGCTATTCCCATGGTTGGGACTAAGACTGGATACCTCGGGGTTATCTCTGAGATTAATCAGTCTTCTCCGGTGTGTGTTCCAGTATTGATCTGCATGCCTCGGGGTTATCTCTGAGATTAGAATTGTAACTCCTAGATTGCGATCCGGGGTTGATGCTGAACTTCCGGTAGTATCCGGCATGGATATGGATCGTCTTTTAGGGTTCCCTCTTAAAAGACGAATCTGCTCTCCTGCAATGTTAGTGACAGGCGTACAGAAAATTACGAGTGTCTACAGATGCCCCTCTTTATCTTACTCATGCATGGCGATGCATGGGTAGGATAAAGAATCCTAGACACTTGAAACGTAACAAGATGAACATGGTACTATGGATAGTAACATGATGCAAATGTACGATGCATGTGTACAGGGTTGTAGCCCAACACGCTAGGGATGATTACTGGCTCCCTGTTACTTCAATTGGGGATTGGCAACGATGACCAGATTTGATGTGTAATCTGAATCTGTTAGGATGTTGATGTTGGAGTTATCACCAAAGTCCTGTGTCTTTGATTATGACTTGATCTCGAAGATGTACCTCTTATGTGTGAGAGATCTATGGGGATGAAGCTTGATCTGCTTGAGGATGTGTATAACATATTCCATCATCAATCCTCCTTGATGACAATCTCCTGGTTTGTATTGTCAGGACATGTCACGATTCTGTTAGATTTACTGCCAACAGCAAATGTTGTTAGGGATGCCCGACCTTCGTTGCCGTGTATTTCACCGACATGTGAATCAACGGCTAAAAAATCCTATAGGATATACTATCAAGGTTGCTTGACTTTCGTTGTCATGTAGATCACCGGAACATTGTGTTGTGACCCCGCCGGGGATCCGCTAGGGAATACAAGCGGTCGGGTGTGAAAACCTCGAATAGCTTCAGAGCTCTGATAGGTTTAAATCGCTATCGACTGTAATAATGTCAAGGCTGCTTGACCTTCATTGATATGTGTGTCAACGGATGAGCATACGTTGTAACCCCCTGCCGTGACTTCATATTGTAACCCTCGTCGGGGATCCACTGGGGAGTGATGAATATAAACGTACGCAATGATTAAACAACTTTCCATGCTTTGATGGGTTTACTTGCCATCGGCTGAAACAACGTCAAGGCTGCTTGACCTTCGTTGATTTGTGTGTCAACAGATGAGCCTACGTTGTAACCCCCGCCGGGGACCTCTTTTGTGAAAAGATTGGGGTGACAACCTTAGGCTGACGGCATCGGACCTCTGTACGGTATTGCCGAATGTGGTATGCAAAGACTTAAATCATCGGTATAGTAAACCCTATGTTCGGGCGAATACCAATAGATGAAAAGAAAGTCACAGTTGGATCCAGAAAAACCAGGGTTTTAGGCTATTCTGCTCAATCGCGTAGTGTTTTTATCCCTGGTTTGACCTTTTCAGCTTGTAAGAACTCCTTTGCAACTCAAACTGGACCGAGCCGGAGGGATGGGACCCGGATGGGGGTGCCGCAGGTGCACCTGCTGCAGCTACAGATGGGCCTACGGCTAACCGTGGATGATATAATCCAACAGGTTGGTCTCACAAGTCACTTTCAACTTGCTTCGTATAGAGAAAACCGCGAGCCATCTTCAGATCTGCTGAGTTCAGGCTGCTTTCTACAAATTCTGTCACCGTACGAGTGTTCTACACTATCCTGGTAATATATGCCTGTATTTTCTCTCTTTTCTATCCGTTGGATTTTGAGTTATCGTATGAAATGCATCTAAACACATAGTAGTGATTATGTATGTACAAATGACTAGATAAAAAATATTCAACATAGTAAATATTAATATTAAACCATGCTAAACATAATGATGTAAAAAAATTTAACTTTTGAGACAGTCAAATTGGCTCCTTTTTCTGCTTTTTTTTTGTCTTATTTGAGGTCCAATGAGCATAAGGTAGCAAGGCAAAGTACTCCTAGTATTGAGGTTGGCCTTATGCATGATGATTTTAATTTTTAATGCATATATTATGTATATGACTTTGGGGCAGGTGCTACTGAATGGCCACCTAGACATGCCTGTATGCATATGGATAGTCCTATTTTCAAAGGGGACTATGACAAAAATTTTCTAAATGTAGGCATTGGGTAGTCATGCATTTTAACTCTATTATATGTTAAAGTAAATGCATGCATGCATGCATATAGTCATAAAATGCATTCTAGAAAGCTCCAGGTAAGGAAATATATGGATCCGGATTAGCCGAGCAGTTCCTATAGGACCACTTCTGGCGTACGGCGGAGGGCTTCTGAAGTGCCTCGTCCCCGTTCTGTCAGAAAGCCTCGTTGGTTGGTGGAGGCCGTGATACGTTCTGTCCAGGTAGATGTTCCAAACGTTGAGGACGAGGAGGCGGATATTTCGATAAAGGATCCCGCTCCTGCTGCACATGTCCCTCGTAGGGAGCTTCTGAGCATTCAAGTGGTGAATCCAGAGTTGCTGGGTGATTTGGGCAGACATCCATCGATGTATTTGCATGCTAACGAGGTATGGCGTTAGACTTTGATCTTCCTTCTTTCCTATTGATGAGGATTAAAGGATTTTGGTGTTAATCTGCATTTCATGCAGGTTCCTGGTTTTACACAGCCTCGAGGGAACTGGTTCAGCATTCACTCTATATATCAGGCACTTCATCCTGACTATATAGCGGTAGTGCATGAGTAGGGATTTGGGGCATTCTTCTCCATCCTTCCCCGTCATTGTCCCTGGGGTTATCTCAGGGCATTGTCTGAGCGATGGTTTCATCAGACTCAGTCACTCCATCTGCTGGATTACGAGGTGATGATGTCGCCTATGGATTGGCGATTTATCACAGGTATGGAGTTCGGAGGGGAGCCAGTGCCTTGCATGGCAAATATTACCCTTACTACCGTTAGATCCTTATTAGGAGTTCCGGCGGCGGCGCTCAAAGTTAGGACTGTCCGTTCAGGTCCTTTGAGCGTAGATGCTATGAGCGGGCTAATGAGTGAGCCTATGCCTGATGATGTCAGAATCAGGGATCGCGTTCTGCGGCGATTGTTCCTGATGATCATTCGAGCCTGCTTCATAGCAGATAACTCTTCTACGGTATCTTTCGCTTTGATCAGCACTACATGTGATGTGGACCATATTGGAGAGTATGATTGGGGTTCCTACACCTTTGCCTATTTCCTCCGGGGCATGCGTATGCGCTCACAGGGTTTGATTGAGGCTTGGCTAGGATTTTACCCATTTCTGCTGGTGAGTATTTCTCTTATCATTTACCATGTATAGGTTAAGAGTGTTAACTGACAGCAAATGTTTGCCTTTGTGTTGGCAGTTTTGGGCCTATGAGAGGCTTCCATGCTTACATCCCGTGAGTGTGTTAGGTTTAGACACCTATCCACGAGGACGACGATGGAAGCATTCGATTCTGCCAGAGGTCCCTGTAGCTGAGGGATTCACTCATTGCCGTATGCAGCTGAAGTTACTGACGGCCGACACCATCACATGGCTTCCCTATTCCGGGGAACACCTGACCGTGGGTTTTGAGGATGGATACCCGACTGGAGTCGAGTATGTGATTTCCACCAGGAGAGTTCCTTTCTTCACAGATGGAGGCTAGGAGCTCTATTTAGGAGAGCGTGCTATTAGGAGCACCACAGGGGAGATTCGTATACCGATCTTGCCTCCTACCTGGCGTTATTGGCATGTATCGCAATCACCCATCACTGATATCCCATTGTTGGGGGTTGACAATTTTGCATTGTCAGAGGGTCCATGTACTCAGGAGACGTTCCATCGGTGGTGGTCCCCTCGCACTATTGGAGCTCAGTCCCGCGCCATACAGTTTATGAGGGATATGATTCTAGGATCCTTGATGATGACGGATTGGATAGCTTGTGTCCGAGATCTGACTCATATGACCCAGATTGATAGTTTGACCCGACAGTTGCACCAGGCACACATATTTATCCGGTATTTGGTCAGAGATCTGGCAGAGGCGGCTTCATTTGATCCTTGCAGCTCAGGTGCTGGCCCCTCAGGTGACCCATTCGCACTACAAGAAAATAGGTCATTAGCGACGGCCGTATTAGCGACGGACGTATCCCCGTCGCCAATGACCTCATTGCCGACGGCATAGCCGTCGCTAATGAGGTCTGTCGAGAATGACCCTTCCCGGGCCTAAATTTGGTGAGAATTTTTTGGCGCGGTGGGAAAAGGGCATAGGCGACGGTCTTTGCCGTCGGTATTGAGTGCCGTCGAGAATGAGTTTTTATTTACTTTCGGTAACTGAGATTTTTTTTCATTTCTGCTGTTCATTTTCTCCTTCTTCTTCCTCGCGCCGTCGCCGGCTGCTCTTTCCCGTCGCCCACTGGTCCTCTCTTGCCTTCGCCGCCTCTCTTCACGTCGTCATCTCTTGACTGAGCAAGGTAATGTCTTCCCAATTTCAATTTCCCCCAAATATAACCTAATAATCCCTTCCTCTACAATTTCACTCTATTTTCCCCAAATATCAATTGCATTGTAGTGTATTACTATTTCAAATGTTTGCTAGTTTACATGAAAATTTTAAGTCGGAATATTGCAGTGTACAAGACCTTATTGCAATTTCAAATATTTGCAAGTTTACATGAAAATTATATTGCAGTGTATGTATATATATTGCAGTAGCTTTCAAGCCTTGGGTTAAGTTTATTTATATTTTTTATTCTTTGGGGGTTAAGTTTTTTGTTATCACTAGTAGCTTTCAAGCCTTGGGTTAAGCTTGAGTTCATAAAGAATAAGGTTGAGATGAAATTGGTTTGAGCTTAGACCGTGCCTTGTACATTCTAAACCCATTTTAATTTTTATACAACAATTCAAAACTATATGAGACATTATGTGTACTTGAGCTATTAAAATATGAGTTTTTTTATAATAAAGAAGCTTAACATTCAATCTAATCATATGAAGTCCAATCTCAACATGTTGTCAGACTAATTAGGTATGAATGATATTAATATCTAATCATAGTAATCAAGAGCAAATCAATAGATGTTATGAAAAATATATCTAAATAATAAGTACGCGGAGCAACATCAATCAAAAGATAGTGGTTCAACCAAATAGAAATGGTAAGTAATGTTTGTCTTGGCTCTTAAAGGAGGTTTGGAACCTAAGTTGCCTTAATTTACAAAAATTTACATTAAAATCATATAAAGAAGCTAATTAGGATCCTCCTGCTCCTGCTATGAGTTAGATCCAACTATATATATATTTGTCTCTGTTCATAAAGAAAGAAAGCTAGCAAATCTTTGATTGTCGGTCGTGGATCCATCCCTATTCCTGCCTATGATTAATTGAGGTAGTAA
Organism: Panax notoginseng; assembly: GCA_016801055.1. Classification (NCBI taxonomy): domain Eukaryota; kingdom Viridiplantae; phylum Streptophyta; class Magnoliopsida; order Apiales; family Araliaceae; genus Panax; species Panax notoginseng. The sequence goes on from CM029014.1 coordinate 161,220,774, forward strand.
TTTATGTGGTAAATTGTTTTGTAAGAAGAAATGTGTTTGGAGTATTTGGAAAATTCATGTGTTTGCAATCGGACTCAACAGAAGACATTGTGAGAAAGTCAGAGTTTACTATTTATGAAACTTTCATATAAGTAAACCTACTGGAGTTGATATATATAGAAAGAATTGAGGTACAAATAAATAAAATTTGCTCACTGTATCGTTTAAACCATTACTATCACACTTAATGTATAATTTTATTACATCTATCATTTTTACAAACAAAAGTAATCGTATAATTTTCTGTAACTAGTATTTTAGGGCAAATTATGAAGAGTCTGTGTAGCTTTTATTACATCTATTTATGTTATATCCTTTTAGGTTACTATTTATGTTGCATTCTTTTAATTGTATCTATATGTTATCCTCTTTGTTACTGTTCACAAATATAGTATTTACGTATGTATACATACATATGATTTGACAGTATATGTTATCTTCTTTTATCTGTATCTGTATGTTATCCTCTATGTTATCCCTCTTTTATTGTATGTTGCATTCTTTTAGTTGTATCAATATAGTATTTTTTTTAGTTTCGGTGGTATACATACATATGGCGCACACACCACACGGCGATCGTGGTGGGCGTGTAGGTCGTGGGGGCCCTGCCGATTCTACGTGTGATGATCAGGCCGGATCGTCAGGTATAATTACATATTTTATTGGGATTCATCTTATTATTCTTTATTTTATATTGTATTGTCATTATATTCGTTTATATAAATATTGATGTATTTCACTACATAGGTGATCGATGTAGGCCTCCGCGGGGACTAGCACTTGGCTTGCTAGGGAATCCCCCCCAGGCGCCACTTATATGTCTTGTTGGGACTCATAGGTAATTTCATAATCCTATATAGTATTACTATAATATAAGTATTTAGTTTTTAAATATATATTCTTTGTAATTTGCAATGTATTAATTTCAATTGTAGTATCGTTGACGCCATGCCAAGGAACACGTTGCTTAGGATCGTCCGCAACCGATTTTCAAGCCCGCGGATGAGGTGGGCGGATGTGGATGACCGCACACGTCAGTTGATTATTACTGAGTTTAGGGTAGAATGTCAATCATTCATATGCTAGTTTTATATTCCATTTGAATATATTGCTACCTCTTTGATTTATGTTACCTCTTTGATTTATGTTGTTTACTAAGCTTCTTAATGTGTAAGATGCAGAGATATTATCGTTTTGAGGACGGGCAGGAAGCCCATGGCATGACTGTTCTACATAGATACCTAGAGATGAATTGGCACAAGTGGGTCTACGACTGGAAGAAGAAGTCCCAGACGAAGATGGCTGATGGACAGACACTTAAGGATGTCTGGCCAGATTTCATATCTGCTGCGGTGTGGGACCAGATGTGCATCATTTAGGACGGTGAGGCCTTCAAGAAGATGTCGGCACAACGTTCAGCTGCCCAACAACAGAGTCGTCTCCCACACTGCACTGGGTCTCAGTCGTACGACCTGTACCAGGAGAGACTTGAGGTGAGTTTAAAGCATGCACCCTCCCACTTGGAGTTTTGGTGGCACGCCCACCAAAAGAAAGGTGATGTGGTTATATCTCACCTGAGGCAGAACGCATTGCTGTAAGTTATTTAATTCTCTTATTTAGTATGTATTTAAAATTCGGATATTCTTTGCATTATTTCATTTTATACTTTGCGTATCATCCACTAATGTATTTTTTTTTAGCGACGGTTCGAGGATCTTACAGTGGCCCGGAGCAGCTAGAGAGGTGACACTCAAGTAGACGACTCTACGCGTGCGGACGAGGAGATAGAGGACTGGCTGCAGGCTACAGGGGGGCCGAAGAAGGGTAGAGTTGTGGGCATTCCTCATGTCCCAGCTTACACCCTAGTCCCTGCTGCGAGATCTCGGCGATGCCCACCCACTGGAGGTAGTGGTGCGAGTGGATCGGGCGTCGGCCCTTCATTATCCGACGACTTCTTCCGGCGGATCATAGAGGGGTGCATGGCGAGCGGTGTTGTGCAGTCAGTCGCACCATCACGCGAGCGGATCTATCAGCTGCCTCAGGAGGTTGTTCACGGCTCTATCGATCCTACAGCTGCCGTTGACGACCTCATGGGTGTAGTACGGGAGGAGGCCATCCGCGTGTGTGCAGTTGTCGTGGCCAACATCTTTCCACCACATATTCGACAGGTAAAAACAATTAAATTCTGTATTTCCATATTTAATTTATGTAATTTGTAATTATATTGCTTAGATAAACTTAAGATAAAACCCCAACTTCCATTAAACTTACTAAAATTAGGCACGGAAACATACACGCAGCACCACATAGGCATTAGGCACGTGTTGCAACTTACGAGACTCGATTTCGACATACGGAGATCGAGTTATCGCCCAAATTGCAAAACACACCAACAGTTAGGTAAAAAGCCAAAAAAGAGACCAAAACACGCCTTGGTCATCCGAATGATATGCAAACACACATGTAGTACTGCATAAGCATTAGACACGTGTTGCAACTTACGGGACTCGATTCCGACATACGGAGATCGAGTTATCGCCCAAATTACAAAACTCGCCAATAGTTAGGCAAAAAGCCAAAAAAGAGACCAAAACACGCCTCTATCATCCAAATGATATGCAAACACACACGTAGCACAGCATAGGCATTAGACACGTGTTACAACTTACGGAACTCGATTCTGACATACGAAAATCGAGTTATCGCCCAAATTGCAAAACTCGCTAATAGTTAGGCAAAAAGCCAAAAAAGAGACCAAATCACGCCTCGATCATCTGAATGACATGAAAACACACATGTAGCACCGAATAGGCATTAAACACGTGTTGTAACTTACGGGACTCGATTCCGACATACGGAGATCGAGTTATCGCCCAAATTGTAAAACTCACCAACAGTTAGGTAAAAAGCCAAAAAAGAGACCAAAACACGCCTCGGTCATCCGAATGACATGCAAACATACATGTAGTACCGCATAGGAATTAGACACATATTGCAACTTACGGGACTCGATTCTGACATACGGAGATCGAGTTATCGTCCAAATTGCATAACTCGCCAATAGTTAGGCAAAAAGCCGAAAAAGAGACCCAAACCCGCCTCGGTCGTCAGAACGATACGCAAACACACATGTAGCACCGTATAGGCATTAGACACATGTTGTAACTTACGGGACTAGATTCTGACATACAGAGATCGAGTTATCGCCCAAATTACAAAACTCGTCAACAGTTAGGTAAAAAGCTGAAAAAGTGACCAAAACCCGTCTCGGTCGTCTGAACGACACGCAAACATACACGTAGAATCGCATAGGTATTAGGCACGTGTTGCAACTTACGAGACTTGATTTTGATTTATGGATGCCGAGTTCTCAGCCCGTTTGCCCGACGAACCAATAGTTAGGCAAAAAGTCGAAAAAGAGACCAAAACCAGCCTCGGTCGTCCGAATGACACGCAAACACACACGTAGAACCGCATAGGCATTAGGCACGTATTGTAACTTACGGGACTCGATTTCGATATATGGATGCCGAGTTATCAGCCCGTTTGGCCGATGAACCAACAGTTAGGTAAAAAGCCGAAAAAGAGACCAAAACCTGCCTCGATCGTCCGAACGACACGCAAACACACATGTAGCACCGCATAGGCATTAGACACGTGTTGTAACTTATGAGACTCGATTTCGATATACGGATGCCGAGTTATCAGCATGTTTGTCACACTTGTAGAACACAAACTAAAATAATTTAAATATGCTTAGTTTTTGACTTCGTTTTTAATATTTTACTTTTTTAGGGTCTTGTTGAGGAGACTCATGGGGGTGGAGGCTGCGGCACAGGCGATGCCTGTGGCGGAGATGGTGATGACCGCCGAGCTAATGAGACAATAGAGGGTGGGATCGGAGGTGGGACAGGCGATGGGACCGGCGATCGTACGATAGATGGTGGCACTGACATTCCTGATCTTGGGCTGTAGTTAGTTTATGTTTATATTTTGACTTTTATGTATATATTTATATACCTTTTGAGTTGTACAGACTAGACTTTTGTATCTAACTATATTGATTGTTGATGGTGAAAGATATGATTGTTATTGATATGCGTGCATTGTCATTATTTGTTTTTCTTTAATTTTTAGCAGGTACAATTATATATATGTAAATGAACAGGGGAATTTTGCAATTTTTAATTTTTTTTTCCAGCAGGTCATTGGTGACGGGGTCATTGGTGACGGGAGGCCGTCGACAATGACCTGAAGGTCATTGGCGACGAGAATAGACACTCAATGGCGATGGCAGCCCGTCGGCAATGATTGTTAAATTTAAACTCAATAATGATTAGTAGCGACAGAACATCTGTCGTTATGGCCGTCGGCAATGACTCATTTATGACGGTGAGCCGTCGGCATTGACCCCGTCGGCAATGACCACCTTCCCAACGGCGAGCGATGGGAGCCAGGGGCGACGACCTCCTGGGCGACGGGGGGGGCTACGGAAACTGCCGTCGCCAATGACATCATTGCCGACGGCAAGAGAGTCATTGGCGACGGCAGTGGCCGTCGGTAATGACCTTTATTTTTGTAGTGTCAGTTTTATCGGCGCGAATCCTCCTTTATATAGGCTTGACATCCCTGTTGATAGAGATCCAGTGACTCAGGAGGAGTTACATCAGGTGGACAGAATTGATGATGTGGACATCGACACCATTATCTTCTTCTGATGTGTATTCTCGTTATATCTTTTGATAGGCCTCTGTTAGATATTGGGTGGTTGTGCCCCATTCTCGCTATATCTTTTGATAGGCCTCTGTCAGTAGTAGGGCGTCTGTGCCCCATTTTCCTGCATTTGTAGCTGTACAGAGATGATGTATTAGATGATGATATACTTAGGAATGTATGCACTATTTTTTCCATTCCCTATATCATATTGCCATCTATTATCTGTTATGCATGTATCATGTTATGCATATGTATGTATGTCCAGAGATATTCGGCATTGACCCCTGGATGGTTTTATGACACGGCCCGCACAGATGTCTTCTTCGACAGTTAGCCGTATAGATCATACCCCACCGTCAGTGGTGGCATCGGCTATGAGATCGTGGTATAATAGCATGTCACCACCAGACAGGGTGACTGTAGATCATTTATTACAGCATACCATGACCTTTTTAACTTTTCAGGTTCCCGCAGGATTTGTGGACGGGATGATAGAGCATTGGCTATCGGATAGGCAGGTATTCTGATTCGGCACCCATGAGTTGACTCCTACTCTGGAGGAGTATGCACGTTTGATGATGCTGCCTTTAGACAAACCTTGCGTGCATCTGGCTTTGGGAGACATGAGCAGACGATTCATGACTCTCACAGGATTGAGGCGTAGAGTAGTACAGGATGAGTTGACATCTGGCCACGTGATATCCCAGCATTTTCTGTATGACAGATTTGGCTCGGAGGACAGCTATTTACGACATTCTGGGGATTTCACCGCATCGAAGGATCATTGACGTTTGGCCAGAGTTGACGTACTGATGCTATATGTATTGTCATATGTGTATATGTCGTGGTATATGGATGAGATAGATATAGGCATTGTCATGGCTGTGAGAGCTCTCAGGGAGGGTCGTACCATTGTACCTATGATTGCAGCAGAGACCCTGCGGTCGGCATCCTACTGCTGTACTTATCCGACAGGAGTGTTCACTGGGAGTTCAGTCATGCTATATGTGTGGTTCATGTCACACTTGAGACCGATTGGCACTCTTAGACGGCATGGGTACTGCTTCACCCATGATGTAGCTATGTCATACTCTTTTCAGCCATCAGAGTGTATAGATGCTCTGTCCTGGTCCACATTCTTAGCAGATATCAGAGATCCACTCAGCATATTACCGTGTTCGGGGCTTAGCTCACCATACAGCTTCATTACTCATGCTCCGGGCATGGACTATCTCCCTCTGGCTGGTTTGAGGGGAGTGACCACTTATCACCCATTGGCCGTGAAGTCGCAGTTCGACCAGTTCTAGGATTTTCATCCTTTTGAGGGGGCGACAGGTCAGCGTTCAGCTTCTCGGTACCTCTCAGCATAGGACCGATCTCGGGTATACGCCTGCTGGGATCAGCGCGAGATAGCGGCTTTTTCTATCAGTCATCCTGGTTATTCTGTAGAGTATTCCGCGTGGATGGAGACAGAGATTTTATCGGCTGCAGCAGTATTTGTAGTACCGGAGCGAGAGTTAGATGATGTAGAGCCCATGGAGGATATTGATACCTACATCGAGGAGGAGCCCACTGCTGGATTGTCAGCATTTCTTCTGGATTCTCCTAGTACTAGTACTGTTGTGATTCGGCACTCGGCACGGTACTTAGAGCAGAGTCTTCATCTGATAACCTTTAAGAGAGATCAGATTCGATCTATGATGTCGACTGCTCTTGATGGGAGGGAGGTCGCTCTATTGGAGAGAGACGAGGCATTGGCTCGTAGAGATGCCGCCGTCATTGAGCGGGATGCGGCTATATCAGCCAGAGATGCAGTGATAGTTAAGCGGGATATCGCCATATATGCCCGGGATGTAGCCGTCACAGATAGTACTGCAGTGATGTCCCTTACCACTGGCATGATCGCAGAGATGAACGTATATATTGATGATTATATGGTCACCATGCAGATGGATGTAGATCTATTGGGTCGTGTGGATATTCTCATACAGGAGACCACAGCTTCACCTCCATCTTCTGAGAGGGACGCCATGTTGGGCTTGTTAGCTCGCATATACCCTGACTTGTAGATGATCTTATATTTTCCTGCACAGACTAGCTTAGCCATTTTGTCATGTACAGTTTACATTGTGTATATCAAACAGCATTATATATATGACAGGGAAATATATTTTTGGTCACTTCCCTTTTAGATATGCTTTGCTACTTGCTTGATATTTTGCCTGCTGCTTCAGGGCTTGTGATCTTGATGTATTCTGAATTCCTCCTGGGTGGATGGACATTGAGTTGTCTCTGGATAATTCAGAATGGATCATCGATCTGCATGTATCCCTACCATCTCTCGGTGTCTTGGAGCTGGTTTCTGTATGGAAATGAGGAGAGGAGTGTGGCTTTCCTCTCTGAGATTGACCGCACCACAGATGGTCGCCAGTACTTCTATTTAGGAGAAGCCTAGTTAATTCCATCTCTTATGGATTGGTGTTGCTCTTCAAGGTATAACCGCAGCTTAGATGGTCGCCGAATCTCCTAGTTGGGAGGAGTTCAGGTAATTCCACCCCTTTGGTTTGAAGCCGAATGAAATGTAGTGGATTAAAGGATGATCCCAGTACCAACTGACAAGGGTTTGTGTTTTGGTAGGTGGTGAGACCGCACCATGAATGGCTGCCTACGTACTCCTATTGAAGAGAAGATCAGGTCTGCGTAGTTCAAACCTGGTGTAAGAGGTTCAACGTTGTATGTGGCAGGAATGGTGTAGGAATGTTTTTTTTTTGTAAGGAAAAGGGTGGAAATGTTTTTTGTTGTTTTTGTCACTATAAGTTAAAACATTTAGTGACGACATCAAATATTGTCAAATAAACCTAATACCACGCTCATACGGTGACGGTCTCTGTGACGATTAACACTCGTCACCAAATATTTTAGTGACGACAAATGAATTTTATGTGACAAATTTTATCGTCATTTTTTGTGTGATTTCTTGTACTGGAAAAGGGCGGGAGCCATCTTCCATGGTCAGCTATATCAACAAAGGATTGCTCGGTCCTACAACAAGAAGGTCCGATTTAGGAAATTCAAAGAAAATGACTTGGTGCTAAAGAAGATCTTCACCAATTAAGATGAAGCCAGAGGAAAATTTGCCCCAAACTGGGAAGGCCCTTTCATCGTCAAAGAAGTTTTAACAGGAGGAGCCCTCAGACTGTAAGAAATGGATGGGGAAGAATTCCCCCAGCTAATCAATTCAGACACCGTGAAAAGGTATTATATCTGAATTACCTATAAACCAACATCCTGATTCTGGAAAAAAAAAAAGCAAGTCAATTCAGATTTTCACTACAAAACCTGAACTACAGAAGACCTGATCTCCCCTCTACCGGAGTACGTAGGCGAGCCAGCTATGTTGTGGTCTAATCTTCAAAAGAAAAAGCCAAATCCCTTACTTTACTCGAAAACCGAATTAAATACCAGTCTCAAGACACCAAACCTTACATAAAACCAAATTCCATGAAGCCTACACAATCAACGAACCCTTTTGAGAAACCCTTCGACATCTCAATGTCAGTCCATCAAGAAAGAGTTCGTGATACATCAAGGCAACCAGTCATAAAGAAAATGGCAATCACCAAGCAAAGATCAAAACATATGCAAAAGGGAAGTGAATCAAAATATATTTCCTTGCCATATAATACAGTTTAATATATACAATGTATCATGTACATGACAAAAATGGCTAACCTAGTCTATACAGGAAAATGAAAGCTAGTCTATAAACTCGCGATCAAACAGGACAGCAAATCCAACACCGCATCCCTCTCTGAAGATGGAGGTGCATCTCTAAGACTCATTGACTTGTTTCTTGACCTTGGTAATTTGATATTGGTCTAGAGCTATCTGAGTTTGGAAACTGTACTGATTGAGGAAAGCATGAGCTAGTTCCTCCCAGCTATGAATCTTAGAGTGTCTAATCTGGTATACCATGCTCTGGCTTCTCCAATCAGACTTTTCTGAAACAGCTGCATTCTAAGCTTTTCATCCTCGACATAAGAACTGAGCTCTCTAATGAATACCTTTAAGTGAGTGTAAGGATATCCCAATCCATCATACTTATCAAAATCGGGAGTCTTGAACTTTTTCGGATAATGAACCCCAGGGAAGATACAAAGGTCTGAGTATGAAACACTCACATGTCCTCTAATCCCTTTGATGGACCGAAGGGTCTCTTCCATTTGTAGGACTTTCTTCCTAATATCACCGGTGTCTTGATCTTCTTTTAGATGGGTGATTTCAGGGGTTTTGTTGGTTTTGTCGAACTGAGACTCAGGTACTGGAACTTCTTTGTTCAGACACTAGGTTCCTCCATGTGCAGAGGATTCTGTATGTATGGGTATTTGTGGACTCTGAGTGGACTTGTGTAGTTCTTTGAGAAGAACAACTAACTCTATAATTTGGTTGCTTAATCATTCGAACTCCTCGCGAGAGACAGGAGTAGGATTAGACTGGCCAGATGTTGTCAGGAATAGGCATGTGAATTTTATTCCTATTTATATATGATTTGATTGTGATATATATGAATGAATATGCAGGTATGCTTACATTAGGAAAAGCAGTAAAGTCCTTTGATAGATAATAGGAACATATGTACAAAAACTTAGAATGAATTGATCAAATATGTTAGGTTGATCCTACAGAAGCAAAATAGCTTTGTAAAGTCCTTAAAAAGAAATGATGTACAAGGACTATAAATGTAGAAAGATCAAGCTTGTTAGGTTGATCTTATAAATGTAATAGACAGGCTTGTATGATCCTCGAGCACTGCACCAGAAATCGTAGTCTACCAGGAGAGTCGAGGAAAACTCGAGAACTATCGAGGCAGAATCGTAGTCTTCAAGATAATAGATCTCGGAGTTCGTACACTGCTAGGAGAGACGAGGAAGGATCGTAGTGTGTCGAGAAGAACTTTCTCGGAGCCATAGTTTGCTGAGGAAGTCATGTTCAGAATCATAGAGATAGACTGTCTAAGAGCCGATCGAGTATCTGCCAAAGCCAAGTGAAGAATCGTAGACCACATCTCAGAGTCGTAGAGTCTACTGATCATATAAGAGGCAGAGATCGTAGTCGAGCCAGATCAGATGAAGACTGAAAGCTTAAGTACAGAAATCATAGACTGTCAGCATCTGATCTCAGAGTCGTAGTGTCTGCACAACCAAAGTTGAATCGTAGAGTGCAGAATTAAGGCTTCAACAGATGTGCTCACAACGCCAAGGCAGAATCGTAGAGTAAACACGATTCTCAACAAATGAGCACTCCCAAAATATCCAAAGTATAAAGCCTCTGGTCTGAGCTGCAAAGATACATCCCACTTGAAGGAAACCAGTGAGCACTCAACGAATGACATGCAAGCTAACAGAAGATCCAAGCACCAACCCAATCAACATCCAGATTAAATTGTGAAGCCATTCAAGATGAAGCCTTCCACAAGTTGATCAGAAGAAGACTTTAGTCAAAGTAACTGACTAAGGAAAGTTAGCAAGTGCAGTAGCTGTCAAGTGAACAGAAAACAACGAGCTTAGAAGTAACCAGGATTGTAGTGTTTGCCAAACAAAGTAGGAACTGATAAAGTGTACACAGAGATACTGGTCAGCTTATGAAGAACAAGGCTAAAGTGATTAAGCATTGGGTCAGTCCATTGATGATAAGTGAACGGGAGATCATAAGGAGAAAGCGAGCTGGACATGCCACAAATCTGAAGTGTCTTGCTATTCAGAAGAGGCCAGAATAAGGAGTCAAGCTATCAATTCCTGAGATCAGTCAAGGCCAACAGAAGTGTTGAAGCACTACATAAGAGAAGGAAGAAGTGTTCTACATTGAAGATTCAATGAACACTCTTCAGGATCGTAGAGTTGTCTCAACCTGTTAATGAGCAACATTCAACAAGACACACTATGATCATGTCCAAGAACATCTGCATCAGAATCGTAGAGTTTGTGTAAGACCCCGAATTTTATGAAATAAAAGTATTCAATTTTTCTTATAATTACTATTCAGTAAATGGTGAAATTGATAAATGTTAAAATTAAGGGTGATATATGAATTTTTTTTCAAAATAAACAAGTGGTTATAAAATATTCATTGTTGTCGGAGAATATTCGTTTGGTCGTGGAATATTCTTTCTGTCGTGGAATATTCGTACGACGGCGCAGACATTTGTGGGCCCCATAACAGAATAACTGTCGGATGAAGATAACGACAAAAATTGAGTTTTTATAATTAACGGCGTAGTTGTTATCGTTAACACTGTTGGAATACCCGGTGGTTAAAATACAGTAATACGCATGTTTGCACAGTAGCACACGGTTTTACACAGTATTTTTGAATTATTGATCCTTACGTAAGAAGGCACTACTCAATAATTGTTACAGTAATTACTGTTCAATATTTTATTTTATTGATTCAATAATTGCTACGTTGAAATTTTATATTATTGTTGTGCAATAATTGTCACTGCACAGTATTTCTCCATTATCAGATCAATAATTCATATTATTTAAATAATATTATTAGATAGCATTATTGACAATGTCTAGAAAGTTCTGTCTAAGGAGAGGTTTGGTCATTTAATTGCGCGCCAGTAAGGAGAAATTCTTATTGGAAAGCCCCCTCTTTCCTGGGAACGGCCTGGTTGTCATAAATGTGATTCTGTAATATTATTTGTGAATAATTAATTATTGATTCATATGATAAGGAAATATTTATTTTATGTGGATATGAATGAGGGATATATTTTTGTGGTTAAAAAAATGAAGGAGTTAATGTTGAGGTTTTTATCCGTATTTTTGTCGGAATGGAGGTATTAAAAATCAGGGTTTTTGAGCTATTTTGCGGGGGTTATAATTTTTAATCCGACCGTTGGATCGTGATAATTTTTTTATATGTTATACATATATAAGTTGAGTATATGTCCACAAATTTTGAACCGTTAAAAATGAACGTATGATTTATTATGAATTTTACGAGATGACTGGTTCAGAAATTGTTGAATTTTCGGAGTTTATCATTTTGGTGGAAAATTCTAGAATTGGTGGGCCCCACTTGTGGTTGGTGAAGAAATGTGCTGAATTATATTTCAAATGTGGTGGGTGGGAATAGTAGCAGGTAAAGCCATCAGGTTGCAGGTCAAACCTACCAAAATTTCCCTATAAATAGAGGGCTAAGTTAGAATTGAAAATCACACCAGAAACATAAGCTTTCTCTCTTTCTCTCTCTATATTATGAAGCATATTTTGTGAGTTTTTAGATACTTGGTGAGTTGCTATTCATCAGTACAAGTTTCCTTCAGCATCATATCCGATATCCAGTCAGAAGTACTGCTCTTTTGAGGTAAGGGATTGTAAGGGATAGTAAGGGATTGTAAGGGATAGTAAGGGATAGTAAGGGATAGTAAGGGATTTTAAGGGTTGTTATGTTTTTCAGTTTCGTAATTTTTCTGAACTTCAAAAATTTTGAAAAAATTTGAAATGATATTTTGATGAGTTTTCTTGATTGTGTCCAAAAATGGTGATTTTTGGATGTATAGATTGAGAGTTATGAATTTTATGAGAAAAGACTATTTTAGAAGTAACAGCTTATAATTCCTTGTGGTTAACTCCAAAATTGATGAAATTTTTATTGGGAGTACATGTATATGATAGAAGTATACTCTGTAAATTTCAGAATTTTTAGACAAAAGTACAATTTTTGATAAATGTCTAAATATTCGGCTATTTTGGCCATATGAAAAATAGTAAATGACTTTTAAAAATTCTGAGAAAAATATATGTTCACTATGGGACTATATTATGCTAAATCCTAGAAAAGAAATACTTTTGGAATTGATTTGGTATTTTTCATAAAAATGGTCTAGTTATGAGTAAATGAATTAAATATGTTTTGTGAAGAAAGAAAATTGAAAAATAGGATTTTATGGCTTGAGAATCCTATATGAGGTATATGCAGATTTTTGATAAGGGTTTTGGTTATTGATGATGAAATTGTAAGAGTTGGCATTTTATGATGATTAAATGCATTAATTAGTAAAGTGTAAACAATTAAAATAAATTGTTTATAAATTTAAGTAATGTTATTCTTTCAATATCATTATACCGAAATATTGGTATGAATTTTATTGTAGAATTTCTATCTTTTGTGTCGGGGTTACTATTCATGAGTTACGAATATTACTCTTGAGATTAAAACTATATGTTGATCATATTATTTTTATCATCATATATAACATTTTTATAACCCTGATGTTGAAATTCTCTTTCACTGGAGTGTAAAGATGGGTAGATTATTGGTATGATCATGACTAGGGTTCTCTTTGGCCTGTAGTGCAAAGTTGAATTGTTGACTGGTATGATCATGACCATTGAATTTATAAGTGAATATCTTTAGCTTAAGTGCAAAGGTGAATTGATTAACATGGTTATAATTATTGTTTATATAAATTCTGAAATGATTATATATTTCTTTGAGATATTAATATATTTGGCCTGTAGTGCAAATATGAACTGTTGATGAATATATTTGGCCTGTAGTGCAAATATGAATTGTTGATGAATATCTTTGGCCTGTAGTGCAAAGATGAATTGTTGTTGAATATCTTTGGCCTGTAGTGCAAAGATGAACTGTTGTTGAATATCTTTGGCCCGTAGTGCAAAGATGGTTTGTTGATGAATATCTTTGGCCCGTAGTGCAAAGATGGATTTGTTAGTATGATTATAAACAGGAACTGTGATTTGGTATAACCATGATCTTTGATGTTTCAGGTAAAGACAGGTGATGAAAATATTCTTCGTCCTGGGTGCGAAGAAAAATTTATAGTCACAATTATGATTATGAGTTATTCATATGATTGTGGAAAGGAACTATTGAGTGATGTTACATGGATAAAATATTGTTGGTAGATTTTTAACATGGAGAAGATAATAGACTTTATAGTCTATTTGACTCTTCTAATGGATTGCTCGTTCCGCTGCAACTATGGTTGAAATTTTTATCATTTACCATATGTTCTAAATCTCTGATTTATTATTGATGAAGGCTATTGATAATTTAATTATCTTTAGTCATGATATTCTTTACTGAGCTAGTTGTGCTCACCCTTTTGCTTCACATTTCCTTTCAGGTAATAAGAGTGTAGCTGGGTCGAGTGGGGGTAACAAGGGAATAGAACGTTGGTCATCATTTAGTAGTTATATTTGGTGAATCATCTAGGGTGAAGCGAACCCAACGTTGGAAGGGTGTTTTGTTACTATCATACAAGATGTCTAATAACATACAACCTCGTGTCATCATAAGACAGGGTTGTGCTCATCCACTTGCCGAGTATATCTACAAGCACTACCTATATAATCTTGGTGTTTGTTTAAAGTATAATTCTCAGTTAGATACAGTGGAGATAATGATAAGTCAAGAGAAGACTCGCCATTGGGAAGAATATGATAGTAATCTTCTCGTTTTTCTTTGGGGTCTATTGGGTCAACCAAGGATAATTCTGTGGCCATATGATATCTATCATAACCTAGAAGCATGGCCTCCCATGTACGAAGGTTTCCTTGAGCACTTCCCAAATATTCTAGTTTCTAAAACAGTTTTTGACTATACCCTTATGTAAGGTGTTACTGTGAGATGCTGTCCACGGTTGGGACATGTGTCACATTTGGTATATATTTGTATTCAAACTCACAGCATATGTGTTGTTGTATTTTGTACGACAATTGTTGTAATAGAGTTGTAGTTGTTTTCTGTACCATGTATTTGACGACTCAGAATGGGTTGGATGGAATGGACCTGTTTTGGGGTCGTTACATTTGGTATCAGAGCTATAAGTAAAGAGCCCCGAGCCTCTCGCTGGTGACTTCCTGTTGATGGGGGATGCACCGAAGCCAGACTCTCCGTAGGGGACGCCGTTCTGCGGTGGCAAACTGATAGGTACCACTGTGAGGTGCTGTGGTTGAAGCACCACGAGAGTCACAGGTGGTATCAGAGCTTAGGGATATGATCTCTGGCGGAGATCGGGGAATACAACTAGGAGGGGAGAGATGAGTAAATCCTTCGCTAGTGTGTCCTACCTAAGCTTATTTGTTGGTCAGTCATAATATTGGGATATTATTTGATATGTTAATTTGTTAAATTAACACTTGTTTTGAAGCTGTATTCTAGAATGATATTTGAAATACAGGAGATGAGCAATGGAGAAATTATGATGACAGGGAAGATGAAATCTGAAATGAAAGGAAGGTATTCTCAACTTTTCGAAATACCAGGTACGTAAATTTCGGGGACAAAATTTCATAAGGAGGGGAGATTGTAAGACCCCGAATTTTATGAAATAAAAGTATTCAATTTTTCTTATAATTACTATTCAGTAAATGGTGAAATTGATAAATGTTAAAATTAAGGGTGATATATGAATTTTTTTTCAAAATAAACAAGTGGTTATAAAATATTCATTGTTGTCGGGGAATATTCGTTTGGTCGTGGAATATTCTTTCTGTCGTGGAATATTCGTACGACGGCGCAGACATTTGTGGGCCCCATAACAGAATAACTGTCGGATGAAGATAACGACAAAAATTGAGTTTTTATAATTAACAGCGTAGTTGTTATCGTTAACACTGTTGGAATACCCGGTGGTTAAAATACAGTAATACGCGTGTTTGCACAGTAGCACACGGTTTTACACAGTATTTTTGAATTATTGATCCTTACGTAAGAAGGCACTACTCAATAATTGTTACAGTAATTACTGTTCAATATTTTATTTTATTGATTCAATAATTGCTACGTTGAAATTTTATATTATTGTTGTGCAATAATTGTCACTGCACAGTATTTCTCCATTATCAGATCAATAATTCATATTATTTAAATAATATTATTAGATAGCATTATTGACAATGTCTAGAAAGTTCTGTCTAAGGAGAGGTTTGGTCATTTAATTGCGCGCCAGTAAGGAGAAATTCTTATTGGAAAGCCCCCTCTTTCCTGGGAACGGCCTGGTTGTCATAAATGTGATTCTGTAATATTATTTGTGAATAATTAATTATTGATTCATATGATAAGGAAATATTTATTTTATGTGGATATGAATGAGGGATATATTTTTGTGGTTAAAAAAATGAAGGAGTTAATGTTGAGGTTTTTATCCGTATTTTTGTCGGAATGGAGGTATTAAAAATCAGGGTTTTTGAGCTATTTTGCGGGGGTTATAATTTTTAATCCGACCGTTGGATCGTGATAATTTTTTTATATGTTATACATATATAAGTTGAGTATATGTCCACAAATTTTGAACCGTTAAAAATGAACGTATGATTTATTATGAATTTTACGAGATGACTGGTTCAGAAATTGTTGAATTTTCGGAGTTTATCATTTTGGTGGAAAATTCTAGAATTGGTGGGCCCCACTTGTGGTTGGTGAAGAAATGTGCTGAATTATATTTCAAATGTGGTGGGTGGGAATAGTAGCAGGTAAAGCCATCAGGTTGCAGGTCAAACCTACCAAAATTTCCCTATAAATAGAGGGCTAAGTTAGAATTGAAAATCACACCAGAAACATAAGCTTTCTCTCTTTCTCTCTCTATATTATGAAGCATATTTTGTGAGTTTTTAGATACTTGGTGAGTTGCTATTCATCAGTGCAAGTTTCCTTCAGCATCATATCCGATATCCAGTCAGAAGTACTGCTCTTTTGAGGTAAGGGATTGTAAGGGATAGTAAGGGATTGTAAGGGATAGTAAGGGATAGTAAGGGATAGTAAGGGATTTTAAGGGTTGTTATGTTTTTCAGTTTCGTAATTTTTCTGAACTTCAAAAATTTTGAAAAAATTTGAAATGATATTTTGATGAGTTTTCTTGATTGTGTCCAAAAATGGTGATTTTTGGATGTATAGATTGAGAGTTATGAATTTTATGAGAAAAGACTATTTTAGAAGTAACAGCTTATAATTCCTTGTGGTTAACTCCAAAATTGATGAAATTTTTATTGGGAGTACATGTATATGATAGAAGTATACTCTGTAAATTTCAGAATTTTTAGACAAAAGTACAATTTTTGATAAATGTCTAAATATTCGGCTATTTTGGCCATATGAAAAATAGTAAATGACTTTTAAAAATTCTGAGAAAAATATATGTTCACTATGGGACTATATTATGCTAAATCCTAGAAAAGAAATACTTTTGGAATTGATTTGGTATTTTTCATAAAAATGGTCTAGTTATGAGTAAATGAATTAAATATGTTTTGTGAAGAAAGAAAATTGAAAAATAGGATTTTATGGCTTGAGAATCCTATATGAGGTATATGCAGATTTTTGATAAGGGTTTTGGTTATTGATGATGAAATTGTAAGAGTTGGCATTTTATGATGATTAAATGCATTAATTAGTAAAGTGTAAACAATTAAAATAAATTGTTTATAAATTTAAGTAATGTTATTCTTTCAATATCATTATACCGAAATATTGGTATGAATTTTATTGTAGAATTTCTATCTTTTGTGTCGGGGTTACTATTCATGAGTTACGAATATTACTCTTGAGATTAAAACTATATGTTGATCATATTATTTTTATCATCATATATAACATTTTTATAACCCTGATGTTGAAATTCTCTTTCACTGGAGTGTAAAGATGGGTAGATTATTGGTATGATCATGACTAGGGTTCTCTTTGGCCTGTAGTGCAAAGTTGAATTGTTGACTGGTATGATCATGACCATTGAATTTATAAGTGAATATCTTTAGCTTAAGTGCAAAGGTGAATTGATTAACATGGTTATAATTATTGTTTATATAAATTCTGAAATGATTATATATTTCTTTGAGATATTAATATATTTGGCCTGTAGTGCAAATATGAACTGTTGATGAATATATTTGGCCTGTAGTGCAAATATGAATTGTTGATGAATATCTTTGGCCTGTAGTGCAAAGATGACTTGTTGTTGAATATCTTTGGCCTGTAGTGCAAAGATGAACTGTTGTTGAATATCTTTGGCCCGTAGTGCAAAGATGGTTTGTTGATGAATATCTTTGGCCCGTAGTGCAAAGATGGATTTGTTAGTATGATTATAAACAGGAACTGTGATTTGGTATAACCATGATCTTTGATGTTTCAGGTAAAGACAGGTGATGAAAATATTCTTCGTCCTGGGTGCGAAGAAAAATTTATAGTCACAATTATGATTATGAGTTATTCATATGATTGTGGAAAGGAACTGTTGAGTGATGTTACATGGATAAAATATTGTTGGTAGATTTTTAACATGGAGAAGATAATAGACTTTATAGTCTATTTGACTCTTCTAATGGATTGCTCGTTCCGCTGCAACTATGGTTGAAATTTTTATCATTTACCATATGTTCTAAATCTCTGATTTATTATTGATGAAGGCTATTGATAATTTAATTATCTTTAGTCATGATATTCTTTACTGAGCTAGTTATGCTCACCCTTTTGCTTCACATTTCCTTTCAGGTAATAAGAGTGTAGCTGGGTCGAGTGGGGGTAACAAGGGAATAGAACGTTGGTCATCATTTAGTAGTTATATTTGGTGAATCATCTAGGGTGAAGCGAACCCAACGTTGGAAGGGTGTTTTGTTACTATCATACAAGATGTCTAATAACATACAACCTCGTGTCATCATAAGACAGGGTTGTGCTCATCCACTTGCCGAGTATATCTACAAGCACTACCTATATAATCTTGGTGTTTGTTTAAAGTATAATTCTCAGTTAGATACAGTGGAGATAATGATAAGTCAAGAGAAGACTCGCCATTGGGAAGAATATGATAGTAATCTTCTCGTTTTTCTTTGGGGTCTATTGGTCAACCAAGGATAATTCTGTGGCCATATGATATCTATCATAACCTAGAAGCATGGCCTCCCATGTACGAAGGTTTCCTTGAGCACTTCCCAAATATTCTAGTTTCTAAAACAGTTTTTGACTATACCCTTATGTAAGGTGTTACTGTGAGATGCTGTCCACGGTTGGGACATGTGTCACATTTGGTATATATTTGTATTCAAACTCACAGCATATGTGTTGTTGTATTTTGTACGACAATTGTTGTAATAGAGTTGTAGTTGTTTTCTGTACCATGTATTTGACGACTCAGAATGGGTTGGATGGAATGGACCTGTTTTGGGGTCGTTACAGTTTGGTCATCTAAAGATTGAAGCATTGACAACAGTTCAATCTGAAGACTGATATTCGAACATTGCTAGTTGAGAGTATCGATGCAAAATGACAGATCCTGATGTTCTAATAAAGAAGTCAGAAAGGAGAAATAAAGATGACTACCTGCCCAAGATATCAAAGTGACATCTCTGACGGGGTAGGTGAAACAGTAGACTGCAGTGTCAGAATGTCATAAAGGAGTTATCATGTCACATCTGCAGTCTACATCAAATAACTCGAGATCAGCAAAGCAATTCAAACAGCTCCCAATGGCTACATTCTAACGGGAATGTTATGATGGAGTATAAATCAACAAGAGCTTCAAAGACCAAAATAAAAAGAAGGAGAGATGTTGCAGAATCGTTGAGTTCTTGGAATGCTATATTGTTGACTCTACGAGTTCCACCAGAGCTTTACATAACAAGCCTCAATGACAGTGAGACTACGAATGTTGAAGTGAAGAAGATTTGAAGAAGGACTCAAATAGACTAAAGCTTCACTCAACAAAAATGAGAATGCCACTGAAGATGGCAGCTAAGCTAAGAAACGAGAAGGACAAGAAGATAGCATTCAAAAAAATGGGAGAGCATAAAGAAGATCTAGAGAGCCACTCTACGAATCACCATGAACCAAAAGCTGAAACAGAACAAGTGCAGAACCATGTCTGCAAAATCAGTCAAGAAGGGGTCAGGGAATGCTAAGTGCCAGATGAAGTCTACCAAAAGCTCAAACACTTAGCAAACCCAAATGGTGATGGTGCACAACTAACATCGGATGAAGATGAGCATAATAGAATAAAGATCTGCTACACCAAAGAAGATGTGGTCCAGACTTTACGCAGAATGTAAAGAGGACCACGCCAAGCTGCTAAGTACAGAAGATGGTCAAGCTTAAAGACATCTTAACAGCAAGGCACCACCACCATCAACAACAACAATAGAAGCCAAGGCCTGAGGGGTCCTTGTCCGGAGGGACTAAATGAAGTTCTAAGCCTGCTGGGCTTGAAGAGTTCCAAGGGAACTAGAGGAGTTCCAAGCCTACTGGGCTTGAAGAGTTCTTAATGAACTGAAGTTCCAAGGCTTATGGCCTTGAAGGAATCTTAGTGATTCAGGGTGCTGCTCTTTCTTAGTGGAAATCCTGCGAGTTAAAGCAGAAGAGTGGATTATGAGCTTGAGTCTTTGAACCACTTAAAATCCCTTGTGTCATTTACTTTAAGTCATTTACATTATGTACCTAACTGCTATAACTACTATGTATGTATTAACTGCTTATAACTTAACTAACTCTAAGAACAATGTATATATGATTATGAATATATCAATGAAGGGGATCTTTTACTTATTCCGCTGTGCTTGAAAAGATTCTTATGTTTGTCATATACTAATTCATTAGCAATACAAAATAAACGAGAAAAGTATTTGAAATAAAAAGGATCTATTCAACCTCCCCCCTTCTAGATCTATGGTGTGCCTACTAGGAACTAACAATTGGTATCAGAGCAAGTTCTCATGCTATATTCAAAAGCTAATTGCTTTGAGTCTGATCCTAGGCACAAACATTGTTCTAAACTTAGTTTAGTAGTAAGTCACTTGTAAATGCAGATGAGCTCACACGTTGGAAATATTGTGTATAGGTAAATGTGTATGTACTCCTGAAGCTGCTCAGGTTGGTCCATGTTCCTGAATGCCATAATAACAAGACCAATCCTTGGCCACAATTAATCTTGTAGTCTGAAGACCAGACAAGGAAGCTAAAGAGGCATCAACAGCAAAGAGTCGAGCATCCACCAATCTGAAAGATGAAAAGGTCATATATGCTAAGAAGAACTTATTCAAAGAAGAAAGAAGAATATCTCAAATATATATTTGGCTAACCAACAGTTGGATGTGAACCTTGAGGACTCAAGGTTTTCAAATAACTAAAGATGCCAAGATTTTCTTAGCTCACATCTTCAAGACTATGACTGATTGATCGAAGGATAACTGGAGCAACAAGCAGTCAGAAATGAATGACTAATATGCACATCAATGCCTAACCTCATTATATCAAGATAAATGACTGTCAAGAAACTGACAGTGGAAAGGTAAGGTTCCTCATTAATATAAATGTGTACATCATGTTGTATCACCTTATGCGCTATAACAGTATTCTATCAAGAGATCATACTTGTAAAACCCCAACTTTTATGAATAAAGAATAATTTTATCGAAATATATTTTTGAATATTATGGTGCAGATTTGATATAATATTATAGTTGTGGGTAATATTTACAAATTTTGCAAAGTAAGTAAGTGGTTATATAATATTCGATTGGTCGGAGAATATTCATTTTAATAGGGAATATTCGTACGACGACACAATCATTGGTGGACCCACAACGGAAGTATTGTCGTAGTTAGAAAACGGCAGAATTATCTTTTTATAAAAATAACGGCGAAAGTGTTACCGTTAAAACTGTTGAACTACCCGGTAGTAAAAGTACAGTAATAAGCGTGGTTGCATAGTAGCACACGGTATTGATTATTGATGCTTACGTGAGAAGTCACTTAGTTATACTCAATTATTGCTACAGTAATTGATGCATCATATCTCTCATATTATTAATTCAATTATTGTCATAGTATCATCTGCATAATATTTTATATTATTAAATCAATAATTGAGACGATAAAGTTATTCATATTATTATTTACAATATTGACAATGTCTAGAAAGTTCTGTCAAGGAGAGGTTTGGTCACCTAATTACGCGCCAATAAGAAAAAATCCTTATCGAAAAGCCCCATCTTTCTTGGGAATGATCTGGTTGTTAAATATTGTGAGTTATGATATTAATGATGAATAAGTTTGTGTTGATTAAAGATAAAATTGATAGTTTCATTGTGTGGGAATTATTAGTGTTAGTGAAAATCGACATTTATTTCGATATTAATTGATGTCTGAAAGTAATACTGACCAATCGGGTAATTAATCGGATAAATGAGCAATTAATTGCTAATAATTCACATGATTATAATAATTTGTTCACATGTGTGTACTATTGATTCACATTCTTGTACTATTAGGGGTGGTGGTGCAAGATTGATAATACTTGCATGACTAAGTTAAAAATAGAGGTATAGATGGAGGTACTATACTGTAATTCGTATTTTCACATGTCTAGAACTATTGATTTACATGATTTACTATTAATTCACATTATTTACTATTAGGGGAGGTGGTGCAAGTTTGATAATACTTGCAGGACTAAATTTAAAAATGAAGAAAAAGAGGAAGGTATTATACTGTAATATTTCGAGCCCAAAACGTGTAATTATCGAAACTATATTTTCTTATAAATAGAAGCTCATTCTTCCTTCATTTCTCACCAATTCACAAAAGCTATAGAGCAATTATTATAGAGAGAAAGAAGAAGAGAAGTCTGCTACCTCACTATTTTAGTATCCAGTTTTTCTAAGGTAAGGGGTATTATTCCTTCGTATTCATGAAGAGAGTTATTTTCTTTCAATACTCGTAAGGGTTATTATTCCATTCTTTATTATTATGTTGGAATAACTTGTCTATGCGAAGTACCGCATACATGGTGAAATTTTTCTGTTATTCCATTCTTTATTATTTTATTGGAATAACATGTTTGTGCGGTCTATCGCATGCCTGCTGAATTCTGTTGTTATTCTATTCTTTATTATTCTGTTAGAATACCCTGTCTGTGCGGATTACGCATGACCTGGTTCTGTTCTTATTTATTCTGTTAGAATATCCTGTCTGTGCGGATTACGCATGACCTGGTTCCATTCTTTATTATTCTATTGGAATAACCTGTCTGTTTGGTCTATCGCATGCCTGTTGAATTCTTTTGTTATTCCATTCTTTATTATTCTGTTGGAATAACATGTCTGTGTGGACTACCGCATGCATGGTGAATGATCCTTCGTATTCAATCCTTATTAAATTGTGGAAATGATCTGTCTACGTGGATTACCGCATGGCGGGTGAAAATTTATTTACAGTTTCATATATTCTACTATACTCATTTGGTTAAAATTTTGGCTTCTATACTCCATGAAATTAGTAGAATATCCTGGATATTTACGCTTCATCCAGTATCTTTTCATGGAAATATTCTTCTGAGCATTCTTGAATTTAACTCCACAAAGAAGTATCATGTTGACAATTTGGACGTTATTGATTTCAGGATAAATTAACTTATAAATCTTTAAAATTTATTCTTGAACTTGTTTTATTGAATTATTATGTCATTGTCATCATCCTCATCCTTATATTGTGATGAAAGTCATCTTTGGCTTACGTGCATAGATGGACTTGGTATGATTATGACTAGGGATCATTCGGTATAATCATGACCTGTAATGTTATAAATGATATGGTAAAAGTCCTCAGTGGCCTGTAGTGTATTGATGGACAGTTTTTGGTATGATTATGACCAGGGATTATTTGGTATAGTCATGACCATTGATGATTTAATGAATATCCTTGGCCCGTAGTGCAGGGATGATTCGATGATGTGGTTTATTTATTAAGCTGAGTCTCAACGATAAAAAAATTTGATAAAAATATTTTAAATCATAGAAGATAGTAGATATCATGCTCTACTTGACTCTTCTAATGTATTGCTTATTCCGCTGCAGTTAAATTTGTTGTCTATTATATTCTATCAGTTTAACATTGTTAAAGACTAATGATAATTTATTCTGCATTATCTTAGTCATAATATTTCTTACTGGGCTAGTTGAGCTCACCCTTTTGCTTTCATTGTTCTGTTCAGGAAATGAGAACGTAGCCAGGACTAGTCGGGGAATGGAGTGATGGTCCGAGATGGTGTCATAGTAGTCCTCACTATTCTATAAAATAGTGTGATAATAAATGTAATGAGGACTCCATTGAGTGTGGATATTGTCTAGATGACAATATTTGTATTAAAACTCATAGCATATGTTTTGTCGTATTTTACACGATAGTTGTATAATTAAGTTTTTATTTGTATTTTGTACCATGTATTTGGCGACTCAAGATGGGTGATGTATACCTATTTTGGGGGCGTCACAATACTCTACCTAAAAAGGGGAAGAGAGAAAGTACACTGAGGTGGGAACTCAAATGCTAACAAACTTTCTCTCCATCCAAGTTTTAGGTTGAAGATAACATCTTGAAAGAAGTCTGAAATAGGTCATAAGCATATCAAGGTTTAATTAATCTTAAGTGGACTAATCTTTGCTGATGGGTTAGTATGTATGTTCAAACCTATGTTCTAAATTTTTGATAACACATAGAGTATGATCAGTTCTACAAGAGTATCTTGAAGATTCGTAGGAACTGATCACCTCTATGAATCAACCATATACAAATAAGTGATAAAGTTGATTCTCACTCCGTGAACATTTAAAACATGTGAACATAATTAAGCAAATGATGAAACCATCAAAGAAAAAGAGTGATTTATTAAAGTGGTTAATCTTATACACAGTCATCATCATGCATCTTAAGATGTCATATCTAAATTGGATATATGCATGAATATGATTGTTGGTTATAAATATGATGAAAATTCAAATATATGAGGAACAGGGACTTTGAAAGCTAACTTGGCAGGACCCATTTAACCATGGATACCAAAAATAGAAACCTATCTAACCTGCAGGTGCTTGGTCTATCTGATCACACTAAGGAATGCTGTAGCAGAAGACTTCAATCAAGAAGATTCAACCAGCAGAAGGCTTAAGACATTTCAGAAATATTTCTGACAAAATTCATATTTGTCAAAGCCTGCCCCTGAAGACTTGTTGAGCCAACATGAATGAAGCTCACATGGTTGTTGATCTCCATATGAAAGTAGACCATTCACCCAAAGATAAAAAGGGTCATATATGCTCAATCATCCAAAGCATGTCAGCTGAGAAGAACCCATGAGGAAATCATTATAGAAGCAGAACTCCATAAGTACAAAGTGTCAAAGAAGACTACATTTGTATTTCTGTCAAATTATCGTAGAGTGATCAGTACTGAAGACATCTCTTTCTATGATCCAAGGAGATTTAAATGATTGTGATGACTTCAGTCAGAAGGAGACCTGTTAAGGAACAGAAGCACTGAAAGTATCAAAAATACACTATGAAGCAATGTACCAGTTACAAAGTCACAAAACTTTGTGGCTGATGAACCAAAGGAAGATCCATAGTCAGTAGGAACGTCTCAAAATGTACTAATGATAACAGTGTCAACCACCCAACTCAAAATCGTGAAGCGCCTATAATCAAACATCTGATCGTATTGTAAGAGTAGGAGGACACCACGATTACAGCCAATGCAAATGTCTAAATTTGGTTGATGAACTCCCTGCCAGAAAAGGTCAAATGAGATATCAGTGCTAATCACTTCTAAAGTTTTTCATCTGAAAATCGCCTCAGGGACAAACCTGACCCTTAGCTTACTCTAAGAGGTTGGCCCTTCCTGAGCTACCTTAACCCAGAAGGAATGCTTAGTCAAGTTCATCTCAAGTTCCAGGATAGACAACGATCATAGAGTAGATACTGAAGTAAACTCAACGATCGTAGTACAACCTCAACGATCGTAGAGTAAGCTCGACGATCACAGTCTTCCCAGAGGATACACTAGCTCATAAGAAGCTCGGAAGAACTAGACAAATGCCCAACTATTCAGATCATGTGGAGATAAGTTTGAATACAGTTTGGAAAGATGTACTGCAGACTCACCTCAGAAGTTCAGTGCCCAAACTATCATGAAGTACATCAGTGGTTAAGCTATGGAACTTCAAGATAAGGATTAGTGTCCAATCATCCACTAAAGAATCTCTCAGAAGACGATCGTTGAGTCGACAAAGAAAAACGTAGAGTCCATAGCTACCTCACCAAGCTACTCTACGTACTGAAAAAGTCAACGGTCAATCTACTTCAGTAATACTTATTTTCTTAAAAGAAAATTAAAACTGAAAAACTGTTCAGTTTATGAGGAGTTGCAGTTTCTTACTTGGCATCGTGCAACCAATAAATGGTTGACAAATCACAGCTTTTGCAGAGTCAGAAGGAACTGTCATAAAAACAAATTCAAAATCTCCAAACAGTTACCAAAGCTATCGAACCTCTATCCCTCTCTTTTTCAAACCCTAGAATTATCTTCAAAGCCTGAATCCATCAAACCTCAAGCTTCACCCAAATCACATTCAAATATCTCACAAGACTTTTGAGATTAAAAACCCATACACTTCAAACTATTAAAATGGCAGATTGGCGAGTAATCACTAACATTCAGCTTGGAACCAAGACGTTTGAGAAATCCGAAAAGAAGTTCAGAGATATTCTTGAACTTGTGAAAAAGGCTAGATTCTCAGAATGTCTCGAGACAAACACTCGAATATATGCTGAATTGGTTAAAGAGTTTCACTCAAACGCAACCGTAAATTTCGGAACCCTTTCCACCAATGTCAAAGGTCAGATTCTGAAGCTAAAATCGTCTGACATTAATCAATGTTTAGGTTTTCCTGACCTAGGACTGAAAAACCTTGATGAGATCGACACTGAACAAGAAAACAAGATTATGTTGTACAAAAGAAACCCTAGTATAAATGACATGAAGAAAAAGGAGTTTCCTAAAGAATTTGAGTTTCTTGCTGAGATAGTGGGCAAATGTATACTATGTAAGGATACTGCACATGACACTGTGATTGATCAACATCTAAATATTATGTCTGCAGTAGTTCTAAAGAAGCGTATCAACTTTGGAGTTATCCTGATCGATCAAATATCCAAATAACTGGAAAAGGCTGAGATGAAGAAGTCTACTGATAAACCCCTTACAAAGGTTTTTCATGGAAGACTCTTGAGTATTGTGCTGAAGAAGAGATTGGGAAGTAAGATAAAGGATGATGAGGGAGAACCACTGAATGTCCATAAAGTTATGTCTCCACAGCTGTTTATAAATTGGAAGAAAAATCCCAAGGAAAACAAGAGGCTAATAACATCTGGCAACAGCAGCAAGGTATCAATAAAGAAGAGAAAGACACAAGAGGTGGAAATCTCTCAATCTGATGACTCTGTTCCAGTAGTAGCCACACCAGCAAAGAAGAAGTCTAAGAGTGTGAAGAATATAGAGGCTCAACCAAGGAGTCTCTCCACTGACAACAAGAGACATGGAGCAGGAGAAGAACAAGCATCAACTGCAAAAACCCCAAATAGAAGGAGTAACAAATAACTCCAAGGGCCATCCAAAAAGATAGTAAAGGTAACAAAGAAATCAGTTCCATCTTCTCAAGAAAGTTTATCTACTGAAGGAGAGAACGTAGAGTTAGAAGATGAGAAGGGAACTGAAACCCTCAAGATTGAACCCTCAAAGAGCAAGTCCAACAATGAAGAAGAAGCTGAATCCATGGAAGGAATGGCTAAATCTGGTGAGGAAGAAGAATGTACAAGCCCTATGGCTAACCCTAAGAGCAGTCACTCTGCTGATGAAGAAAGGTTGCAAGTTGAAACAATTGCAACTCCTACTGCTAAAACTCCAACAAGTTCATCCGATGGCTCAAAAGATGTTGAGTCCAAAGAAAAAGGACCTGCTCCAACTGTTGCTGAACAAGGAAGCCTATCTGATGATACAAAGGCTTCAGACTCTAAAGAAGAAAAGTCTAACTCTTCTATAGCTGACCCTCCAAGGAGAAGAAAGAGTAACAAATTGCTTGCTAAATCTATCCCAAAGAAGAAAGGTTAATCCTCTACTGTAGTCATTGAAGTGAGTGATGATGAATCTGAATCCAAGGGAGAAGATGATGAAGAAGGTACTAGTAATGAAAATCAGCATAAAGGATTCATTGATGAATTAGATGAAAGAAGTCAGCATGATTCAAGCTCAGAAGGTAAAGAAATGAAAAAAGGTTCTAATTCTGAAAATCAAGAAACAGAGGAATCAGTAGACTATCATGTTCTCTCTCCAGCAAGAATTAGCAGAAGAATAGTGGTCAAACCACCAGATGTACCAGCAGAAAGATGGATAAGCTATGACAATGAACAACTCAAGGTTGTGAGAATGACTGCATATGAAGTGTTTAAAAATTAGAACAACATGGAGTTAGACTGCACTACTATTCTTTACAATCCTGATGACCTTCTGATGAGATGGTTTTTCCCCTGGATGCCCTGGTTAAAGGCATATACTAAAAAGGATGGAAGTTACTTCAGCTGGTGTTACTCACAGTTTTCAAACCTGGAGCTGGTGTCACAAAACTACCCAAGGGTAAAGAAGTTTGCAACCAAGATGATCAAAGACCGACCTCACTACAAAGTCTATCGACATACTGGCAACCACTACATTCCCTATGATAGTAGAGTGGGTTTTGATGGCAGAAGGACTATGCCCAAGAAGATGATCGCAGAGTCCCCTCACTCTACCACTGAAGATGATCAAGTTCACTTTGAAAAGCTTCGCTCTGCCCAAGCACAGTTATCTGATATTCCTTCATCCTCCAACAGTGATTGGCACTCAACGATTTACCAAATTCTCACTGCTTTCGAAAAACTATCTGAGAATGAAAATAGTAGAGTCCAATCTGGTGTTCAATAAGAGCCTGCCTAACCATATGACCAAACTCCTACGGAGCAGAAGCTATTGAAGAATTCTGATGAGTTGGTTGAGAAGATATCTATCATCACTGAAGAGTCAAAGATGTCGATAGAAGCAGGAGACAATGCAGTTCAAGACAGACTTCAAGCCACCATGTCTGATATATCTCTCAAAATCAAAGAGAGAGATCAAATCTATCTGAAGGCCATAAATGATCAGAAGGAAGAAGCTCTACGAGCAAAGAAGGCTAATGAAGAGCAAATTATATCCCTCTCTAACAAGATTGACAATCTGAATCAGTCTCACTCCCTAAAACTTGAGCTAAGCCAACAAGAACTCAAGATTGAGGTTGGTAACTCATCTTACCTCATGGAACAACTTATGTCAAACATGAATCAGCTTTCACAAATGATTGATGACAAAAAGGTGGAGAAAAAGAGACATAGGAAGAAGCACTCAAGGAGGAGCAAGAGAAAGAAGAACAGAAGAAAAGTAGACAAGAAGGCCAAGAGAAAGGCAAAGGAACAAAAGAAGAAGAAAGCAGCAGCAGAAGCGAAATCATCATCTGAGGGGGAGCCAAAGGATGATGATCCTATGAATACAGAGTTTGAGGGGGAGCCAGAAAAAGAAGAACAACATGAATCTCAGGGGGAGTAGGAGCAAAGAGACTAAGGAGATAAGTAGCTGATCAACAGACATCCTAGAAACACACATAGAGCCAAAAGGTACATCTCTATCTAGTTAGGTATGTTCTGGATCTAGGATGTAAAGTGTCATAGCTTATGTAATTCCATATTATTATCAATGGCATTCATGATTATCTGTTTTAGAAATACAGCTGCTCACTGTATATAACATTCATTCATATCATGCATATGCACTAATTATTTTTGTCATAATCAAATAGGGGGAGATTGTCAGGAATAGGCATGTGAATGTAATTTCTATTTATATATAATTTGATTATGATATATATGAATGAATATGCAAGTATGCTTACATTAAGAAAAGTTGTAAAGTCTTTTAATAGATAATAGGAACATATGTACAAGGACTTAGAATGAATTGATCAAATATGTTAGGTTGATCCTACATAAGCAAAATGGCTTTGTAAAGTCCTTAAAAAGAAATGATGTACAAGGACTATAAATGTAGAAAGATCAAGCTTGTTAGGTTGATCTTATAAATGTAATAGACAGGCTTGTATGATCCTCGAGCACTGCACCAGAAATCGTAGTCTACCAGGAGAGTCGAGGAAAACTCGAGAACTATCGAGGCAGAATCGTAGTCTTCAAGATAATAGATCTCGGAGTTCGTACACTGCTAGGAGAGACGAGGAAGGATCGTAGTGTGTCGAGAAGAACTTTCTCGGAGCCATAGTTTGCTGAGGAAGTCATGTTCAGAATCATAGAGATAGACTGTCTAAGAGCCGATCGAGTATCTGCCAAAGCCAAGTGAAGAATCGTAGACCACATCTCAGAGTCGTAGAGTCTACTGATCATATAAGAGGCAGAGATCGTAGTCGAGCCAGATCAGATGAAGACTGAAAGCTTAAGTACAGAAATCATAGACTGTCAGCATCTGATCTCAGAGTCGTAATGTCTGCACAACCAAAGCTGAATCGTAGAGTGCAGAACTAAGGCTTCAACAGATGTGCTCACAATGCCAAGGCAAAATCGTAGAGTAAACACGATTCTCAACAAATGAGCACTCCCAAAATATCCTAAGTATGAAGCCTCTGGTCTGAGCTGCAAAGATACATCCCACTTGAAGGAAACCAGTGAGCACTCAACGAATGGCATGCAAGCTAACAGAAGATCCAAGCACCAACCCAATCAACATCCAGATTGAATTGTGAAGCCATTTAAGATGAAGTCTTCCACAAGTTGATCAGAAGAAGACTTCAGTCAAAAAAACTGACTAAGGAAAGTCAGCAAGTGCAGTAGCTATCAAGTGAACAGAAGACAACGATCTTGGAAGTAACCAGGATCGTAGTGTTTGCCAAACAAAGCAGGAACTGATAAAGTGCACACAGAGATAATGGTCAGCTTATGAAAAACAAGGCTAAAGTGATTAAGCATTGGGTCATTCCATTGATGATAAGTGAACGGGAGATCACAAAGAAAAAGCGAGCTGGATATGCCACAAATCTGAAATGTCTTCCTATTGAAAAGAGGTCAGAACACTACAAAAAAATGGGCCTTTAGCAACGATTTTTCGGGCAACGACTTTATAAGTCGTTGCTAAAAGTATATGTTTAGCAACGAAATTTGTCCTTCGTTGCAGATTGTGTCAAGCTTTCACTTTTTGCAACGAAATTCATAAGTCGTTGCAAAATTTCGTTGCTAATTCATTGGCGGGAAAAAATTTCGTTAGAAATTCGTTGCAAAATTTTCGGCCACTTGCTTTCTCATCATCGTGGGCAACGAAAAAAAAATTTATCGCTAAAAATGGAGCTTTAGCAACGATTTTTCAGGCAACGACTTATAAAGTCGTTGCTAAAAGTGTATGTTTAGCAACGAAACTTGTCATTCGTTGCAGATTGTGTCAGCATTTCACTTTTAGCAACGAAGTTCATAAGAAGTTGCAAAATTTAAAAACAAAATTCGTTAGAAATTCATTGCAAAATTTTTAACCACTTGATTTCTCCTCATCGTGGACAACGAAAGTTTTTTTGTTGATATATTTCATTGCCTAATATGGACCACATTCATTTGCAACAATTTTTATTTTCGTTACATATTTTATAGAACTTTTTGCAACGACTATTAAAATGTTGCCTTAAATTAAGATAATAATAATAGTACCACCACCACCATCACCATCACCGTGACTACTACTACTACTACTACTACTACTAGTAGTAGTAGTAGTAGTAATAGCCACCACCACCACAACCACTACCACCACCACCACTAATAATAACAATAAAATAACAACAACAATAATAATAATAATAATAATATTATTATTATTATTATTATTACTGTTATTGTATGTATACTTAATACTCCTAGTCTGTACTGAATGCATTTTGCCCTAACCCCTTGCCCCTTGCCCCTTTCCCCTTTCCCCTTGCCCCTGCCCCCTGCCCCCTGCCCCCTTCCATTCCCGATTCCTCAGCCTCTTCTTGCCTCTCGGCTCTCCGGCCGCTTCCCGTCTCAATCTCCGGCCTCCGCCTCTCCCCGTCTCAATCTCCGGCCTTCGCCGTCTGTCTGTCTCGCCGTTTCGTAGCTCCGCCTCTCCCCGTCGGCCGAAATAGAAGCCAAGCTTAAAGCCCTTAATCTCAAATACCATCTCAAATCCGTCCGCCGTGAAGCTCTATCTTCACGTTGGCGGAAACACACCCAATTCCAAATGGATTGTATCCGATAAGGTCACTTCATATTCCTTCATCAAGACCCCAAAATTGAAGAATCAGAAGGTGAAGAGGAAAATGATGAGGAGGAGGAGAAAGATGCTTGGTGGGTATTGAAGATTGGGTCGAAAGTTCGAGTTAGAGTAAGTGCTGAGATGCAATTGAAGACTTTATTGGACCAACTTCGTGTTGATTTAGTTTGGAAGGGAGTTTGGGCCATGAAGTTTTTCAATGAGGAAGGTTATAGAAGTTTTGTGACCAAGTATTAAGAGTGTTTATTTGAGAATACTTATGGGGTTGAATTCAACGATGCTAATAAGGTTATGGTTTATAGGAAGGAATTTATTGGGTGGGCAAATCCCGATAAGGCAGATGATTCTGTTTGGGAGGATGCAGAGGATAGTTTTGTGAAAAGCCCCAATTTGGCTACCCCCGTAAGGGAAACTCATGATTTGAGGGAGGAATTTGAGGAGGCTGCTAATGAGGGAAATATACGGATGCTCGAGAAGTAGATCCCGACGATCTGGTCGCACATCAAGCGACGAATCAACAAAGAGTTCGGAGATTGGCTTGTTGATATCCGTATAGTGAGTCGAAACCCTCTTTCTCTTTCTAGAAAAGAACCCCCTTTTGTTTATTTTGCCAAGCTCTTTGTTCTTTATGTACGGCCGACAGAGATGTTTATTCAAGGTGATGTTTTATTAATCAACCTCACCTGTTCGTGGTAGAGGTTTTGATGAACCTCAGATGCATATTCAAGGTGAGCTCTCGTTAATTAGCTTATTTTAACAAAGGTTGTTATTGATGTTTTATTAAACTGGGACATTAGCCTCATGTTATGATATTCCATTCTTCCATGGTTGTTTGTTGAAAAGCGTATATTTGGTGTCGAAAAGGTAGCTCCTGTACCTTTTTGCGAACATATGGTTGTTTGTTGGATTTTAGTTCTTACCATTTTTTTCTGATATAATAGTCCTGTAATGGTTCTTATATTTGTATATTTGGATGGAGTTATCGTCATGAAGTTGTATCCATCATGTCTCTTTTTTTTAGTGGGAGTACAGTATTTGTAAGTATGCTGTCTAGGTGCACGTTTCTACTCATTATACAGTTGAATGAAAATGGGTTTGGCTAGTTTACTCAACTGGATTTCTGATGCTATTTAATTTGCTGATGAACATACTGTGTTCACTTAATGTAAATGTCAAAAAAGAGGGAGGTGGCCCATTTTGACAAAGTATAAGGAGAATAGCCTTGAAACTTCTCATTTGATTAGTTTTATTTATTTTGATTTTTTATTATTGATGTGCATTGCTGTTGCTGGCTATGGTATAATTAACCTTTTTGAATGTCTGGTTGTTATCCCTGTTTAGCATAATAAAGTTTACTGGATGTATTTGTTCTAATGTATTTTTTAGGATGTGCTAATGTATTTGTTAGGATGTGCGAAAATACAGTTGCCTTGGTTGGCTTGGATCAGTTCATCACTAAAAATGCTACTCTGACGAATGAGAAAGAAGTTGATGCCCATCCAATTAAAACTATGAAGTTTTATGTGTCACTTGTTGTGCGTGTTTCGGTGCAGTGCAAGGTTGCCTCTGACCTTCCCAAATCTTCTATGATGATCAGTTTTGTGTATTAATCATTTTCTTGACATTATGAACCCAACATCTGCTTCTTATGCCTTGGTATTGGTCTGTTGTTTTATTCTAATATTATATAGGAAATGGTTATGAAAGATTGCTCATTAAATTTGAGCTGTTACACTTTATTCTTGTGAATTGTTTCAATTTATTTCCTTTACATGATTACTGCTATCAATCCTTTAATGTGTACTCTATTTTTGATAATATCATAATTTAGTATTTCTTAACTTTGTTTCTGTTGTTAGCCATGATGTGCATTATTATTATCTATTGCAACTAAATGAAAACTTGATCACTTGAAAAGATTGACAGTAAGAAGCTTACTCTTTTGCATTTTTAACAAGATTTTAGGAACTTTGATTCCCAAAGATGTATATAAGATATTCTTATATATGGATATAAGCACCCTCTTTATTAGTCTTTTTTGGTTACTTGAGTAAAAAGGTATCTTCATTACATGTATTGTCTCAATGCTTCTTTCTTGAGACATATGGCTATCAAATGATAATTACCATAAAGCTACCAAATGATAATATTGTAAAAACTATCAATTGGATGTTTTTGTGAATTGATTGCACTCCCATCCCCTCTAACTATGAAATTATGTTTCAGGGATGAGTCCGAGTATTAGCTTTGATCGTGAAACTATTCTCTATTTCCAGCTCCGTGGCATCAGTAGTTTACAACTCTAATCTTCTTAGTCTACTGGTTGGAGAAGTACGCAATGTGAATGACATGCTCATGAGTGTTTTGGAACTTCTCTCTGAGGTTTGGCATCAATCACTTTTCTAGTATAATCTCTCTCTGTTAACTAGTTATTGCAATTTTTACGTGCCAATGTCTTTTTTTGCCTAGTGCTCAAGTCATATGACAATGAGTATCACCAACTCCTATGAGAAAGCTGTGTCTTCATTGTATATGGTTGTATCGCTTTTCAGTGGTTTGTTTATCTGTTTTATATATAATGCTACTACGGTTTGTTTGACTTCCTTTTTTTTTCTTCTTCTTGTTGTTGGAATGACGAAGTTGGCAGAAATTCCACATGGTACTGAATACTAGAAATATGTTGTGTGTGCATAGCTATCCTCAAGTTTCTTAATGTAGAAGCAATTCCAGCCTTTCTTTTGTTGCTGTTGATACACAATTAGCCTGTGTGAGAAATCATGTTGTGAGCTTGTATATTCATGTTATCTTGTTTAAGACATTTTATTTAGTCAGTTGAAGGACTCTGGAATCTTTCTCTATGCTCAACCATTAAATAAATATTGTGGGTAGTCTGTTGGTTTAATAATATTAGTACCACGTAGCAACTTTATTGTCTTTGTGTATTGATTTTGGCATTAAGTGCCTCTGGTGACCTATTTGTTTCATTTTCCTGACTTGCTATTATTTTTAAATATGTGCAGGAAGACTGCTTCTACGACTTGCCTTACAATACTGGGTATCAAATTTTCGTGCTACGTTTACGAAAGACAAGGGACAAAATTATGAAGTGTACTCTCTCTATATATGTAGATATATACTTTGATTGAAGAACTATTGTTACTTTAGATGGTTAATTGTAAAGATAATGAATGATTATGTAGTGGATACTTTTATTAAGTTAATAATATTTTAATATTTTATATTTTTGTCATTATTTGCTATGGGAACATTGAGCCAACCAGGTACACAAAAAGAATGTCAAATTTTGATTTGGCAACAATATAATTCGTTACCAAAGCATTGAACAAGTTTTAATATAGTAACAATTTTTTATACATTTAGCAACAAATTTTCGTTGCTAATGGCATTAAAAATATAATATTTGGCAACGAAAAATTAACCTAATAATAACGGAGAGGATATTGTTGTTAATACTAACATAAAAGGCAACATTTTTTATCGTTGCAAATCATATCAACTTTCGTTGCACATATAAAGAAACGACAACATATAATGTCGTTGCTAATCGACGACTTTCGTTGCTATTGAAAAATAACCAACAACAAATATTTTTGTTGCTGATTCATCATAATGTTATTGCCAAATACTATATTCAGCAACGAAAATCTTTGCTAAAAAGTTTACATTCCGCAACGAAATCAAGCTTAGGCAACAATTTTCATAATTTACTGCAACGAAAAATGTCGTTGCAAAATGGTGTCAATTGCAACGAAAATGCATGGTCGTTGCAAAAAAAAAAGAGTTCATTTCGTTGCCAATTAGTAGGTTTTTGCAACGAAATGGAGTTTTTAGCAACGAAATTTTAATTATTCTGCAACAATATATTTTGTTGCTAAAGGATCGATGTCTCTGTACGAAAGCCAAATTTCGTTGCAAAATGTAATACTTTTGGCAACGAAAAAAAAACTTTCGTTGCGGAACAATTAGTAACGCTCATTGCTCAACGAAAGACGCAACGACATTAAAGTCGTTGCCAAAACCCTTTTGCAGCGAAATTTGACACCTTTAGCAACGAAAATTGGTTGTTGCTAAAGCCCCATTTTTTTGTAGTGGAATAAGGAGTCAAGCTATCAGTTCTTGAGATCAGTAAAGGCAAAAAGAAGTGTTGAAGTGCTACATAAGAGAAGGAAGAGGTGTTCTACATTGAAGATCCAATGAACACTCTTCAGGATCATAGTGTTGTCTCAACCTGTCAATGAGCAACATTCAACAAGAAACACTATGATTAGGTCCAAGAACATCTGCATCAGAATTGTAGAGTTTGGTCATCTGAAGATTGAAGCATTGACAACAGTTCAATCTGAAGACTGATATTCGAACATTGCTAGTTGAGAGCATCGATGCAAAACGACAGATCCTGATGTTCTAATCAAGAAGTCAGAAAGGAGAAATAAAGATGACTACCTGCCCGAGATATCAAAGTGACATCTCTGACGAGGTAGGTGAAACAGTAGACTACAGTGTCAGAAAGTCATAAAAGAGTTATAATGTCACATTTGCAGTCTACATCAAATAACTCGAGATCAGCAAAGCAATTCAAACAACTCACAATGGCTACATTCCAACGGGAATGTTGTGATGGAGTATAAATCAACAAGAGCTTCAAAGACCAAAATAAAAAGAAGGAGAGATGTTACAGAATCGTTGAGTTGTTGGAATGCTATATTGTAGACTCTACGAGTTCCACCAGAGCTGTGAAACCCCAGATTTTATGAATAAATATTTAATTTTTCTCGAAATAATTTTTATATTATGGTGTGGATTTGATATAATAGTTATGGGTAGTATTTATAAATTTTGTAAAGTATCCAAGTTGTCATATAATATTCGATTGGTCGGGGAATATTCGTTTTAACAGGGAATAATCGTACAACGACACAATCATTGGTGGACCCCACAACGGAATTATTGTCGGATTGAGAAAACGACAAAAATATTTTATTAAAAATAACGGCGGGAGTTTTACCATTGTTACTGTTGAACTACTCGGTAGTAAAAGTACAGTAATACGTGTGGTTGCATAGTAACACACGGTATTGATTATTAATGCTTATGTGAGAAGTCACTCAGCTTGATTCAATTATTGTCAGTTAATAATATGAATTATTTAGCGATAATGACGTTTTGTTTTATTCGTATTATTAACGTAATAAAACAGAAACATCTTTTTATATAAAACAGAATACTTTATTAAAGTTATTCTATAAATAGAATATATTATATTTTATTTAAAAGATTTTTCTTTAAATATGGACCGCCAGATTAAAGTAATCAATCTGGACCGTTCATGGATTAGTTACTATGCATTCTATTTTTCTATAAATAGCAGCTCATTCCTTCATTATTTCTTACGAATTCACTGAACTCTAGAGAGAGAAACTATAGAGAGAAACTATAGAGAGAGAGAAGAAGAGTATTCTGCTACTTAACTACTTCCTTATTTCAGCTCTTCTTTAAAACGGTAAGGGGTGTTATTCTTTCTT
This sequence comes from Panax notoginseng, assembly GCA_016801055.1. NCBI lineage: Eukaryota > Viridiplantae > Streptophyta > Magnoliopsida > Apiales > Araliaceae > Panax > Panax notoginseng. Next base: position 161,258,273 of record CM029014.1, read on the forward strand.
ATTCATGAAGAGAACTGTTGTTATTCCATTTCTTATTATTCTGTTGGAATAACCTGTATACGTGGTCTACCCTATACTTGGTGACATTCTTCTATTATTCTGTTGGAACATCCTGTCTGTGTGTTTTACACCGGACCTGGTTCCATTTTTTTTATTATTCTGTCGGAACATCCTGTCTGTGTGTTTTACACCGGACCTGGTTCCGTCTTGTTATTATTCTGTCGGAATATCCTGTCTGTGTGTTTTACACCGGACCTGGTTCCATTATTTATTATACTGTTCTTTATTATTCTGTCGGAATATCCTGTCTGTGCGTTTACGCCGGACCTGGTTCCATTATTTATTATTCTGTCGGAATATCCTGTCTGTGCATTTACGCCGGACCTGGTTCCATTATTTATTATTCTGTTGGAATAACCTGTCTGTGCGGTCTATCGCATGCATGGTGATTTCTTTTGTTATTCCATTCTTTATTATACTCAGTTGGTTAAGTTTTGACTTCTATACTCCATGAAATTTGTGGAATATCCTTGACATTTGCGCTTCATCTAGTATCTATTCATAAAAATATTCTCCCGATCATTCTTGAATTTTACTCCACAAAGTAGTATCATGTTGACAAATTGGATGTTGTTAATTCTTGGATAAATTAATTCTTGAACTTATTTTATTGAATTCTTATATCATTGTCATCATCCTCATGTTTATATTCTGTTGAAAGTCATCTGTGGCCTGTAGTGCATAGATGGACTTGGTATGATTATGACCAGGGATTATTCGGTGTAATCATGACCGTAATGTTATAAATGATGTGGTAAAAGTCCTCATTGGCCCGTAGTGCATTGATGGACAGTTGTTGGCATGATCATGACCATTAATGAATATACGAATATCCTTGGCCGTAGTGCAGGGGTGATTCGATGATGTGGATTATTTTATTAAGCTGAGTCTCAGCGATCACAGTGTTGGAAAATCTTTTAAATCATAAAAGATAGTAGAGTTTATTTTCTACTTGACTCTCTTAATGGATTGCTTGTTCCGCTACAGTTAAACTTGATGTCTATTATATTTTATTAGTTTAACATTGTTGAAGGCTAATGATAATTTATTCTGCATTATCTTTGTCATAACATTTCTTACTAGGCTAGTTGAGCTCACCCTTTCTTTCACTGTTCTCTTCAGGAAATGAGAACGTAGCTGGGGCAAGTCGGGGAACGGAGTGATGGTCCGAATGATAGTATTAGTTAGTAGTCCTCACTATTCTATGTAATGGTGTGTTAATAAATGTAATGAGGACTCCTTTTGAGTATGAATACTCTCTAGAAGATAATATTTGTATTCAAACTCACAGTTTATGTTTTGTCGTATTGTACACGACAGTTGTATTAGTAAGTTGTATTTATATTCTGTACTATGTATCTGACGACCCAAGATGGGTGATGTATACCTAATTTTGGGTGCGTCACAGTTGGTATCAGAGCTTAGGGATATGATCCCTGGCTAAGATGTGAGAATAGAACTAGGAGGGGAGAGACGAGGAATTTCTTCGCTAGTATGACCTACCTAAGTTTATTTGGTATTTAATTGGTCGGTCAAAGTATATGGATAATATGTTATATGTTAATTAACCCTTGTTTTGTTGCAGTATTTGCAAATGGCATCCGAAAATGTTGAGATAATCAATGAAGCACATGAGACCATTGAATCACCAACGATCAATGCTCAGGGTAATGTGCAACCAGAGGATAATAATCCTCATGAAAATAATAACACCGATGAAATGGTGAATGATGGGATGGTCAGAGACTTTATGCAATTCATGCAACAACAAAATAACTCTCGGACGGTCACCGCTAAGCAGTTCAAGGAGCAATTTATGCAACAACGGGCGAGAGCGGCTCCTATCCAAAATGAAGGAGGAAACAATGACAACCCACGATTGGTCACCGCTAAGCAATTCAAGGAGCTAGGACCACCGGAGTTTTTGGGAAAGCCAGAACCACTTATGGCGGAGACGTGGTTAAAGCAGATCACCAATATATTTGATGTCTTGGAATGCTCCGAGGAGCAAAAGGTTCCCTTTGCCACTTTTATGTTGCGTGAAGAGGCAGATTACTGGTGGGAATCTGTAAAACGTACCCAGCCTGACGCACTCAAGATGTCTTGGGAGAAGTTCCAAGAACTGTTCAATGACAAGTACTTTCCCGAAAGTATTCGTCACATGAAGGAGGTGGAATTTATCAAGTTGGAGCAAAACAACATGACCGTGTCGCAGTACGAAGCCAAGTTTGCCGAGTTGTCCCGATTTGCATCCCACTTGGTGGATAATGAAGAGAGAATGACACGGATATTTTTAAGAGGTTTGAAACTGGAGATACGTCAATATCTTATTTCTCATAAACTGTGTTTGTATTCAGATGTTGTGAATAGGGCTCAGTTAGTGGAGCGGGATAACGAGTCAACGCAACCAAAAGAGAGCAGCCAGAAAAATGATAATACTGGTGATAACAGTCATCAAAGCGGTGACAATAAGCATGGAGGGAATCAACATGCCAGAAATGGTAACCACTTCAATGGTAATCATGGTCAAAATAATAAGAATGAATATTTCAAGAAGAGGAAATTCAACAATGATGGAAAGACGTCAGCACCAGCACCCGTTGTTAAGGAAGGAGAACGACCACCTATCATATGCTTCAAATGCGGAGGGGAGGGACACATCAGTCCAAACTGCGCGATGCCATCCAAAGCATGCTATAATTGTGGAAGAGAAGGTCACTTAGCCCGATTTTGTCGTTCACCGAAGACAAGTTCAGATAGGATGGAGGCACCAAAGACCGTCCCAGAAAAGCCAAAGCCAGTAGTTTAAGAGAAAGCGTTTTTTTTTTCGTGACGAGGAACCTGAATAAAATTATCACGGGTATGTTAGTCATAAACTCTTGCGAAGTCTATACCGTGTTAGATACCGGTTCTACTCACTCTTTTATTTCACCTAGTTGTGTTCAATGTTTAGACTTTGATATGTTTGTTTAAAGTCAGTTGGGAGAAATCTTCATTACCTCCACTATTTATAAATCTTGTTCAAATCAACACTTTCACGTTACCTGTCGATCTTATCTCTTTGAAAATACTTGCCTTTGATGTGATTTTTTTGAAACGATTGGTTCACTACTTATCATGCTTCTCGTAAGGTTGTTAGCTTTTATACTCCTAACCACCCTGTTATGCGGATTCAAAGTAACCAAACCACTAAAGTCAATCATTATCATATCAAGCCATAAATAAAGAGCCCCGATCCTTTCGTTGTTGACCTTCTTGTGTGGAATGTACCGAAGCCAGACTTTCGGTAGGGGACGTTGTGAATAACGGTGACAAGTTAATAGATATCAATGTGACGGGTTATCCAAGTCTTGGACGAGAGTCACAGTTTTGAATGATATTTCTATTATTAATAAATTTCCTGACGTATTCTTGAAGACTTCTTAGCTTACCCCTAGAGCGTGAAATCGAATTTTGTATTAACCCCAATACAAAACCCATTTTTTAAACCCTTAAATATTTATTCAACTAAAGCGAACGTAACATGCGCCAAAGACGTTGGCTCGAGCTGTTAAAGATTATGATCATACCATACCATCGTGAAAAAGCGAACGTGGTAGCTGATGCGTTGAGTAGAAGATCGTATGCGGTTACAAGTGCGAATATACGAACCCACGTGAAGATAACGAATATATGATTAGAATCGATTTTAATCGATAAAGTTAAAGCCGCTCAAGCTACATACTCAGAGCTGATAAATGTGAAGAAGAAGGTTCAAGAGGGCATTATTCTAGAAGCAAGAATCGACGAAGAGAGGAAATCTCAACTCTCAATTTAATTGGCCCATTTGAAATCCTCGATGAAGTAGGAACTGTGGCCTATAGACTCGTTTTACCGCCAAGTATGTTGCGTGTTCAGAATATTTTTTTTACGTATCGATGTTACGTAAATATGTGGACGACCCGAACCACATTATTAATTTTAAACCGGACGAGATAGCAAAAGATTTAACGTATGAGGAGATACGTGTTAACATCTTGGATAAGAAGGATCATATTCGATGCTTAAAGGTTATACCTCAAGAGTTAGAATTTGAAGTGAAGTCAAGGTATCCTCACATGTTCGGCATACCAAGTACGTACGTAAATTTCGAGGGCGAAATTCTATAAGGAAGGGAGATTGTGAAACCCCAGATTTTATGAAAAAATATTTAATTTTTCTCGAAATAATTTTTATATTATGGTGTGGATTTGATATAATAGTTATGGGTAGTATTTATAAATTTTGTAAAGTATCCAAGTTGTCATATAATATTCGATTGGTAGGGGAATATTCGTTTTAATAGGGAATATTCGTACAACGACACAATCATTGGTGGACCCCACAACGGAATTATTGTCGGATTGAGAAAACGACAAAAATATTTTATTAAAAATAACGGCGGAAGTTTTACCATTGTTACTGTTGAACTACTCGGTAGTAAAAGTACAGTAATACGTGTGGTTGCATAGTAACACACGATATTGATTATTAATGCTTATGTGAGAAGTCACTCAGTTTGATTCAATTATTGTCAGTTAATAATATGAATTATTTAGCGATAATGACGTTTTGTTTTATTCGTATTATTAACGTAATAAAACAGAAACATCTTTTTATATAAAACAGAATACTTTATTAAAGTTATTCTATAAATAGAATATATTATATTTTATTTAAAAGATTTTTCTTTAAATATGGACCGTCAGATTAAAGTAATCAATCTGGACCGTTCATGGATTAGTTACTATGCATTCTATTTTTCTATAAATAGCAGCTCATTCCTTCATTATTTTTTACAAATTCACTGAACTCTAGAGAGAGAAACTATAGAGAGAGAGAGAAGAAGAGTATTCTGCTACTTAACTACTTCCTTATTTCAGCTCTTCTTTAAAACGGTAAGGGGTGTTATTCTTTCTTATTCATGAAGAGAACTGTTGTTATTCCATTTCTTATTATTCTGTTGGAATAACCTGTATACGTGGTCTACCCTATACTTGGTGACATTCTTCTATTATTCTGTTGAAACATCCTGTCTGTGTGTTTTACACCGGACCTGGTTCCGTTTTTATTATTATTCTGTCGGAACATCATGTCTGTATGTTTTACACCGGACCTGATTCCGTCTTGTTATTATTCTGTCGGAATATCCTGTCTGTGTGTTTTACACCGGACCTGGTTCCATTATTTATTATACTGTTCTTTATTATTCTGTCGGAATATCCTGTCTGTGCGTTTACGCCGGACCTGGTTCCATTATTTATTATTCTGTCGGAATATCCTGTCTGTGCGTTTACGCCGGACCTGGTTCCATTATTTATTATTCTGTTGGAATAACCTGTCTGTGCGGTCTATCGCATGCATGGTGATTTCTTTTGTTATTCCATTCTTTATTATACTCAGTTGGTTAAGTTTTGACTTCTATACTCCATGAAATTTATGGAATATCCTTGACATTTGCGCTTCATCTAGTATCTATTCATAAAAATATTCTTCCGATCATTCTTGAATTTTACTCCACAAAGTAGTATCATGTTGACAAATTGGATGTTGTTAATTCTTGGATAAATTAATTCTTGAACTTATTTTATTGAATTCTTATATCATTGTCATCATCCTCATGTTTATATTCTGTTGAAAGTCATCTGTGGCCTGTAGTGCATAGATGGACTTGGTATGATTATGACCAGGGATTATTCGGTGTAATCATGACCGTAATGTTATAAATGATGTGGTAAAAGTCCTCATTGGCCCGTAGTGCATTGATGGACAGTTGTTGGCATGATCATGACCATTAATGAATATACGAATATCCTTGGCCGTAGTGCAGGGGTGATTCGATGATGTGGATTATTTTATTAAGCTGAGTCTCAGCGATCACAGTGTTGGAAAATCTTTTAAATCATAAAAGATAGTAGAGTTTATTTTCTACTTGACTCTCTTAATGGATTGCTTGTTCCACTACAGTTAAACTTGATGTCTATTATATTTTATCAGTTTAACATTGTTGAAGGCTAATGATAATTTATTCTGCATTATCTTAGTCATAATATTTCTTACTGGGCTAGTTGAGCTCACCCTTTCTTTCACTGTTCTCTTCAGGAATTGAGAACGTAGCTGGGGCAAGTCGGGGAACGGAGTGATGGTCCGAATGATAGTATTAGTTAGTAGTCCTCACTATTCTATGTAATGGTGTGTTAATAAATGTAATGAGGACTCCTTTTGAGTATGAATACTCTCTAGAAGATAATATTTGTATTCAAACTCACAGTTTATGTTTTGTCGTATTGTACACGACAGTTGTATTAGTAAGTTGTATTTGTATTCTGTACTATGTATCTGACGACCCAAGATGGGTGATGTATACCTAATTTTGGGGGCGTCACAAGAGCTTTACATAACAAGTCTCAATGACAGTGAGACTACGAAGGTGGAAGTGAAGCAGATTTGAAGAAGGACTCAAATAAACTAAAGCTTCACTCAATAAAAATGAGAATGCCACTGAAGATGGCAGCTAAGCTAAGAAACGAGAAGGACAAAAAGATAGCATTCATAAAAGTGGCAGAGCACAAAGAAGATCCAGAGAGCCAATCTACGAATCACCATGAACCAAAAGCTGAAACAGAATAAGTGTAGAACCATGTCTACAAACCAGTCAAGAAGGGGTCAGGGAATGCTAAGTGCCAGACGAAGTCTATCAAAAGCTCAAACACTTAGCAAACCCAAATGGTGATGGAGCACAGCTGACATCAGATGAAGATAAGAAGAACAGAATGAAGATCAACTGCACCAAAGAAGATGCGGTCCAGACTCTATGCAGAATGTAAAGAGAACCAAGCCAAGCTGCTAAGTACAGAAGATGGTCAAGCTTAAAGATATCTTAGCAGCAAAGCACTAACAACAACATCAACAACAACAACACCAACAGAAGCCAAGGCTTGAGGGGTCCTTGTCTGGAGGGACTAAATGAAGTTCCAAGCCTACTGGGCTTGACGAGTTCCAGGCTTGAAGAGTTCTTAATGAACTAAAGTTCCAAGGCTGCTGGCCTTGAAGGAATCTTAGTGATTCAGGGTGCTGCCCTTCCGTAAATGGAAATCCTGCGAGTTAAAGCAGAAGAGTAGATTAGGATCTTGAGTCTCTGAACCACTTAAAATTCCTTGTGTCATTTACTTTAAGTCATTTACATTATGTACCTAACTGCTATAATTACTATGTAAGACCCCAAATTTTTTTTAATAAAGATGAGTTTTCTATAAATATCATTTTTAAATATTATGGAATGAATTTGATATAATGTTATAGTTGTGGGTAATATTTATAAATTTTGCAAAGTATGCAAGTTGTTGTATAATATTCGATTGGTCGGGGAATATTCGTTTTAATAGGAAATATTCATACGACGACACAATCATGGGTGGACCCCACAACGAAATTATTGTCGGATTGCAAAAATATTTTATGAAAATAACGGCGGAAGTTTTACCGTTAATACTGTTGAACTACTCTGTAGTAAAAGTACAATAATACGCGTGGTGACATAGTAGCACACGGTATTGATTATTGATGCTTATGTGATAAGTCACTCAGTTTTGTTTTATTAGTATTATTAATGTAATAGAACAAAAAAACTTGTTATATAAAACATAATACTTTTATAAAGTTATCTGTTTTATTAGACTATAAATAGAATATATTATATTCTATTATGCATAGTATTTTGCATAGTAAATTTTTTTTATATAAAACAGAATACTTTTATAAAGTTATTTATTTTATTAAATTTTAAATAGAATATATAATATTTTATTATGCATAGTGTTTGCATAATGCCTGCATAGTGTTTGTATAGTAAAATCTTTTTATATAAAACAAAATACTTTTATAAAGTTATTCGGTTTATTAGATTTTAAATAGAATATATTATATTTTATTTAAAAGATTTTGCTTTAAATATGGATCGTCCGATTAAAAGTAAATCAATCTGGACCGTTCATGAATTAGTTACTATGCAGTCTATTCTTCTATAAATAGAAGCTCATTCCTTCATTATTTCTTACGAATTCACTGAAACTCTAGAGATAGGTCAAAGTCTAACTTCTCCGGAATCAAGTTTAAACGTTGAGCACAAGTAGGAGAGATAAAAGAATGGGTAGAATCGGTATCTAATAAGGTATAAACTTCGTAAGAATTTATAATTAACTAACCCGTGCTAACTTCGTTCGGGTTCCTCGCATTCTGACCAGTCACGAAAAATGCTCATCCAGGAACCGTTGACTTTGACTTTTTTTGGGACAGCTTTTTGCATCCCCGCTGGACTTGGTTTCACTATAGTGCAATCTCGAGCGATATGTCCTTCCTTTCCATAATTATAACATACCTTAAACTGTTGTGGGCAGTTTAGGCTGATATGTCCTTCTTTTCCGCACTTATAGCATATAATCGGTGGTCGTTCTCCTCCCTTGGAACCAGTTGCTGCTGGTGCTGACGTCTTCGTATTGTCAATGTTGAATCTCCTCTTTTTAAAATCTCCTCCCGACTCGCTTCTTCTATTCTCATGGCCATGATTACCATCAGAGTGGTTGCCGTTCTTGTTTGTATTTTTCTTTCTCCGCTGGTTATCATTGTTATGATGACTGCTGTCACCGGTATGATCCTGGTTGTGGTCCCTCGATTGACCGTACTCGTTATCTCGCTCTAATAATTGAGCCCTATTGACAACATCTGAATAGAGAGAAAATTTATGAGAAATGAGATATTGACGTATGCCGGGTTTCAAACCTCTCAGAAACATCCGCGTCATACGTTCCTCATTCTCCACCAAATGAGGTGCAAACCTGGACAACTCTGCAAACTTCGCCTCGTACTGGGACACCGTCATGTTATTCTGCTCCAGTCTAATAAACTCTACCTCCTTCATATGGCGAATACTTTCAGGAAAGTATTTTTCATTGAATAGTTTCTGAAATGTTTCCCAAGACATGCTGAGTGCGGCAGGCTGAGTACGCTTCACAGACTCCCACCAGTAGTCTGCCTCACCGTGGAACATAAAGGTGGAGAATGGAACCTTCTGTTCCTCCGTGCATCCCAAGACATCGAATATCTTAGTAATTTGCTTGACCCACGTTTCCGCCATGATCGGATTCGGCTTTCCCTTAAATTCTGGTGATCCCAACTCTTTGAACTGCTTGGTCATGACAAACCATGAATTGCTATCATTTCCTCCTGTATTTTGAACACGAGTCTCCCTCGTCTGGTTTTGCATAAATTGCAAAAAGCTTCTAAACATCCCATCGTTCATCATCTGCTCATTGGTGTTGTTCACAGGAGGAAAATTGCCAGCCTGTTGTACGTTCTCCTCGTTGGTTAGTACAGGCGTCTCCACGGTTTTATTTACTCCACTGTTAACATTCTCAGTCGACATTCTCAAATACTGCCATAAAACAAGGGTTAATTTAACAAATTAACAAATCACATCGACCAACAGATAAGCTTAGGTAGGACACACTAGCGAAGGATTTACTCGTCTCTCCCCTCCTAGTTCTATTCCCCGATCTCCGCCAGAGATCATATCCCTAAGCTTTGATACCAACTGTGACGCCCCCAAAATAGGTATACATCACCCATTTTAGGTCGTCAAAATACATGGTACAGAAATAACTACAACTTTATTATTACATCATATAAACTGTGAGTTTAAATACAGATATTGCCATCTAGACAATATCCACACGCAAATAAGTCCTCATTACAATTATTAATACACTATTTTACAGAATAGTGAGGACTACTAGAACCACTTCTAGAACCATCATTCCACACCCCGACTAGTACTCGCTACATTCTCGCCTCCTGAGAAGAAAAATGGAACAACAAGAAAAAGGGTGAGCTCAACTAGCTTAGTAAAGAACATTATGACTAAGATAATACAGAACAAATTATCGTTAGTCTTCAACAGGAAAAAATTTAATAGAATACAATAGACAACCAGTTTTAAATCAATATTCGCAGCGGAAATAATAATTCATTAGAAGAGTTAAGTAGAGAATGCAAACTACTATCTTCTATATATGAATTTAAAAGTTCATCATCGATATTTTATCCTTGTAACATTAATCAATATATATCTGGAATCAAATATTCATCTTTGCACTACAGGCCAAAGATATTCATCAGTTGGTCATGTTCATCTAAACACATGTTCATCTTTGCACTACGGGCCAAAGATATTCATCAGCAATCATTCATCTTTGCATTACAGGCCAAAGATATTCAGTTATATTATCATTTAGGACTGAGGATGATGAAAAATATTTTAAAGAAAACGAATCCAGTGAAACAATAGAGTAGATATTAAGGATTCGTATTTCAGCTATTCCATGTCTAAAAATACCTCATAAATAATCATAGTGGAGTAAAATTCAAGAATGATCAAAACATGGATACAATCAAAGCTAGTATCCAGAATAGATATTTTGGACAAAAAGAAGAAAATTTTATTTTTCGGTGAATAGTGTCGTATTCGTGAATAGTACCGTATACGTGAATAGTAACTTCGACACTAAAAGATAGAAATTTCAAAAAAAATATCATCATGCTTCGTGAATAGTACTCGTGAATAGTAACTCGTGAATAGTAACTCGTGAATAGTAACTCATGAATAGTAACCCCGACATGAAAAAGTTCCAAATTTGATAAAAAGTACCAACAAATATTTCGGCATAATGATATTGAAGAAATAATATCATTTATGAAAGAAAATAATATCCCTTACCTCGTAAAAACAGTACTTCTAGTTGAAACACCAGATATAGGCTATGACTTGAACTTGCACCGTATAGCAATACTCAAAGTATTAGAATACTCACAAGAATACGCTCACTAATATAGAGAGAGAAAGAGAGAGAAGATTTCAGTTTCTGGTGTGATTTTCAATTCTAACCTAAACACCCTATTTATAGGAAAATGCTTAGAACATCAAAGCATAAAATTGAATATAATAATATTATATTTACAAAATTGTCAAGACCACCTTAGAAGATCTGAATTCAGCCCATTCTTATCACATATTGAGCCCACTAATTTGCAAAAAATGTTTTTCTTTAAAATAATAATTAAAACTTCCAAAATCAATTATTTCGGTATTTCGGAACTTCAGAACTTCAATAATTCATAATAAATAGCCCTTTTGTCAGAAAATTCGAATCTAGCAATTTTTTATAGGAAATCTAATTCTCTACAACTTTGCAGAAGAAAGTTTTTCCAAATTCTAAACATAAATTGACCGAAATCCACAAACGGGCGATTTTACAGTCTATAATAAATTTTTGGTCAAGAATTATGTCCACCAACACACAAAACATGTGTTAAATATTTAATCCAATAAAAATACTCTTCCTCCTCATTTATTCATATATCTCACATTCATTGTAAAAATATCACCATTAATATATTATTAAAATAATATATTTAAATGAATTATTTTATCAAAAAAAGATAAAATATTAATTTACAACAACTGTCACATTTAAAATTTTTTCTCCATCTATATCCACATAATATCAATATTTTTCTCATTATATAAATTAATAATTAATTATTCACAAATAATATTACAGAATCACATTACTGACAACCAGGCAGTTCCCAGGAAAGAGGGGGCTTTCCAATAAGGATCTCTCCTTACTGGCGCGCAATTAGATGACCAAACCTCTCCTTAGACAGAAATTTCTAGATATTGCCAATAATGTTATCTAATAATATTATTCAGATAATATGAATTATTGCTCCGATAATAGAAAATACTGTGTAGTGACAATTATTAAAACAACAGTAATATAAAATATCAACGCAGCAATTATTGAATCAATAAAATAAAATACTAAACAGTAATTACTGTAACAATTATTGAGTAATGCCTTCTTACGTAAAAATCAATAATTGGTGCAATACCGTGTGCTACTGTGCAACAACGCGTATTACTGTGTTTTAACCACGGGGTATTTCAACAGTATTAACGGTAACAACTACGCCGTTATTTATAAACAACTTGTTTTTGTCGTTTTCTTCATCCAATCACTTTCTGTTATGGGGCCCACACAAGGCTGCGCCGTCGTACGAATATTCCCCGACAACAAGAATATTCCACGACCAAACGAATATTCCCCGACAACAATGAATATTTTATGACCACTTGCTTATTTGAAATATTTGCGCATTTTACCCATAACTAACCTCATTAATCAATTTCACCCTTACTATTTCAAAATAATAAATAGAGGAAATTTAAATTTCATTTATTAATAATTTGGGGTCTTACAATTATTCTATTGGAATATCCTGTCTATGCGTTTTACTCCGGACCTGGTTCCGTCTTTATTATTCTGTTGGAATATCATGTCTGTGCGTTTTACGCCGGACCTGGTTTCGTCTTTATTATTCTGTTAGAATATCATATCTGTGCGTTTTACGTCGGATCTGGTTCCATTATTTATTATTCTATTGGAATAACCTGCCTGTGCGGTCTATCGCATGCCTGATGATTTCTTTTGTTATTCCATTTTTTATTATACTCAGTTGGTTAAAGTTTTGGCTTCTATACTCCATGAAATTAGTGGAATTTCTTGATATTTGCACTTCATCCAATATCTTTTTATGGAAATATTCTTCTGAGCATTCTTAAATTTTACTCTACAAAGCAGTATCATGTTGACAATTTGGACGTTGTTGGTTCCTGGATAAAATAATTCTTGAACTTGTTTTATTGAATTCTTATATCATTGTCATCATCCTCATATTTATATTTTGTTGAAAGTCATCTGTGGCATGTAGTGCATAGATGGACTTGATATGATTATAACTAGGGATTATTCGGTGTAATCATGACCGTAATGTTACGAATGATGTGGTAAAAGTCCTCAATGGTCGTAGTGCATTGATAGACAGTTGTTGGCATGATCATGACCATTGATGAATACACGAATATCCTTCGCCCATAGTGCATGGATAATTTGTGGTTGTGATACTAATGAATATCATTGGCCTTAGTGCAGGGATGATGTGGATTATTTATTAAGCTGAGTCCCAGCGATAAAAGTGATGAAAAATCTTTTAAATCATAAAAGATAGTAGATTTTATTCTCTACTTGACTCTTTTACTAGATTACTTGTTCTGCTGCAGTTAAACTTGATGTTTATTATATTTTATCAGTTTAACACTGTTGAAGGCTAACGATAATTTATTCTACATTATCTTAGTTATAATATTTCTTATTGGGCTAGTTGAGCTCACCCTTTTGCTTTCATTGTTCTCTTTAGGAAATGAGAACGTAGCGGGGACTAGTCGGGGAATGGAGTGACGGTTCAGATGATAGCATTAGTAGTCCTCACTATTCTATGAAATAGTGTGAAAATAAATGTATTGAGGACTTATTTTGAGTTTGAATTCTGTTTAGAAGAAAGTGTTGTATTTAAACTCACAGCTTATGTTTTGTCGTATTTTACACGACAGTTGTATAATTAAGTTTTATTTGTATTTTGTACCATGTATTTGACGACTCAGAATATGTGATGTATACCTATTTTGGGGGCGTCACAGTTGGTATCAAAGCTTAGGGATATGATTCCTGACTGAGATGTGAGATAAAAACTAGGAGGGGAGAAACGGAGAATTCTTTCGCTAGTATGACCTACCTAAGTTTATTTGGTATTTAATTGGTCGATCAAAGTATAGGGATATTATGTTACATGTCAATTAACCTTTGTTTTGTTGCAGTATCTGAAAATGACATCCGAGAATGTTGAGAATAGCAATGGAGCACATGAGACCGTTGAGGTTCCACATATCAATAATCAGGATAATGTGCATCAGGAAGGCGACAATCCTCATGCAAATAACAATACTGACCAAATGATGAATGATGGAATGTTCAGAGGCTTTATGTAATTTATGCAACATCAGGCGAGAGAGGCTCCTGTCCAAAATGTAGGTGGAAACACTGAAAACTCTCGGACGATCACCGTTAAGCAGTTCAAGGAGCTGGGACCACCGGAGTTTATTGGAGAGCCAAAACCACTTAAGGAAGAAACGTGGATCAAGTAGATCACCAAGATATTTGATGTCTTGGGATGCGCCGAGGAGCAAAAAGTTCCCTTTGCCACCTTTATGTTGCGAGGAGAGGCAGATTACTGGTGCGAATTGGTAAAGCGTACTCAACTTGCCGCATTGAAGATGTCTTGGGAAAAGTTTTAAGAACTGTTCAATGACAAGTACTTTCTCGAAAGTATTCGTCACATGAAGAAGGTAGAGTTCATCAAGTTGGAGCAGAATAATATGACCGTGTCGCAGTACGAAGCTAAGTTTACTAAATTGTCCCTGTTTGCGTCCCACTTGGTTGATAATGAGGAAAGAATGACGCGGATATTTTTAAGAGTTGAAATCGGAGATACGTCAATATCTTATTTCTCAAAAACTATGTTTGTATTCAGATGTTGTAAATAGGGCTCAGTTATTGGAGCGCGATAACGAGTCAACGCAATCAAGAGAAAGCAGCCGGCAGAATGAAAATACTAGTGGTAATAGTCATCGAAGCGGTGACAACAAACGTGGAAGGAATCAACATGCCAGAAATGGTAACCACTTTGGTGGTAATCATGGCCAAGGCAATAAAAGTGGACATTTTAAGAAGAGAAAATTCAACAATGATGGAAAGACGTCAGCACCAACACCCATTGATAAGGAAGGAGAACGACCACCTATCATATGCTTCAAATGCGGAGGGGAGGGACATATCAGTCCAAACTGCGCGATGCCATCCAAAGCGTGTTATAATTGTGGAAGAGAAGGTTACCTAGCCCGATTTTGTCGTGCACCGAAGACAAGTCCAGTTGGAATGGTGACACAAAATACCGTCCCAGACAAGTCAAAACCAATAGTTCAAGGGAGAGCGTTTGTTGAGACTTCCCAGAAAGCAAGGAAACCGAATGAGGTCATCACGGGTAAGCTTATCATAAACTCTAGTGAAGTCTATACCTTATTTGATACCGGTTCTACCCATTCTTTTATTTCTCCTACTTGCGCTCAACGATTAAATTTGACTCCGAAGAAATTAGACTTTGACTTATCTGTGGAAACTCCGTTGAGAGAAACCTTTATTACATCCACTATTTATAAGTCTTGTTTAGTTCAAATCGGTACCCTCTCATTACCTGTCAATCTTATTTCACTGAAAATACTTGCATTTGATATGATTCTAGGGATTGATTGGTTAACTACTCATCATGCTAAAATTGATTATTTTTGTAAGGTTATTAGCTTTCATATTCCTAATCAACCTATTATGCGAATTCAAGCGACCAAACCATTAAAATCAATCACTGTCATCTCAAGCCATAAAGCTATTCGTTTATTGAAAAATAGATGTCAAGCTTTCTTAGCTCATGTCACAGATCTAAACGAAAATACGTCAGTTTTGAATGATATTTCTATTGTTAATGAATTTCCTGACGTATTCCCTGAAGAACTTCCTGGCCTACCCCCAGAGCGTGAAATTGAATTTTGTATTGACCTTGAACCCGGTACAAAACCCATTTCCAAAGCTCCATATCGGATGGCTCCTATTGAACTTCAGGAGTTAAAGACCCAATTGCAGGAATTGTTAGATATCAGTTTCATTCGACCTAGTACTTCTTCTTAGGGTGCTCCTGTTTTATTCGTGAAGAAGAAAGATGGAAGTATGCGACTTTGTATTGATTATCGGGAGTTGAATCATGTCACCATCAAAAATAAGTACCCGTTGCCTCACATTGATGACCTGTTTGACCAATTGCAAGGAGCACAATTCTTTTCAAAGTTCGATCTTCGTTCTGGATATCATCAGCTGAAGGTTAGAACTGAGGATATTCCAAAGACTACCTTCAAAACTCGGTACGGGCATTATGAATTCTTAGTCATGTCTTTTGGATTGACTAATGCTCCTGCTGCCTTCATGGATATGATGAACTGAGTATTCAAGGAATATTTGGATCACTTTGTGGTCGTCTTTATTGATGACATCCTTATTTATTCCAAAAGCCGTGAAGATCATGAGCAACACTTGAGGCCGATACTCTAAAAGCTTTGTAAAAACAAACTTTATGCCAAGTTGAAGAAATGCGAGTTCTGGCTTGAAGAAGTGGCATTCCTTGGGCACGTAGTATCAAGTCATGAAATATCTATTGACCCGACAAAGATTGAAGCTATTCAAAGCTGGGAGCAACCCAAATCAGTGACCGAAGTACGTAGCTTTCTCGACTTAGCTGGTTATTATCAGAGATTCGTGGAAGGATTTTCTCAAATCGCTACTCCACTAACTCAGCTGACTTAGAAAGATACAAAATTCACTTGGAGCGAGGAATGTGAGAATAGTTTTTAAGAACTCATGAGAAGACTCATTTCAGCACCTGTTCTGACCATACCATCTGGCTCGGAGGGATTTGTCATCTACAGTGATACTTCGGGCAAAGGGTTAGGATGTGTTATCATGCAACATGGAAAAGTCATAACCTATCCCTCTCGATAACTCAAAGAATATGAGAGAAATTATCATACTCATGATCTAGAGTTGGCAGCTGTTGTCTTCGCACTTAAGATTTGGAGGCATTACTTGTATGGGGAGAAAGTGGAGATATTTACGGATCATAAAAGCCTCAAATATTTCTTCACCCAAAAGGAACTTAACATGCGGCAACGATGTTGGCTTGAACTGTTGAAAGATTATGATCATGCCCTCCAATACCATCCTGGAAAAGCGAACGTGGTAGCTGACGCATTGAGTAGAAGATCATATGCGGGTACTAGTGCGATATTGTCAACACAAAGGCCTATTTTGTGTGACTTGCAAAGGATACAGATAGAGTTAAAGATTCCGGGGACCCATGTGATGATGGCGAATATACGAGTAGAACCGACTTTAATTGATAAAGTTAAAGCTGCTCAAGCTACAGACCTGGAGCTGATGCTTATGAGAAAGAAAGTGTAAGAAGGTGCTATGCCAGAAGCAAAAATCGATGAGGAAGGAATACTTCGAGTCAACTCCAGACTTTATGTTCCTAACGACCCTGATTTAAAGTATAACATCATGACGGAGGCGCACAACACACCATTTGCAATCCATCCTGGGAGTACCAAAATGTATCATGATCTTCGACATACATTTTGGTGGGGCAATATGAAGAGAGAGATAGCGTTATTTATCTCAAGGTGTCTAACGTGTCAACGAGTCAAAGCGGAGCATCAAGTACCAAAAGGTCCATTGCAACCACTTGAAATTCCAGAATGGAAGTGGGAGCACATTACCATGGATATTGTTACCGGTCTTCCCAAGGTTTCTCAAGGCATAGATGCTATTTGGGTCATTATTGATAGATTGACCAAGTCGGCTCATTTCTTACCTATACGATAAACTTATACACTTAAACGTCTTGCTCGTATGTACATAAATGAGATTGTAAGATTGCATGGTATGCCAGGTGCCATAGTTTCTGATCGAGACCCAAGATTCACTTCACAATTTTGGGTTAGTTTGCAGAAAGATATGGGCACGAATTTACGGTTTAGTTCAGCATATCATCCTCAAACAGACGCGCAGTCGGAGAGGACTATTCAAACTCTTGAAGATCTATTAAGACTCTGTGTCCTTGATTTTAAGGAAAGTTGGGACAAGTTCTTACCATTGATGGAGTTTTTCAACAACAACAGCTATCAAGCAAATATTGGCATGGCTCCATTCGAAGCTTTATATGGAAGAAAGTGTCGTTCTCCAGTATGTTGGGATGAGGTAGGTGAAGCAACGTTGTTGGGACCGGAGTTGGTACGTATGACTACGAAAAAGATTCAAACGATCCGGCAACGTATAAAAATCTTATAAGATCGACAAAAGAGTTATGCTGATCTTCATCGAAAGGACGTGAAATTCGATAATAGAGATCATGTGTTGTTACGTGTTGCTCTATGGATAGGAGTTATGAGATTTGAAAAGAGTGGAAAGCTTAATCCTTGATTCATTGGCCCATTTTTAATCCTTGATCGAGTAGGAACTGTGGCCTATAAACTCGTTTTACCGCCAAGTATGTCTCGTGTTCATAACATTTTTTACATATCTATGTTACGTAAATATATGAAAGACCCGCACCACATTATTGAGTTAGAACCGGACGAAATAGCGGAAGATTTAACGTATGAAGAGGTTCCTGTTAAAATCTTGGATAAGAAGGATCATATGCTACGCTCCAAGGTTATACCTCAAGTCAAAGTTTTGTGGAGGAACCACGATGTTGAGGAAATGACCTAGGAGTTAGAATCTGAAATGAAATCAAGGTATCCTTACCTCTTCGACATATCAGGTACGTACCCTAATTTCGAGGGCAAAATTTCATAAGAAGGAGAGGTTGTAAGACCCCAATTTTTTTTAATAAAGATGAGTTTTCTATAAATATCATTTTTAAATATTATGGAATGAATTCAATATAATGTTATAGTTGTGGGTAATATTTATAAATTTTGCAAAGTACGCAAGTTGTTGTATAATATTCGATTGGTCGGGAAATATTCGTTTTAACAGGAAATATTCGTACCACGGCACAATCATGGGTGGACCCCACAACGAAATTATTGTTGGATTGAGAAAACGACAAAAATATTTTATGAAAATAACGGCGGAAGTTTTACCGTTAATACTGTTGAACTACTCGGTAGTAAAAGTACAGTAATACGCGTGGTGGCATAGTAGCACACGGTATTGATTATTGATGCTTATATGATAAGTCACTCAGTTTTATTTTATTAGTATTATTAATGTAATAGAACAGAAAAGCTTGTTATATAAAACAGAATACTTTTATAAAGTTATCTGTTTTATTAGACTATAAATAGAATATATTATATTCTATTATGCATAGTATTTTACATAGTAAAATCTTTTTATATAAAACAGAATACTTTTATAAAGTTATTTATTTTATTAGATTTTAAATAGAATATATAATATTTTATTATGCATAGTATTTGCATAGTGCCTGCATAGTATTTGCATAGTAAAATCTTTTTATATAAAACAGAATACTTTTATAAAGTTATTCGTTTTATTATATTATAAACAGAGTATATTATATTTTATTTAAAAGATTTTGCTTTAAATATGGATCGTCCAATTAAAAGTAAATCAATCTGGACCGTTCATGAATTAGTTACTATGCAGTCCATTCTTCTATAAATAGAAGCTCATTCCTTCATTATTTCTTACGAATTCACTGAAACTCTAGAGAGAGAAATTATAGAGGGAAAGAAGAAAAGTATTCTGCTACTGCACTACTCAAATATCCAGTACTCTTCTTCTTAAGGTAAGGGGTATTATTTCTTTTGTATTCATGAAGAGAACTTCTGTTATTCCATTATTTATTATTTAGTTAAATAACCTGTATACGCGGGCTACCCTATACTTGGTGAACTTCTTCTGTTATTTTATTATTTATTATTCTGTTGGAATATCATGTTTGTGCGTTTTACGCCGGACTTGGTTCCGTCTTTATTATTCTGTTGGAATATCCTGTCTGTGCGTTTTACGCCGGACCTGGTTCTGTCTTTATTATTCTGTTAGAATATCCTGTCTGTGCGTTTTACGCCAGACCTGGTTCCGTCTTTATTATTCTGTTAGGATATTATTCTGTTAGAATATCCTATTTGTGCGTTTTACGCCAGACCTGGTTCTATTATTTATTATTCTGTTGGAATAACCTGCCTGTGCGGTCTATCGCATGCCTGGTAATTTCTTTTGTTATTCCATTCTTTATTATACTCAGTTGGTTAAAGTTTTAGCTTCTATACTCCATGAAATTAGTGGAATATCCTTGATATTTGAGCTTCA